>LPNX010093014.1:424296-442836 GCA_001517045.1 Pseudotsuga menziesii
TTCAAGGCATATGGAAGGCCAAGAGTCATATGAGTCAGATCCAAGTCAAGGAACGCTCCAAAAGGATTTGGATTATTCATACATCCTGATGTACGCAACTATAGGGGGAATATCCACGTATGTACGTGGTTATCGGGGAAAAAACCACGTATATCACTTTTCTTATGTTTTTAGGGATGATCAAGGACACATCAAAAGACAAAAAGTGGTCCATAGGGGCTAATGAGTCTGCAGCGGGACAGGGGAAGGCCATACAATGTGTGATTCACCTAGTGTGGTGAAATCCGCTATAACAGATGCCCCCTAATGTATGAGATCAGAGGGGTTATACGATGGCCGAAATACATTATAAGTCCATCCCAGAAGTGAAGTGATGAAGGTACCCAAATGGAAGACCAGCCACCCAATCAGCATAATACCATAATACAACTATGCATATAACTGCAAATACATATAGCAGTCCCGGATACATAAGAGTACAATGGCCATGAATGGGAATGAAACATGATAACCCATATCTGGTCATCGCCATGTACAATATACATAGATCAGAATCTCCATGATGAAGATATACAAAGGACCATGATCTCCACAAAGGCCGAAGATATACAATAGATCAAGATCTCCATAGTGGCTGGAAATGTCTGACATATAGTGGAACAAGTCACGAGAGCTGAAATCTCATGAACACTGGCACGATAAAGGAGGTAGCATATAATGGATGCCACCAATCTGGAAGGTCTTCTACACAAACTGCTATGAGTACATGTCCTACTATGTGAATAGAGGTGTCGAGGTCGAACATAGTAGTCCATCGTCTGATTACTGGTCATTGATGTATACCGTTAATAGACGCGAGATCACCCACCGATAATGAAAATGGGAATCAAGGTACTAGAGTGCAAACTAACAAGTGTGAATAAATGAGTTGAGGTCGAACACTTGAGAGAATCCATCGATTAGGGGACATTGATGTATTCCCAAAACTGTCGATGGCGAGAGAACCTGCAACTGATGACTGCAAGTCTCAAGGCACTCACAAATGACTCTAGACTCCAATCCCAGAATAAATGATCTGAAGTTGATGGGATGAAATCCGCTTGAAGGAGGGCATTAGGGCATCCCCCATCATCCAACACGAGGTACTCAGAAAGGCTGTATAATGTGGAAAGACTCGATCATAAGGTGCACGAACCAGTAACTGTACCAGGAATGGCCGACATGCAAAGTCAAGATAACTGAGGAATGGCCGACTCAGGTTTCAACTTCCTTCGAACAAGAGCATAATGGAGTATGGTGACTTAATGAAGGCAGCAAAGACTCGATATACTAACTGGGACATCTCTATGATGCAGGAGGCATCAATAGAGTCTCCATAGGGACTGGAAGCTTAACCAGTCGGTGGAGATAAACTTAGATAATGAGTACGGCTACTAAGTCAAACTATAACCCAACCAATGGATGTGATATACAGTGCTCTGTTCGAAGGCGACACGACTCGACAGCTGCCAAAGATAATATCTTTGCTTGTCCGGCTTTTTTTTTTTTTTTTTTTTTGGTCTTTTTCAGTTATTTGAAAAGCTTGAAAAAAGAATAAACTAGCTTTATAGTTACAAACTAGGAGGAGACAAGTGTCATTTAGGGCAAACAAACTAGTTCCAAGCAGTGGAACATACCTATGCTCAATGCAAGGATACATGTGTAGGATATCGACACTCGGGGGAAAATCCCCTCTCGGTAAAAAGGGAATCAAGCTGTGAAGGATATAAAGTAAGGCTCTGCATGGCTAGACATGAGACAAGATCAGGGTATACAGCTGAAACACAATGTCAGGGGAGCCAGCATAAAGCTCAATAATACAGGCAAAGCTCATGATAATGCATCCACAACTTGATACAAGGGAGTCTGGGGGATCATGGCCAGCATAAGATCAAGAGGAGTATGAGGCTCTTGTGAAATGTCATGGCAATACTATACAACGAACTCCCACACCCTAAAGGGAGAAACATCGGCATGGGCACCAACTGCAAATAAGGTGCTAACTAGGGTACCCATGTAAGGTGAGGCTCTACCACTCATATCATGCCACTTCTATAGCAGCAAGAAGGTTCAGTGAC
Organism: Pseudotsuga menziesii; assembly: GCA_001517045.1. NCBI lineage: Eukaryota > Viridiplantae > Streptophyta > Pinopsida > Pinales > Pinaceae > Pseudotsuga > Pseudotsuga menziesii. Next base: position 426,414 of record LPNX010093014.1, read on the forward strand.
ATAATAGAGTGGGTTCATACCTAAGGATATAGTGACATGGTCATAAGGTCATGCAAAATGAAAACGGTGGTGAACCTAACCTATATGCCAGTGTAGACGTTATACCTGAGATCAGTATGAACGGGTCAATCCAAAGGCTAAAACGGCGCTGAAAACGGTCTTCTACATCACAGATTAGGTCAGAAACGGTCCAAAATGGTTAGAAACGGTCAAAACTATAGGAAAGGGGGTAAAAATTTTCAAATATTTAAAAAAATTTCTATAAATAGTAAAAAATAGAAATCATTTGAAACTTTTACCCATTGGAGCTTTGATTTTCAACTGCAAATTCCAGGAGATCCAGCTGGCGGAATTCACAACCGTTTCCTCCAGGTATTTACTCATGCTCTCAGCTTGCATTTCAATACAATTTTTACAAGTTTTCATGGTCAAATGAGGTTTTTAAGGTCAATTCTACATGAGCGCCCACGCGGGTATTGAGGCTTTTTCTGCGTATAGGGCTGGCTATACGCAGAAAAGGGACTGGAAACCGTGTACATATGCGGCTGTTTGCAAAACAGCCACATATGACGCCGCGCAAGAGGATTTACAAGAATCTAATGGACATTTGGTCAATTTCTCATGCAAGATGGTGCTAGAGTGGCGAGAACGCGAACATGGTGAAGTAGAGGAAGCAGTAAGGGCCGACATAATGGCTCAACAAGCTCTAAGAAGGTGCGGCCTCTACAAGTTTTGGTGCCTAGGTGGCTTGAGGGCCAAACCAAGACTGCTACAGATGCTGGTAAACTATTGGGATCCAGACTCAGAGTCCTTCCGGATAGATGGTATGTCCCTCACCATTGAGGTGGAGGATATCTACTTTATCACAGGTCTATCTAGATGAGGGGAGGTGGTGAACCTTTGTTCTCGAGGTGGTACAGGTCACGGGCTTACTATCGATGAGTACATAGCTGTGTACTGCTACCCAGATACTGAGAAGGTGGGGAGTCAAGTTCCCACCAACGCTATACAGGTGCTGGGCCTAAAGGCCATACTACTGATGCTGGGTAGGATAGCAGGCTTAACATCACTCCATCAGGCCTCTCGGCCACTGATGTTCTATGCGATGGAGTGTATGACACCGACCATCTATGACTGGAGCACTTCACTACTGAGCAACATGAAACCCTAGCTCAGTGAGTGTAAGGCAAGTAGGATACAGAACTTCGGGTTCAGCAGCATTTTGAGCACATTTTTCTTTGAGCGTGTTCCAGGATTGAGCCCTAGAGTGGATGTTCCTCTCCACGGGGTTCGAGATCCGACCCAACGACGTTGGGCAGATGCAATGCGCAGACTGGGGGGTGGTAGGGTGGCCAACCCCTATCCAGCTAACTTTTTTCCATGGTGGCGACGACAGATTGTTGCCATAGATGACTACCCTTATGTAGGGATAGATTTCCGGGGGGGATCCAGACATGCCATTGCCACCAGGATCAGCATATGGAGACATAGGTAACGAATCTCGACCCTCACTCTTTTTAAAAATTTTGAAGTATTTTTTTTTTTTGTGTTTTCTTGATTATATGGAATCAAAAAGACATGTTTTTGGGTGACAATACATAATGACATCTACCATTCATGTGCAGATGTGGGACCATGGCGACCGAAGGGCTTCCCATGTCATAGATGGAGGGGAAGAGGAGAATATATCACCGGTGTGGATGCAAAGCGAATGCTCCAAAACATCCATACCAACTTCGTGTGACTGAATCACACGGTTCCCATGGTGCAAGTCGAGGACTTGCCTGAGGCTATGCAGAGATAGGTGGTGGGTGTACCATGTGCATGGGTGCGTTTATTCCGGCAGCTAGCTAGAGCCATGGTGACATATCAAGATCACAATCCTCCTCCACCTCCACAGGACTAGACACCTGGGAGTGTATCTATTTTGTACTACCGTGTATATGATGGTGGCTTTCAAAGCCCCAATTTTGTATTATGACACTATGTATTACCACATTTTTGATGTATATAAAAAGTTTTATGGTGATCGGTTTATTTATTTACATGTGTAAAAAATTGTGTTTATGATTAATTTATGATGAATGAAACAAATGCCAATCTAACACGTAGTTAGCATATGAGTCAGCAACTTGATTATAATTTCTTGGAATGTGTATATATGTTATACTCTCAAATTTCCGTTCTAACAATCTCACACGTAAGAATCTCCTCAATAACGTCGGATCTCTAACACGGTACAAACCATTTAGCTGTGACACTACTAACTCTGAATCAAGACATACCTCAAGAGAGAAAACTCCATGCGAAATGGCATCCCGTAGAATCTCAATAAAGGCGCTATATTCAGCAACATTGTTGGAAGATGGCCGTAGACATACACCTCCTAAAGACAGTACTTGACCCATAGGAGTATAAATCACCCAAGCAGCTGAGGTTGAGTGCTGAGTGTGACGGCTTGCACCATCCGCGAATCCTATGTAGGTGGAAGATTCCATTGACATCTGCCACAAGAAACGAAAACTAATCACAAACCCGATCACGATAAACAAGACCTAACTATGCAAAAAAGCTGTACAATAATATACAACAAGCAGCCTTGGCTAAAGATTATGCATAGTATTTTTTGAGATAGAGCCCATTTCTAGGCTCCGCCAAGGCCGTCCCTTCGTAATCCACTAACTCGTAGGCACCTTTCTCTAATACACGCTTGACCACGTAAGGACCACGCCACATAGGATTGGACTTCCCTGCCCCCAAGGGTTCTTTCGATTGATCCCACAAAAGGACCAAGTCTCCCTCACTAAACACTCTTGGACAGATAGACTTATCGTATTGGGCCTCTACGCGATGCTTATTAACCTGTAGAGTCACCAAGGCATCTCTACGCTACTCATCGAGTTGCTCAAGGTGAACCAAACACTCCTCAAAAGGCGAAGTGTCTGGTAAGAGTTCTACAGCTAAATTCAATGAAGGAATCTCACATTCAACCAGCAATATAGACTCCACTCCATGTACAAGCTGATATGGAGAAAAACCAGTGGCAGTCTTAACCGCGGTTCGATATGCCCACAAAGCAGGGTACAACATAATATGCCAGTTCGTCTTGCTTTGTGCGATGGTTTGTTGGAGAATGGACTTAAGTGATTTATTCACTGCTTCAACCTGTCCATTTGCTTGAGGATAGTAAGAAGAGGAGTGCTCTTGCTTATACCCTAACTTGGATCCAACTCTTCCATCATACGGTTCTGAAAGTGCAAGCCATGGTCAGTGACAAGCTCTCTCGGAATCCCAAATCGAGTAATGATTTGGTTGAATACGAAGTGAGCGGCTGTCTCATCGTCGGATTTTACTGTAGGCATTGCCTCAGCCCATTTCATGAAGTAATCAACAGCCACTATGATATGATGGTGCCCCCCAGCCGAAGCTGGGTTGCAATCCATAAAATTGAGCCCCCATTTGGTGAAGGGACCGGCGGTGATAATAGGGTGTAATGGGGCAGGCTTCGAGCGCATATTACGTGTGAACACCTGGCAAGGGTGGCACCTCTTGACCGCTTCAATACAATCCTTGAAGATCGACGGCTAGAAATAACCTGCTCTCAAAATATTTTGAGCTGTAGAAAGCCCAGATAAATGAACACCACACGCCCCTCCATGGAAATCATTAAGCACTACCTCAGCCTCATCATGAGTTAAACAACGTCGTAAAAGGGAATCTACTCCAAGGCAGTACAAAGTATTGTCCACTATGAGGTAGTTCTTGGAAACGTGACGTAATTGTCGTCATTCATCTCGCGAGAGGTGAGTAAGGGTCCTTTGTGTTTGTAGATATACTATGATATCCCCATACCATGGGTCATCCGTTGAGATTAAGAAAATGTGTTCATCAACGAACGTATCTTCACATACCAACTCCTCAGCCTCGCTTGGAAAATCCGATATGAGCTCTGCAAAGATTAAAGATTTCTTCGATTTTGCCGAAACAAATTCGAGATCAAACTCTTGCAGGATGACAATCCATTTATTATACTTTCCCCCAATCATCCTACGTGTGAGGACGAATTGAAACGGATTGACATGGGAAACAACCAAGGTCTGGTGAAGGAGAATATAATGTCTCAAACGCTGCACCGCATGTACGATAGCCAAGGAAAGCTTCTCAACATGAGAATACCGAATCTCTGCGTCAATAAGGTTCCGGCTCAGATAATATATGACATGCTCTTGGAGCTCCTCATCCCCTTGAACCAAAACCATACCAATCGTCTCTAAAGACGCGGCCACATATAATAGGAAATCACGGCTATAATTCGGAGGAATAATCACCGGGGTCGATGCTAGGGCTCGTTTAAGTGCATCGAAGGACTCCTGGGCTCTCTCATCCCATTCAAAGGGAGTATCCTTCTTCAGGAGACGCATGAAACCTCTAGTCAAATTGGAAAAGTTGACAACAAATCTTCGTAGGAAGTTTGAAATGCCTTGCAAACACTGAAGATGACGAATATTTTGCGGGGGAGACAACTGAAGTATTGCCTCAACCTTCAAAGGGTCGACTCTTATGCCCTCTTTCGAAACGATGAATCCTAACAAACGACCTGACTTCATGCAAAAGATGCACTTATGAGGGTTTAATCTAACATCATAGTGCCATCACCTTTCGAACACCAATCTCAAGTGATAAGAATGACGCATCCTCATGTGAGAATGAGCAGCGAGGTCATCCAAAAATACTTCAATGATAGACTTGAGATCGTGGAAGATCAAGGTCATTGCCCGCTGAAACGTAGCTCTGGCGTTTTTAAGGCCGAAAGGCATTTTCTGATACGCAAATGTTCCCCAAGGACAAATAAATGCGGTCTTGTGTTGGTCCTCGGGTTTAATTTGGATCTAATTATACCCAGAAAAGCCGTCCATAAAGGAGAACACCTCGCTACCCGCACACTCATCCAAAATCTGATCTATAAACGGTGTGGGGAAGTTATCCTTAGGAAAGGCACGATTTAAATCATGGAAATCAGTGCATATACGGATCACTCCCTGATTCTTATCCACCGGAACAGGGTTTGACACCCACTCCATCAAGGGAACGGGATAGATGAAACCAGCTTTCAATAGCTTCTCTATCTCTGCCTTTATGGCGGGTGCTTTCCTAGGATTCACCACGCGTAAATGTTGTCGAACAGGCTTAGCGTTGGGGTAAGTATTAATCTCATGTTCGACAATCTGACGGTCAATCCTTGGCATCTCATCGTAATACCAAGCAAAAATATCACGAAACTCCTTGAATAGCTCGGTATACTCTCGAATCTCATCTTGGGAACAATATGCCCCAATGTAGACATTCTCAATTGTACCAGGGTTGCGAGAAATGTTGATAGAAATAGTTGACGATATGTTCGCCATGTTTCCATCAGCCATCTGACCAGGAGATCTTAATGGAACCATAGGTCTACCAACTTTCTGACTAAGAATCTCCCTATAATCCTCATGCTCCAAAAGGTCAAGCTCTGGAAGGAAATATGATCTATGATGAAGTTCCTCCCATGGTGGCTCAACTCCCGACATAGCCTTGATAATCGCTTCATCTAAAGGGAAAACCGTATCAAGGTAGTCATGGGCATGAGAAGACTGTACTGCCCATGCCGGCAGCACATAGGGGTCTTCCTCCTCCATCCGCGAAGAGGAAGAACAAGGCTCTGCAGCAGACTGAAGATTAGCTTGGTAAGCTATCATGACTGTAGGCAACTGCATGCTCATCTCAATGGGCTCACTCGAAGGACTCAGTGAAGGAAGAATCCAAGGATCTCCCATAAGAATTGTGCGAAAAGGCACCAATCTCATAGATGTCGAAGCACCATCGAAACTAGATCCTATCATGAGGACGGGTGCATGACAACTAAAGGTTCCCATGAGGGATGGATACATGCCTACACCCACACTCCCAGTTGCCGGCTGGGAATGTTCAACTTTCGGAATCGAAGCTTCCGAAGATGCAGTAACAGGTGGATTCTTGAATTCCATTTGATCAATCGTTACAATCTTCCCATTATGTGGAAAGCATACAATGTGAAACACGAAAGACGCAATGGCTTGCATACTATACATCCAGTTCCTTCCCAGTAAGAGATTGTAGTCAAGGGTTGCATCAACCACCTCAACCTCTATCGCAATGGTATTCCCTCCCAAATGGACTTTAAGGGAAGGGAGGATACCGTGCAGCCGAAAAGAACTCCCATCAAAAGCAGTTAACATGGTTGTGGATTTTGACAACTCAGGAGAACCAAGACCCTTCCAACAAGGCAAAGACATCACAGAAGCATCAGCACCCTCGTCAATCACAGTGCGCTTGACGATCATATTCAGACATTCTACATGCACCAAAAGGGACACATAGTAGGGCAAGCGATGCTGATGTCCTGCGGTTTCAAATTTGATCACTGAGGAAGAATCATCACCATTCACACCAAGAGCGGAAAGCAAAGACTTCCTTTGCGATGGACAACTCTGAAGCACTTCCAATGCGGACATCGCAAAAGAAGTATGGCCCAAGTCCTCGACAACTGAATAATTCTGGGTAGCTTGGGCATTTGGGTTATGCCCCGAACGCTTAAGTACCCCCTTAGGAATGTGAGGTGCAGCCTCAGTTTTATCCACAGGTTTCTCAATGCACAAAGGGGTTCTTGGTGGATCAGGTTCTTTGCCTGGGTTGGGTTGTGACGAAGTATAATCTTTCGCACGTGTCACAACTTTCGCGGCATGGACCATATTAACTTGCACCCACGACCACTAGTTTCAGCAGGATCTTCATCACTAGATTGATCATGGGACTTCGAGTTCATATTCTGGTTATACGGTAAAGGGTTTGTTAACACAGCTAGGCCTTGTGCTATGAACTTCGAAGCTTCATCCATTCTAGGGCACAAGTAAGTGAGGTGATCGTCCTTACATATCTTGCAAGGAAACTTAACCTTACATTTATTCTGCTTGTACCCCCCAGCATTTTTACCGTTCTTGTCATTATTGTTGGCATTTTCATTCTTATTCCCACCCTTTCTATTATTATCGTTTTTACCCTTTTTTCTATTTCGTCCGGGTTGCTGGTTACCCTTCTGGTCGGACGATTGCACAGCAAGCACATTCGCCATTTGGGCAGGCTGAGACAAAGCCGTAGCTTGTCTTGAGGCAGATTGGTTGATTGACAACTAAGCAACTTGTTTCACAACCGAACCTGCAGGTTTCTTACTTGCACTACCCACAATTCCATCGGCATGTGGTCCATGTTTGACCTTGGGATCAAAACTAGAACGAGGAGCGTTGGGTATAATCTCATATAGCAAACCAGACTGAGCATAGATCAAGTCTAGTTCCTGCGCCCTAAAGATTGCTTGTTCCTCATTCTGCACTCCGGATGTGGAAACATCCTTCACTATATATGGAAATAAAGATTTGAGGAACCACTCAAGGAGGAACTCTGGCGGTATAAAGGCTTTAATTAATCTCTTCCATCTACGCCACTCCTAAATATGATCAGAAATATGGGTGGCTTTATCTTACCGAAATGTTGACAAGAGTTCAGTACCAACATCATAGCGCACTGGTAGCTGGAAGTGATTAAGGAAATTCATCGCAAGGTCGTCGAACAAAGTAAAGGAACCCCTAGGTATCTCTATATACCATTTCGCTACAGGCCCTGTGAGGGTGCGTTGAAATAGTCTCAAATGGACTGAGTCCTGATGCAATGAATTGGAAGAGCACCATAGGTGAAATGTCGTAACGTGTTTGCTTGGATCCTCTCTTGGTTTGCCTTCGAACTTAGGTATGTCTGAAGGAATATTTGTAGGGACAGTCAGCCAAGCCGGGTCATGAGCCACAGGATCGTTCTTAAGTCTCGATAAGTCAGGTAGATTGAGTGTCACAAGGAAAGGGAGCCTAGGATGATGAGGCCTATGGACCGCTCCCTGGTTCATATAGGATTGATTACTACCATGACCTTGGCCATAGTGACCTCCTCCTGTATGACCCGTATAAGGTGGCGTGGAAGTACCATAATGAGGTGGACTTTGACTAGTAGGAGCTACAAATCCGTAATTAGGAGAGTAAGCAGGTTGTGAATACCCGCCTCCATAAGGTGGAGAGACCTGTCCATACTGCGTCCCATAATAGGGTCCATAGGTCATCGCTTGCGATGCCCCATGAGACACTCCATAGGTAGGGATATACATTCCGGAAGTAGGAATATACATACCGGAAGTAGGGATATATGTCGTGGAAGTAGCAATCTGACCTCTAGAAACCATGGGTGGTATGTAGGCTTGAGACACAATTGGTCTAGTAATCGCAGTATGGATTTGAATCGTAGCTACGTGCCGACTCGAAGGACCATGTGAGTAAGGTGGAGGGTTTGCATTTGAAGAACTTGAAAGCAAGGACAAAGGAATCTCTGTAAGAAGATATGTACTAGTTCCTATTGTCACTCGTTTGGAACCTGGTATCCCTATCGGATCACTAACTCTAGACCTAGGAGGTATATAAGATGGAGCTTCCACCACTGGGATGGAAGGTGCAATGTGACTAGTACTCCCAAACCTCTCTGCAAGGTAAGGCATGGGATTTCCCCCAGGCATAGTGCTAGGCTCAAAGTCGGATTCAACATGAAATGTCAAATCGTGCATAGGAAAAATAGTCGTAACATAACTACCGTAGCTAGTGCTAGGAGGGTCAAAGTGAGTCTCGGCATCATCCGGCATTCCATACCGGTAACGTGTCAATGGGGAATCAGCCCTAGGGTGAGTAGGTCTATCATGCAAAGATCCTATCTGGGAAATCACATGACCGAAATAATCTAGGTCAGGTGAAGGATCGTACATAGGAGTAAGTTCCCCATCGTCAATATGAATGGGAGGAGGTGGCTCAGGAATAGTCTCTGAATGATCCTCCATGGTGTGTGAATTAGTGTGTGACATAGTCCACCTGGACAGTCTAGGCCCCTCTCCCAAAGGAGGAGGAGAAGTGGAAGGTGGAAGTCCTGCTAACCGACGAGAACGGCGTGGAACCGCACCTGACTCCACAATGACTCAAAAAATAGCAAAGACTCTCTATTTACATAAACCCTAGGCCAACTAGCGTGCACAGAGCAATCACTAATAAAATCTAAATCCAAATGAAGCAAACAAGGGCTGGATAAGTGAGCTCCCGAATGTGGCTGGTATGTCTCACCTAGGAGAGGCTTGAGAGGCCCTTGTCACCACAAGCGGAGGTACGTAACCAATTATTGTGGCCCTCAGCTTCAACGTGTAAAGAGACTGTGCTGTCTGACACACCACTATAAATAAGTGATGGAGACCCCTCATTTCATATCCACAATCACAAGTATCCTGCCTCTGCCAAAATTGCTCTCGAAACCCTAGCTCACCCTTGAGCTACTTTCACCGTGAGAGCCCCTTTTGGCCCATTTCCACCATTGGAGAAAGAGAAGGAGCAGCTGGAGCTCGGAGCAACCTCTCGGATCAGCACAACGGGCTTCACCAACCTCCACATTGGAGGTCAGATCAATAAAAAATCATTCTTTACTTTTTGTTGTTTTGCTTCATGAACATGTTTAGATCAATTTTTATTACTGTTTAGCATCTTTTATTTCACATATTATTGAACTACTACTAAGGAATCCATTCTCCTTAGTAGGTGCTCATTCGCACAAGCTAGGGGTAAAACCCTAGCTACAGTTTTGGCGACTTTGCTGGTTTTAATTTTATTTTATTTCCCATTTTTGACCTTTCGGCTGTCGTTTTCAGTCGCCGTAAACCGCAATTTTTTCCTCTGCAGTCACGTCCTGACCGCATTTTTCAGGCCCTTTCCTGCGACCCGAACATGCATGTTGGTCGTTTTACCCGTGTCCTGACCGTGCCTTTCCATCTCTTAGCTGCGACCCGACCGCGTCTGTCGTCTTTTTTCCTGCAGCTCGACCGTGACCTTTTTCCTGTTTGTTGCATTCCGACCGCAGCTTTAGGCCAGACAGCCGCAACCTGCGCGCGCCTGTTTCCTTCAAACCCGTGGTCCGACCGCCCGATTTCGCCCCAGACCGACGATCTGACTTTTGCTGCTTTTGAACCCAACCCATTTGCTGCCATATTTTCTGCACCTGCACAGCCATCTGTTTTACCTGTAGCCCTATAGCCTTTTCTGTAATAGCATTTTTCCCCCCTTTACAGAATTTTTTAAGAAATTTTTCAGCATTGTTTATTTAGATAATTTTGCATGATAAAAGTTTTTTCATTCAGTATTATTATTGTGAGGAAGTTGGCCCCCTGTGTGGCACTTCTATTTCGGGATCATAACCTCATGAGCACACACTCTGTCACCTAATTCAAGTGAGACTTAAAAACTACTTAACTCAACCAACATTCTAACCCCACTTGGGGAACACAAAAGAATCTTTGTAGTTAGGTAGGATTGGGGTGATAGGCTTCCAATAACACCCCTCGGTTACTTACACTTGAGACATAGCTGTTGTCCAATTAGGGAACCAAAATCCCCTAGTATTTTTTGGCACGGTCACAACCAGTTTACCAGAAGGCCTCTCCCTTAGGAGGGTTGAAGTCATGAGATTGGTTCCGGAGGCCTGAGTGGAATACCGAACTCCATTCATTAACTGAAGGGCTACCTTTCGCAGTTCTTGGGATATCCCTGTACAGGGGTATTGCGGTTAAAGGACCAAGCGACAGATTTACCTTTCTGGATGTGTCATGAACGGGGTATCTTAGTTGCCATTCTTCTAGGATTTGACTACCCGGTGTCCCTCCCGGTAGGTGGATACCTTAGCCACTTGGCTTTCCTATTCATATTGTCTGACTTGGATTTCATCACCTTGCAGAGGATATGTCTAGCTGAGTCATAATACTTCTAGTTAGGTGTTTGCATGCTCCCTTACCTCCTTTTGGTCTAGTGAGTCCTCAGTTACCGGCGTTACAGGAATACATGCAACTGCTTGACGACGACCCCACTATCCTGGTTGTCCATCTAGATTCAACCCCTAAGCCTCGCGACAAATCCCTACGCACTAACCACTCCTGTGCCCTATGTGATGTTTACGGGCATTACTCCCATCACTGTCTCGATCTCCCCAAGTACAGAGTAGCTCTCTTTGAGATGAACAATCCGGATCTTGAAACGACACCCCTCACCATTGAGGAAATCCATTCCTCAGTCTCTTCCCCTTCCAGAGAGGTTAATACCATTTATATGATCTCTTCCGTCACTACTCCCTCGTCAACCGATTTGATGACACAGACATTCCGTACTGATGAGGAGATCCTCGAGGCTCTCACTGACCCAGATTATCCCTGGGATGACATGCACCATCGTTCCTACTTCCTCCCAGATGAACCCTCCTCTAACACTGCTCCGCAATTCGCAATTGAATCCAAATACTTCCTTCCCCACAAGGTCGACTGGTTCAAGGACCCTATTCCTGCTCCTGACACCTTCGAAGAGGGTAACATGGCCAACATCTCACCTGTCATCCAAATTGATATCGCTGCCCCAGGAAGCACCCCACCGCGTCTCCGACCCCCTAACCTACGGTCCACCCCACGTGGACAGTGCAAATAGTACCTGTTTCCACCATTGGAATCAGCATGACGAGACCGTCATGATGGTCACCTCGTTGCATTATTTTTTCTACGTCATTTTTTGCCCATTTTTTAGACACCGCTAGTCGCCTCGGTTTGCGCGCCACTTCGGCCGCTCTCCATTTTTAACACTTTTTATATCGTCGGATTGATTTTTTCGAGCTCGTGATGATGCTTGAGATCATTTCTCGCTCTCACTTGGTACAATTTCAACATTGTGTCCCGACATCTTGTTGCCTCAATGTACGCGCCACATCGGCCGTCATCAGATTATTTCACACTTTTTACATGAGCCATCCACTCCTGTCATACTGCAAATGTTTCTTTATTTTGCCACCATTCATTCACCCCGCAAGGAGGCCCACCAGTGTTCCCTCCCACCCTTAGTCCTGGTCATCATAAATGTTCCTTGATTGAACACTTCCTCCTTTCCTGGACATTAATTCAGAGTCTTCTTATTTGCTTTCAGACTCCTTAAAATTGAAAGCAACCACGAGCATGTACTGTCCTGGGCTCGTAAAATCCACACGACAGTACCATTCTATTACTTCAAAGTCTTCTTATTTTCTTTCAGACTCCTTAAAATTGAAAGCAAGCACGGGCATGAACTGTCATGGGATCGTAAAATCCACATGACAGTACCATTTTATATCCACACTTCTTCTAGTTCCCTAAACCATGAAGAAGTCCCCCCGCGCCTCTTGGCGCTATGATCGATCCTCTCGGCAGCACCACCACTAAGGTCACCTTTGTTCAGAGTATTCTGTAGTCTCCTACCATTTTACCACAGCTTGAGTCTCCCTTAGCCCATTCACCCTCAGATCCTATACAGCTATGATCCCTTTACCACCAATCAGTTTCATGTGCTGCCCGATCGTCCCCGCCACCATACTCTGAACAAAGGAAGTTTGAGTCCACCCACTCTACTTGCCCAGTTATTCCCCCCAATTTATCAATCCTGCCATCAGTACTATCACCTTTCGGTTTTTCACCTCGCGCTCCTGTCAAGGAAACATCATTGCCTTGATAGTTGCAGGTCTCCCTCTGTCGACGACAGCCCCTCTATTCCAGAGGATAGACCTAGAGGCGCCTGCGCCTTGGACCCATCACCATCTGTGGTGGGTACCTATGGACCATTTTGGGAGGAGTCATCATTTCCTCTTCGAATAGTTGTTTCTCACATGCTCGACTTCAGAAGCTTAATCGCATCGTTGAGAATCGCGCATGAAGTATATCCTTTCCATTATGTGTCGAAGACCCCGGATTTCCCCCCACTCTAGCACATTGGTGAGTCACTTTGGAACGGCCAGTTATATGTTCCCGTGGATGTCCGGGCTGTGTTGGTGATTGTATTCAGAAGCCATCCATCTCCATGCTTCGTTGAGTACCTAGTTCGGTTCCAGATCAATGTACCATTGCAAGTATGACCGTTGTCACTTTGATCCAGCAGCTCCTCAGTTCCTTTGGAACCACATTCAGTAGCACTACTGTCATTCCAGTGCATCAGTTGTTCAGCTCAGACATGGTCAGCCCAGCAGTATGTTCCAGATTTGTGTCCCTTATGGACCCTTATGATATACACAGTGGATTTCTATGTATCCTACAGGTTCCCCTTTTCGGGCCTCACAATTATTTTTATGTATATTGATATGAGCATGGGAATGCCCGCCTCGTCTAGATGATCATATGATTCCTCATCCATTATTGAGGTTATGTACTTTTTAGTCCTTGCAGTTGGTTCGAGATTGATGTCCCGGGCTTCAGTTGGTTTCTTCTCTTCTCCACACCTCAGGAAAACCAAATATGACTTATGATGTCCATCGGCCATACGATGAGCTCCTGCCCTCGCACATTAGGGGGCAATCTGTTAACACCCAAAAAGGGTTCACTACCTCATCTACCCCATTACATGGCTCATTTATCCATTTTCCTACCATATTTCCATCAAAAACCCATAAAACCATCTAAAAAGCCTCCAAAAGGCCATAAAACCCTCTTTTCCTCCAAAAAATATCCAAAATTCCTCCAAAAAAGTAAAAAATCTCCAGAAAGGAAGAAAAAATATAAAATAATGAGGAAAAGGAGGAAAAAACCCTAAACAGCTGAAACCCTAAACAGCTTAAACCCTAACCCTAAACCGGCACTTCACCACTATAAATAAGTGATGGAGACCCCTCATTTCATATCCACGATCACAAGTATCCTGCCTCTGCCAAAATTGCTCTCGAAACCCTAGCTCACCCTTGAGCTACTTTCACCGTGAGAGCCCCTTTTGGCCCATTTCCACCATTGGAGAAAGAGAAGGAGTAGCTGGAGCTCGGAGCAACCTATCGGATCAGCACAACGGGCTTCACCAACCTCCACATTGGAGGTCAGATCAATAAAAAATCATTCTTTACTTTTTGTTGTTTTGCTTCATGAACATGTTTAGATTAATTTTTATTACTGTTTAGCATCTTTTATTTCACATATTATTGAACTGCTACTAAGGAATCCATTCTCCTTAGTAGGTGCTCATTCACACAAGCTAGGGGTAAAACCCTAGCTACAACGCTGGTTATATCAAGGATTTCACACACTCCCTGGACAGACACCTAGTTGTTGTCATTTAGTGATCTTGGAGAATTAACTTACAATGAACTATTCCAAGATCCTAAAACGTAAGCTTGTTGGTGCACCCTAGAAAAGAAAAGAGTGTAATTCATTTTAATTAGCATTGATTTTAGTTGGCTTTATTACTCAAAAAATAGGATATGGTCGTGCAACTAATGGTGTTATGATGCAACAAGAAGAAAAATGCACACCTAACAATCAATGCAAATGCATTGTGCCCATGAAAATAGGGTATGCGTACTACATGTAATGCACAATTTCATCTTCAAATGCTGAATGCAAATTTCCCTATATGAAGTCCTAACTATTACTCCAAAGCAAATCTAGATCTAGTGCAAATACAATGCAAAGTGCAAAATGCAATGCATGATGATAAGCAAATGTTTTTGGATTTTTTAAAAATAAAGAGATACAAAAAGGCAAAATAATGATTCTACCCACCCCAGACTCTGCAAGCACACATAAACAACATTCCAGCAAAGCACTAAGGCAAAAGGACTCTAATGCACTAATCTCAAACAAAAAATCAAAGATGCCATGACAAGAACTTTCCTAAAAGAAAACATTTAGGCTAAAAAAACATTTCTGGTCAAACACAGAGGTATAAATAGACTCAGGCAGTGCCAAAGGAGACTCAACAACTAACAGAATTCACCCAGCAATCCACTATCTTCCAAAAAAAAGGTAAAACCCAGAGTATACGCGACTGTGCGTAGTAAACCCGCGTGTATACGTGGAAATCCCAGGGGAAACCGCATGTATACGCGACTATAAGTGAAAAACCCGTGTACAGGAAGAAAAAGATGCACAAATTCAAGGCAAATAGACAGGCTGAGACTAAATTCACACCAATCAGGCTCTACCAGGCATACATGCCCCCATACCCGACACAGAAACAAGAGAGAGAGAGCAATTCAAATACATTGAATGCCAAGAAATCAACCCCCAAAGGACAATTACTAGGAACTCCCCAGCGGAGTCGCCATTTCTGTTATGGATAGAAATTCCTATGGCTTGGGGTACCACAACAGATAGCTAGACTCCAGAAATCAATCTTTCCCAATATGCAATAGAAATATAATGTCTAACACTAAAGGATCGAACCTCGTACCTTATTTCAGACGGTTGAAGTAGATCCCTGTTGAGCTTTCCAATCTTCGGCTTGAATTGATATAATACTTCCTCAACAATAAGTAAACAATACAAGCATACTATATTTCATGGTGTTAGATCTATTCTAGCATATATAATCAATAATGTAAAAGCATTTGACATATTCCAATGGATACAATATTCATTCAAATACACATTACTGGACAGGAAAAGATATTTCTATTAATATGAATCAGAGATTACAAGTGACAACCTCTGACGGCACGTCTGCGAACCGGAGAAAATGAATCCCCCACTTGGGCCTCCACCACCACAATCCTCCATCACTCTGATAGCAAGCTTACTAGCAAAAGGAAAGCTTGGGAAGAACACAACAATGCTCCAAGGGACAAAGGGATGCAGACTCAAGCATAAGTTCTGGCAACAATGGACTATAGCTTCGTTACTCTCAATTCTCTCTTATGCTTTCAATGTCTCAAGGGGTTCCTTATATAGCTTTTCAAAGGGATACTGAAAGGTCGAATCTGTACGATCTCAAGGCATATGGAAGGCCAGGAGTCATATGAGTCGGATCCAAGTCAAGGAATGCTCCAAAAGGATTTGGATTATTCATACATCCCGATGTACGCGACTATAGGGGGAATATCTGCGTATGTACGCGGTTATCGGGGAAAAATTCGCGTATATCACTTTTCTTATGTTTTTAGGGATGATCAAGGACACATCAAAAGACAAAAAGTGGTCCATAGGGGCTAATGAGTCTGCAGCAGGATAGGGGTGTTGCTAGGGTTTTCACCCTAGCTTGTGCGAATGAGCACCTACTAAGGAATATGGATTCCTTAGTAGCAGTTCAATGATGTATGAATTAAAAGTTATAACTGAAATAAAAATTAAATCTAAAAATTCATGAAGCAAAACAGTAGAAAGTAAATAACATAAAACAAAAAGCAGTAAATGGTAAATAATGGACTTTATTGATGTTACCTCCAATGAGGAGGTTGATGGAGTCCGTTGCGCTGGTCCAATGTCGGTGGCTTCGAGCTCCAAGCTGCTTCTTCTCCTTCTCCG
>LPNX010093014.1:444684-477926 GCA_001517045.1 Pseudotsuga menziesii
AGTGGGGTTTTTTACCGTCTTAGGAGGTGGGACAGCAGTGTAAGGTTGGGGGCTTCTGCCCCCAGTGGGTTTGGTAAGAAGAGGGGGGAGGTTCATGGAGGATGACGGGGTAGCAACACCGAGAGGTGGTTGACTAGTAGTGACAATGGGTTGCACCGGTTGCAGGACGACATTTGGTGTCGGCGGGGGAACGGGAGGCGGAAGATACCAAACGGGTAATCCTAAGGGTAACCCAGGAAGGCTGAGGGTAGCCATGACTGGGGCACTAACCACTCCTGAGGGAGGGAAGAGGAAAGGAATGGTATGGATGGGTGTAGCCCCAATGTGACTAGGTACCAAAGGGGGTTTAGGCAACAAGGGCGGTTGATTAGTAGGAGTTCGCGTATTATGGGACAGGGTATATATGGCTTCAGAGGTGGAGCCATATTGGTTCTGTTGGGTCTGGAGGTTGACCTCATCGGAGGACATCATCAACAAGTGGTGGGTACCTGATTCAAGTACGGGTTGATCAGGAGCAGCGTAAGTGATTTGTTGTTGGGTTGTCGCGTTGGCTTGAGGGGGAGCCAATGGTTGAGTGTTCACTACGCCTTGGGTTGGTAAGGGGTTTTGCAGCACCAAAGGTGGCCGTTGAGGTTGTGGCGGGTTGGGTGGTGCTTGAGGAGCCGTCTGCCCTGGCCAGTGTACATCCGCAGCCAAAAGTTGTCGGACTCGCTCCATATGTGGACAAAAATGTGTGGAGTGGCCATAGACCCCGCAAATAGAACAAGGATAGTTTGTTCACAAATTCCGGCCCCTGCCGCGGTTTTGTTGGCCCTGGTTGCGTTGGTTGTTCTGGTTTAGCGGCGGGTTTTCTTGGGCGTAAACCTGCCCTTGGGTAGTAGGTGGATTCTGAGTCTGCGCAGGTGCGGGAGCGGGCTGCGGTGGATAATATGGAGGTGGAGACTGTACTGGTGCAGCTACTTGAGGGGGTTGTTGATAGTGCTGTGGAGCGGTTTGTGGGTTTGCCGCAGGGGCTGGCTGTGGCTAATAATAACGAGGTTGAGCTAGTGGTGGTGCAAGAGCTGGTGCAGCCTGCTGATGATAGTAGGGCTGAGGTGCGATCGGGGGGGCGTAAGCGGGAGTCATATGGCTGAAACACTGAGGTGGATAGGAGGGTCCATGGGAATGGTGTTGATGTGGAATTTGAGCATACGAGTTGGTTGCTCCGGACTGTGATGTAGCCCGCGAAGGTTCAGGGCCAGGGGGAGGACGGGCTATGGAAAATGGCTGAGGCTGCGAAGAGAGGCGCCCAATGATGCCATCAGCAGCGTGGGATGCCCCCGACGCATCATGATGTGGGGGATCGCCTCGAGGGGCGTCCCGGTATGATGGTGTAAAGATAACCCAACTGGGCGTAAATGAGATCAAACTGCTGGGATTTAAGGATAGCCTCTTCCTCCGACTGGGGTCTTTCGGCTGCCACATCCTTAGCAATGAGCGGAAGGAGGGACTTGAGGAACCAATCTAGGAAGATCCGGTCATCTAGCTTGATTTTGCATAGGCTACGGCGTCGCCACCATTCATGGATGTGGTCTGTGATGTGGGTAGCCGTGTTCTGTCTGGAAGATAGGAGGATCTCGACGCCTGCGTCATAGCGAATAGGTAACTGGAAGAACTGGAGGAAGGTCAAGGCCAGGGATGTAAAGGTGGTGTGGGTTCCGTGTGGTTGCTCGATATACCATTTGGCAGCCGAGCCAGTGAAAGTGCGCTGTAATAAACGGAGGCGAATGGATTTGTCTACTATGGAATTGGAGGAACACCATAGATGGAAAGACATGATATGGTTCCGTGGGTCCTCACCTGCCTTACCCTCAAACTTAGGGATGTCAGAGGGGAGTTTGGTAGGCATGTGGGGCCACACAGGTTCGTGCCGGATGGGGTTGTTGGTTAACCTGGCTAGGTCAGGTAGGTTGAGGCTAGCCATGTATGGCAAACTGGATGAAGGGTGTGGCACGGTAGTGGGTTGGACCACGTTGGGGCCCATGCCCCCAGGTGGAGGGGTCATGTGAGGGAGGTTGCCCCCAAGTGGGGGAACTACGGTGGTATGAGAAGGTCCTGCGCCACCAAGGGCGGTAGGAGTTACTAATGGAGTGGGTATGGGTATTCCTGCCGTGGGAATAGGTACGGTGAGGGGAATGGTAGAGGGGCCTCCCGTAGAGGGCATACCCATGATAGGTGTAGTAACTGGTATAGTGGCGAATGTACCACCGGTGGTCCCTATAATGAAGGGATTGGGATTCACGCCAGCCATGGGGCTAGTGGGGGCAGTGTAAAGAGTGTTCTCGGAATCTGGTGACGGAGTCCTATGCCGCTGATGAGTGGAGTCAAGTGACAAGGCTCGAGATCTATGGTGATGACGGGTGGTGTCAAGTGAACCGTGCTATGGGGGCTCGCCTCTGAGGCGAAGAGAATGTCTCAGAGAGTCAATGGTGACAAGTGGTTTTCAACTATGTGGGTTGTGGTGTCGGAAAAACAACTCAAAAACCCTAATGCAACCGTGTGTGCAGAAGGAGAGCTTGAAAAATAAGGCACTCAGGCCAAAAAAAAACTCAAAACACCTAGTGTAACTGCGTGCTACAATAGGCGGAGTGTCAACAAAGTGGTCAGAATACCAATAAGCAGTCGGTTTCCTAAAAAAGAAAAAATCTGTGGACTCACTAGACCAAGAGGAGGTAAGGGAGCATGCAAACACCTAACTAATAGTATTATGACTCAACTAAGTATATCCTCTGCAAGGTGATTAAATCCAAGTCAGACAATATAAATAGGAAAGTCAAATGGCTAAAGTATCCCCCTACCGGGAGGGACACTGGGTACGCAAACCTAGAAGTATGGCAACTAAGATACCCCGTTCATGACACATCCAGAAAGGTAAATCTGCCGCTTGGTCCTTTAACCGCAATATTCCCTATACAGGGATATTCCGAGAACTGCGAAAGGTAGCCCTTCAGTTACTGAATGGATTTCGGTATTCCACTCAGACTTCCGGAACCAATCTCACGACTTCAACCCTCCTAAGGGAGAGGCCCTCTGATAAACCGGTTGTGACCGTGTCAAAAAATACTAAGGGATTTTGGTTCCCTAATGGACAACAACTATGTCTCACGTGTAAATAACCGAGGGGTGTTATTGGAAGCCTATCCCCCCGATCCTACCTAACTACAAAAGTTCTTTTGTGTTCCTCAAATGAGGTTATAGTGTTGTTTGAGTTAAGTAAATTTTAGGTCTCACTTGAATTAGGGGATAGATTGTGTGCTTGTGAGGTTATGAATCCAAAACAGTTGCTCAATAACAATAATAATGTCTGAAAAACTTTAAAAAATTAAAACAAAAATTTTACCATGCGAATTTTTTCTGAAATAAATAATGCTAAATTTTTTTTTTTTAAACAATTCTATAAACAAGGGACAGAAATGGCTGTAGGGCTGCAAGTGGAACAGGTGGCTGTGCAAGTGCAGGAAAAATGGAGGCAAAGTGGCCGGGTTTCGGCGCGGAAACAAGGGCAAAAAACAGTTCGCGGACCGCGGGTATGGGGCGGACTCGCGCGGTCGGACTGCGGGTTTGAAGGCAACAGTCGCGCGCAGATCGCGGGTTTAAAGGAAACAGGCACGGTCTAGGTTGCGGGGTTCTGGCTGACAGCAGCGGTCGGATCGCGACTGTGTAATGAACAGGCACGGTCGGATCGCGACTGTGGGCTGAAAAAACGCGGTCGGGGCGCAACTGGGAAAGTTCAAAGACGCGTCCAGGACGCAGGAAAAAGGCCGACAGTGGCGATCTGGTCGCAGGTTAGGGCCGGAAATGCGCGGTCGGGCCGCGACTACGGAAGAAAAAAGTGCGGTTTCCGGCGGCCGAAAACGACAGCCGAAAGTACAGTATGGAAAAATAAACTAAAAAAGACAGCGGAGTCTCCAAAACTGTTGCTAGGGTTTTCACCCTAGCTTGTGCGAATGAGCACCTACTAAGGAATATGGATTCCTTAGTAGCAGTTCAATGATGTATGAATTAAAAGTTATAACTGAAATAAAAATTAAATCTAAACATTCATGAAGCAAAACAGTAGAAAGTAAATAACATAAAACAAAAAGCAGTAAATGGTAAATAATGAACTTTATTGATGTTACCTCCAATGAGGAGGTTGATGGAGTCCGTTGCGCTGGTCCGATGTCGGTGGCTTCGAGCTCCAAGCTGCTTCTTCTCCTTCTCCGATGGTGGAAATGGGCCAAAAAGAATTCTCAATGGTGAAAGTAGCTTGATGGTAAGCTAGGGTTTCAGGAATAATTTCGGCAGAGGCAGGGTGCTTATGATTATGGATGTGAAATGAGGGGTCTCCACCATTTATTTATAGTTTTTTAGTGGTGGAGTGCTGGCCCATGGTTTTGGAAACCATATGGTTTAGGGCAGCTTGTTTAGGGTTTTTTCCTCCTTTTCCTCATTATTTTATATTTTTTCTTCCCTTTTGGGGATTTTGCTATTTTAGAGGAATTTTGGACATTTTTGGAGGAAAAAGGGGTTTTTTGGCCTTTTGGAGGCATTTTAGGCCTTTTGGAGGCTTTTTAGATGGTTTTATGGCCTTTTAGAGGCATTTTAGGCCTTTTGGAGGCTTTTTAGTGGGATTTTCAGGGAAATATGGTAGGCAGATGGACAAATGAGCCATGTAGTGGGGTAGATGAGGTAATTAACCATTTTTGGGTGTTAACACATATCCAGTGCAACATTTGTATCATCTCTTTTTACTTATAAGTTTCAAAAGCTCTTTGAATCAAATTTTAATATTACACTCTGAAAATCTATTTGTGCATTAGTAATATGAGATGAAGTTCATTTCTTGCTATAAAAGTATCTGTGTGAAATAGTTTTCATATACGAGTCTGTTTTGGTGTTTTGGTGGCTATAGTCGTTGGTTTCAGGTGTCATAAGTCCCCTAGTGTTATCTCTTAGTAGACTCGTAGGATATCTTCAGGCCCAAAATTATTTCTTTTCTACTTGATTCCAGCAAGTGTTCCGTGGATCCTTCAATGGACTCTGTAGGGCTGACATCTCTGGATTTCCATTCTGTAGATCAAACTACAGTCTCTCTAGCTGAAAGGAGATCATACTTCCAAGATTCTGGAGCTTCTTCTTTTGTTATAATTATTGATGATACAATACCTTCGCCTGACTGGAAACTTCCTGAAATCTTACCCTCCGAGGTTTATAAAATGAAGTGGTGGCAGTATAAATCCTGCACACAAGTTAAAATCAGTTCCTTGGACATCACCTTCACTGACCAAGGAGATCCCATTCATGTTAATTTAATTGATAAAGAACAAATTGACTGGGAAAAAACAAAAGGTTATAAATATGTGCATATGGGCACTGTCAAATTAGGACTCGTCCCGTTAGCACAACCCTATATGAATGTTTTGTCTTTGTGTTGTTTTTTGGATACCCACCACTTACATTTTGTTGATGCTTTAATTGGAGGTCTCGAAGGCCCCTTGCACAATGGCTTGTTTTTGGTTACTATCTTTCCTAATTATTTCATTAGCCTGGATGACCCCTACATCTATCATTTACTCAAAGCCTATATTCGTCCTCTAGGTTTTAAAATGGATACTGAAACCAAAATCATTCAGCTTAAATCTCTGGTTGTCATCTGCTTTGGAAATGATTCCCTTCCACCTCTTACTCCTAAAGTCCATGAAAGTTCACGCTTGCTTAGCATTGTGGAAACTGATATGTCTAAAAATTCCACCCCTATCACATTTGACTAGACTAGAATTGGTTACCCAAAGTAATGGGAGATAAGATATAGAGAGTTAAGAGACTTTGAAAAAATTAAGAACCAACAACTCTCTATTCCTAAACCTGTTGTCTTTGACATATTTTCAAACTCTTTTAAATTTCCTGAAGGGTTTCCATCTCCTCAATTTGCTCCACCTCTTGTAAAATATTCCTCTCTGAATAATGCTACTAAAAAATCAGCCATGTTTGAACCTTGCTCTTCTTCCCGCCTTTCCTTTTAAGGTGTTCATAACAATGAGCATAAAGTTCAACATGCAAACTTCCTTTCCTGTAGAAAAGCACTTGAGAGGCTAAAATTTAGAACAAAGGAGTAATCTTGTACATGATATCTCTGCCTAGAAGTGGCCTTGGTTTCACCTCCACTAACCCACAAGGTGATACCTCAATCCATCTAGGAAGAAATATTCCTGATACTCCATTTTGATAGTTTTCGCATGATGGTGTTTCTAAAAGAGGGTTCATGCCACACAGGTCATCAACTCCACATGAAACTATCTCTAATGAAATAAAGATGCTTACTTACAGTAATTATCAGCAACAACTAATTGGAAAAAATATAGATGACATAGCCTCTGATATTATTCTTCTAAGGAAAAAAGCACAGACTAAGAAAGAACAGATTTCTTTGCTAGAAGCTAAAATTGATCACTTACTTGCAGGCCAAGATGAAGTAAAAACTGCAATTATCTTAGCAAGTGAAAAGCTAGAAAAAAGGCTATATGTCTTAGGAAAAATGATGGCTAGAACCCATAATGTAAATAATAAAAAGAATCATGTAAGCAAAACTGCATTAAAGCTTGCAACTAAAGGTCATAAAGCCAAACATGAAAGAAGATGCTCATTTGGAATGATGAGTATTCAAGAAGATGACCAAAGACCAGAATTCCTTTTTGGTCATTAAATGGAAGACCAAGCTAAACTCAACAAGTTAAAATATATCATCTCCCAGTTTAAAAGAATTATGAATTCCCTTTCAGATAAATATTTATCAGCATTCAAAATTCCTAAAAGAGAAAATGTTGGATCTTCAAACCCAACCAATCAAGAAAACAACCATCCCAAGATATCAGATCTAGCATGACATTTGTATCATCTCTTTTTACGTGTAATTCTTAGAAGCTCTTTGAATCAAATTCTAGTATTACATTCTGAAAATCTATTTGTGCAGTAGTAATATGAGATGGATTTCATTTCTTGCTATAAAAGTATCTGTATAAAATAGTTTTGATATCCGAGTCTGTTTTGGAGTTTTGGTGGCTATAATCGTTGGTTTCAGGAGTTGTAAGTCCACTAGTGTTGTCTCTTAGTAGACTCGTAGGATATATTCAGGATCAAAACTATTTCTTTACTACTCGATTCCGGCAAGTGTTCCATGGTTACTTCAATGGACTCTATAGGGTTGACGTCTCTAGATTGCCAATCTACAGATCAGACTACAGTCTCTCTACCTAAAAGGAGATCATCCTTTCAAGCTTCTATAGCTTCTTCTTCCATTATAACTATTAATGATACAATACCTTCCCCTGACTAGAAACTTCATGAAATCTTACCCTCCTAGGTTTATAAAATGAAGTGGTGGCAGTATAAATCCCTCACACAAATTAAAATCAATTCCTTGGACATCACTTTCACTGACCAAGAAGAGCCCATTCACGTTAATTTAATTGATAAAGAACAAATTGACTAGGAAAAAACAAAAGGTTATACATATGCGCATCTGGGCGCTGTCAAATTAGGACTCGTCCCGTTAGTACGACACTATATGAATGTTTCCTCTTTGTTTTTTGTTTTGGATAACCGACACTTAGATTTTGTTTATGCTTTAATTGGATGTTTCGAAGGCCCCTTGCACAATGGCTTGTTTTTTGGTAATATCTTTCCTAAATATTCTGTGATCCTGGAAGACCCCTACATCTATGTTTTACTCAAAGCCTATATTTGTCTTCTAGGTTTTAAAATGGATACTAGATCCAAAATCATTCAGCTTAAATATCTGGCTATCATCCGCTGTGGAAATGATTCCCTTCCACAAGAACTCCTAAATTCCATGAAAGTTTGCGCTTGCTCAGCATGGTGGAAACTGATAAGTCTAAAAATTCCACCCTTATCACATTTGACTAGAGTGGCAAGAGTTACCCAAAGCAATGGGAGATAAGATACAGAGAGTTAAGAGACTTTGACAAAAATAAGAACCAACAAATCTTTATTCCTAAACCCCTTGTCTTTGACAAATTTTCAAACTCTTTTAAATTTCATGAAGGTTTCCTTCTCCTCAATTTGCTCCACCTCTTGTAAAATATTCCTCTATGAATAATGCTTCTGAAAAATCAGCCATGTTTGAACCCTACTCTTATTCCCTCCTTTTCTTTTTCAGGTATCATAACAATGAGCATAAAGGTCAACATGTAGACTTCACTGCCTACAGAAAAGCACTTGAGATGCTAAAAATTAGAAACAAAGGAGTAATCTTGTACATGATGTCTCTCCCTAGAAGTGGCCCCAGTTTCACCTCCATTAACCCACAGGGGATACCTCATTCCATCTAGGAAGAAATGTTCCTGATACTCCATTCTGACAGTTTTCTCATTATGGTATTTCTAAAAGAGAGTGGATGCCACATAGATAATCAACTCCACACGAAACTATCTCTGATGAAATAAAGGTGATTAATTACAATGATTATCAACAACAACTAACTGGCCAAAATATAGATGAAATAGCCTCTAATATTAGGATTCTAAGGAAAAAAGAATAGACTGAGAAAGAACACATTGCTTTCTTGCAGGCCAAGAAGAAGTAAAAATTGCAATTATTTTAGCAAGTGAAAAGTTAGAAAAAAGGCTAGATGTCTTCGAAAAAATGATGGCCAGAACCCATAATTTAAGTAATAAAAAGAATCCTGTAAGCCAAACTACATTAGATCTTGCAGCTAGAGGTCATAAATCCAAACATGAAAGAAGATACTCATTTGGAATGATGAGTATTCAAGAAGATTACCAAAGATCATAATTCCTGTTTGGTCACGAAATGGAAGACCAAGCTGAACTCAACGATTTAAAAGATATGGTCTCCCAGTTTTAAAGAATTTTGAATGCTCTTTCAGATAAATATTTATCAGCATTCAGAATCCCTAAAAGAGAAAATGTTGGATCTTCAAACCCAACCAATCAAGAGCACAACCATCCCCAGATAACAGGACCTCCTCCTCCTTTTCATACAGAAATGTCATAACTTCCTGACACTTCTCCTTCGTCGGTTCCTCATAATCTTGGTTTCGAGATAAATGGAATGAACAATCTAATCTCCAAAATGCTTGATCAACCCATGTTGAACATACAATGCCAATTTTGCACCCAAATATGAGCACCTATTCAGCTTCTGTCAAATTGGGTATTATACAAAAGAACACATGACACTAGAATAACTGGCCAACAATTCGCACTCCAACAAGTTGCTATATTTTCAGTATTAGCTTCAGAATGGTGAGGGAGTTGTTTCACTTTTTCTTTGATTGTCTTTACTTCATTTTCCATATCTTTATTCCATTGTGGTGGATTTTTCTCCAGTCGTTGTTGCAATAAATTAATGTCATCTGCCTGTACTTTGTTGAATGGCATGATATAATTTAGGCTTCCCAAAAATCTTTGCAGTTGAACTTTTTCCAAGATCTGATTAGGGAAGTGAGAAAAAACCTTCAAGACATGTTCTTGAAGAATCACCTGTCCTTTACTTATTTTATATTCTAAAAATTCAATATACTTTTTGCCAATTTCCATTTTGCATTTTGAGAAAACAAACCCATGTTTAAAAACCGAAGAATAAAATTCTTGAACATGTTTTAAATGTTCCTCCAAATTTTTGGAACAAATAAGAATATCGTCTATATTCACTAATGCCCATTTCTTTTCTCTAAAGATATCTTCCATTCTTTTTTGGAATTCTGATGGTGCATTATTGATGCCAAATGGAAGGACTTTCCACTGATACTTCCCATGAGGAACCACAAAGGTAGTTTTGAACTTGTCTTTTGCTTCAATTCCAATGTGGTAAAAACCAAACTTCAAATCAAATTTGCTAAAAATTGTACATCCTGCTATTCTTTGCAAAATACTAGATTTATTAGGGAGAGGGTAATGGACTGGTTCAAGGACTTTATTCAAGGGTTTAAAATTCACAACTAGTCTGTTTTTTCCTATTTTTATCTCAGAGTGTTTATTGACGACAAATGCTCGGCATGCCCATGGCCTCTTAGAGGATTCTAAGAGACCTTTGTCTAATAGTTCTTTAATTTCGTTTGCACAGAATTCTCTTTCTTAGGGAGACATGAGTGTAGCATAGGATTTTTTGGATTTTATTTTTTCTAGAGGGTTAAAAGGTAAAGAGACAAAGTACTTTTCTCTAGTCCAAAATGCATTAGGTGACTTTGAGGTGCAATCCTTCTCTAATTTTGAGGAAATTTCAGAGAGGGCAGATTCCTTATGCATTTCTGCATAGGCAATGCATCTTTCCATTTGAACAGTTCTACAAGACTGGGAGTGGGGTTAGATTGAGAAACAATATTCTTACATTTGAAAGAAGCAGAATAGTATAGAGAGGTAGAAACTCTTCTTCCATTTATTGTACAAGTAAAAATCATATTGGGCTCATCGATTGTAATGGGGCGGACTTTATGTAAAAAAGGCGAGCCTATTATGTAGTCTTCCTTAAGATCATCTAGTCTATTGAGGTGCAGAACTTATTTTATTCCTCTGATGCTTATTGGAAAATATAGAACTCTTCCTTTGAGTTGTATAGTAGTTCCTTCAATGGCTACACCATATTCGTTTGTTTTTTCCCAGTAGAACGATGGTATAACATTCCCTTTTTCCAAATTCATATGGAAACCTAAATCTATCATACTATCAAGCTCATAATATTTGTATTTATATGGTCAAAATTTTATTTTAATAAAATATTTAGGACCAGTGAATAGCCCTAAAGATCCTAGTGACATTTCTTCATTATGGTAATATTCTGCTTCTGAGTCGCTAGTGTGCTGAGAATGTTTTGGACTTTCAGTAGCTTTTGGTGACTGCAGTGCTTCAGCATAGGCTCTGCACATTTCTTCATCAGATGACCAGTCTCTTTCTTTAATTGTTATTTCAAGAATTCTTTTCAATTCCTCTATTTATTTTACTAGCTGCTTTAAAGAATTCTACTTATCTTTGATTTGTAGTCTAAGCAGATTCTATTTATCTTTTCTGAACTTTTTTCTATCCTCATGATGATCAGGATAGCCTTTGCATAAATCTACAAGCTGGTAGAATGCTGGATTCTTGCCTATTTCTGGAGAGACAGATTTCTCTCTTGTTGCTGAGACTTTCTCTTTTGATTTTATTCTTGTTCAAAGTTTTATATTTTCATCTTTCGTATCTTTCCTTTTTATATATCGATGAACTGGAGTCTCAGACAATTCTTTGTCAATTTCAGAAATCCTTAATTCTAAATATACCATAGGTGGGTTAGAAGAGAGCATATAAAAGATGAAATCAGGAGGACCCGAACATCCTCCTAAATTTGTGTCTTCATCAGAATCAAAAGAATAAGATTCAGATGAGTAAGGGGAAAATTTATCTAAAATAGGGTCGGAATAAGAGGAATCACCTTCTTCTAGTAAGAAGACAATTTCACCTTCAGGGTAATATCCTAATGTACACCAAGCTAGATCCCACCAAGATGGATCTGGTTCTTCGGAGAACATAGAGACAAGTCTTGCATTTTCTTCTTATTTGGTCATTTGTTAGCCCAGTGACCCTTTTTAGCACAGATAAAACATTTTTCTTTATGTGCAGGTCCATATGTTTTCTTAAAATATGTTTTCTTCTTGAAACATTTTCCTTTTTAATGCTTGTAGCCTTTATCTAGATGAAATCTAGGTGCACTGGTATACTTTGGCTGCTTTTTATTTTTACAACTACATGAATCACGCCCAAAGTGTCCTCTATTGTTGGCACCACATCCCCAATCTAGAATTTTTGCAACATATTTGCAAAAACCAGGAGAAAACATGGAATAGTGCTGCTTAAAATCTTTAGCTGCTCTTTTCTCCAGACAATGTTCTTGCCAAGTTTCCATGATGAATCCATGCAATTGAGCAAGAAAAAGACCTGCCAAAGCGATGTTTTTATCTTTAAGATTTTTTTTCAACAGCATCAGGAACATGGCTAGGAAAACTTCTTAAATAATGCTTCATATATGCAGGCTTATCGACATTTCTAGAAGAAATGAACAATTTTTGCATATAGCAAAAGTATTCTTCACTTTTATTTAGGTCACAGATTCTAGTTGATATAAACAAAGATGCAACCTGTTCATAATATTCATTTTCATCGGGAACATAGAATTCTTTACCGAGGGAAATAATAATTTGTTGGTATGCATCTCCTGCATTTAACATTTCCTCTCTAGATTCTTGGGGGATCTAGCACCACCATTCTAAATCTTATCCTGAAAATCCAGATTTTCTCACTTTTGATGAAATAATCATGTTACTTATTTTCAAAATATGTGCCATTAATATTTTCCATGTTATATTCGATCTTTCAGTCACATCCTAATTATGATCCTAACAATCTCTTAACATTCAGCTACAAGAGTGTATTTAAACTAGATCATAAAGCGGTCGTGACTTGAATGAGATGGATTTTTCATTGAACCTGATCTAACACCTTCATACTCAAATTTACGATTTATTCAACTCACACTATGTATGCTATGATAATTCTTCATTATTCCAAATGTCAAGGGTGAGGGTTTATGTTTGTTGAACCTTCTCCCATTTCTCACAATGAATTTTTCATTTATGTTGGTTGATTTATGTTTTACCTAAGCAATCTTCTAGGTATCGCTTCTCTGTGTTTTTGTGGATTTCCCTCCCTATCTAAGAAATTTTTGTTTAGAAGTATTCATGTTCATCTCATTGTTTGTCCAAAATGGGTTTAATTAAAATAATCAAACCTGTAAATTCTAAAATGGTCGAGTTAGATGAGAATATGTGTCAAAGTTTCTTTGAGGTTGGCTAGCTGGATTTTATTCACAAATCCCATGGACATAGTGTTAAATCAACAGAAGCCTTTGCTAAGTCATTTGACAGAATTAATGCACATGGTTAGTGACCTTGAATTATCTATTACTGAGGATTTCATTTCTCAAGCCGCTGGTTTAGCAGCGAGTGAAGAGAAATGGCATAAGCATATCCTATTGAAAAAGGTGCCATAGAAGAAGCTTATGGGGAAGCCAGTGAAAGAAGAAGAATACAAAGGGTATTTCTTTGAGTTTTTTCATGCTTCACCGATGAAATTTTATTTCTCTGATTTGTCAATACATTACATGCGAAGGAAAATATAACACTATTATTAGGTTTCATATTCATATTTTTATGGTTTTTTGGGGTTTCAAGCTTAACATGCACTATTTCCATTTAAAGAGTTTAGTGTCCACGTCAACCCATTTTTGCAACACCTTTAAAGTCTCTAATAGATTTTTGTGTCACTATGGCCTGATCAGAATCTTGATAGAGTTGTTCTTGAGTCAGTTAAATGATTATTGGTCTACTTTTTGTGCTAGAAATGATTTTGATGATTTTCCTAGTATTACACTCAAAATTTCTGCATATAGTTGATCATCTGCAATAGGAACTCTCCATTTTTCTGGCCAATATTGAATGATGGAATCAAATTCAATATCATATAGCTGAAATTGTGCCACCAAACATTTCTTTTTTGGATACTTTCAAGGCTCCAAAAAAATATGATGGGCCTGATTGAAAATATGATAATGTTCCAAAACCGTTTAACAGATGTTGTGATGAGTCGGGCTTGTTTCCTAACAAAATGTCAAAGGGCCTCAACCTATAAAAATAAATCTACATTATTGTCTTTATGCTACTCAGGTAGTTTCTTGTTGAACCAGATATTTTGGTATCGAGCTCCTAAGCATAGGATGAGCACATCTACCTCTTGGTAGTTTGCTGGTTCTGCCCATGCGACAAAAGAAATAAAAATTGGCAGCCAAGAATAATGAAATGGGATACCTTTTTTTCTGTACCTCTTCTGCATCTGCTAATAGTTCATTTAGAAGATAGTGTGACTAGTTGAGCTGGACTCCTACTACACATAGCTCTACCGCAACAATTGTCCCTGCAGTGCATTCGTTCGATCGCATATTCCACATCAACTTGCTAGATAGAACCTTATTTGTGAGCCGAACAATAGTATCATTGATGGAGGTGATATAAAATAATCTTGTGTCTCTTGTCAGGTCGTACTTCTCTTTCAGATTATTCATTAATGTAGTGTTCTTTTCTTTTCCAATGAAAAATGACACTGGGTCTACGCGTGCAAGGGAAATGTCCGTGATTGCTGCTATCAAATTGACATCCATTGAAATCTTTAGGTCGGTCCATAGATATCCTCCATGGAATGATACGAGAAACTACTTAACATAGGCATTCACTTATACTGTGCAGCCAAAATGTGGCATGTGCATCAACGACAGCAATCCAACTTTGTCCAATCCTCTTTCCCATTCCATTGGAACTATGTGGATGGGACCATCATATGTATCTCAGACATTAGTCATGTATCTATTCATTTCCAATTATGTAAACTTAAATAAGTTGTGGTCGATAAATCCCATCTTCTCCAAGTTTGGAATTATGTCTGTTGTTACCCAAACTCCTTTCAGTACGGCTGGTGTTACCAATTGATATTTTTCATTTTTTCCAACTATGACCTTAGGCGCATCAGTTGGTCTGGGTGGGACATAGTTTGGCAGCATGGATGCAGATCCTACTTCTTCATCAACTGTTGGTGGTGATATTTCCTTCTTGTGAGTACCATATCGTTTCATTTTTGACATTCCAGGTGGTTCAGGTCATAACATAACTAGTGGAATCATCGATGATTGTGCGACTTCTTCTGCTACTATAGGTGATGGTGGAACAAATCCTACAATGTCCTAAAAAATGGGCATAGATGGAGTCTCAATGCTTGATTCTTGAACGGTGCTTGCAATGGATATGGAAATGGCCATACTCTACTAAAAATCACCTCAACTCTTATAGTTGCATACAAATAGCTCAACATACTTAGTCAGATGCAATAGAAATGAATGAAACTTCGGCATGAAGAGGATGTACGTTTACTAGTTCAATCAGTCTTTCCTCCAAACGATTGGGAAATAAATGGAAACATGGCAAGGATTTCCATCACATAGAGAAATCTTTTCAATCATTACAAGGAAACCACCAATCAAACTATTACTTTGTCTGTTTGTTTAATGGTATTTATTGTACATTAATGATGGAAGTGACCAAAAAGAACACCGCCTTAAATCTCTCACGTCCTCAAATTAACTTCTAGCCAACTGTCACTTGCGACCAAAATTGCTTGTGTGGAAACAACTATTTTTCTACGACAAGCCTAGATCCTGTGACACATTTATTTCCTTGCGGTAGATAGACATAATGCTATAACTTTTGTTTTTCCTTAACAAACAGATAGTTTGTGACAACTTTTCTTTTTCCTCGACAAATAGATAGTCTGTGAAAATTTTTGTTTTTCCTTGACAGACAGATAGTTTGTGACATAATAGGGATAAATGTGAAACAAGAACACTCATACTTTTTTTTGGAAGGTAACTCTCATAAATATGCGGCTTTTTGTCTTTCTCTTATTTTCTCTTTTCTCTTTTCACATACAATTTTTTTGTCAATTGTTTTTTAACTCTCAGTTGACGATATTATGGCTATCTTGGTAACGCTTTAGTCGACTTCCATTCACCAATCACTTGAAAGGTGGTCCATCTAACTTCTTCAATTCCACTACTCCTCCTTTAATGATCTTTATAACAATGTATGGTCCTATCCAATGTTTCCTAATCTTTCCAAGATGCTTCAAAAACTTATTGTCATACATAAAAACAAGATCTCTGACCTGAAATTACTTGTTTTTTATATGTCGGTCATGTCAAGTTTTATGTCACACCTTCTCATCATTTTGATGATAGCATGCTATTAAACTGTCTTCTTCCAATTGTATAAGCTGCAACAATATTTCTTCAATAACACTAACATCAATCATTTTAGTAAGCACAACTATCCTCATACTAGGTACAATATATTACATCGGCATGACAACCTCTTGTCCATAAAACAATCGAAATGGAGTTCGTTCTGTCAATTTCTTATAGGCTGTGTGATATGCCCATAGTACCGTGGATACCTTCTAGTCCCAATAATATGTTTAAATATTGCATATCTTTGTCAGTGCGTTCTCCAGGATCTTGTTGAATGCCTCGACAACACCATTCGCTTGTGGTTGATATGGTGTCCTCTTCCTATGTTGGGTCTGGAATCCTTTAGTTAATCCGCCGATCAACTGATTAACAAAATGTGTGCGCTGATCACTTATCAAAATGGGTATCCAAATATTTTTACAACATCATCGAACAAAAATTTTGTAGCAGTCACAATAGTACAATTCTTGACTGGCACTTCTTCAACCCATCTAGTTAAGTAATTCGTTGTAGTGATAATGTAATTTGCACCTGTTCTCTTTCCTAGTGGATTAACAGGTTTGAAAAAATCAACAACCCATCTGTCAAATGCCTATAAATTTATAGGAGGTACTAGTGACATTTCATTTTGTTGCAACGAATTTCTAATTCTCTGGAAAATATCATAGTTGCGACAATATTCTTGAGCATATACATACAGAGTATTCCACCACATTCCTACTTGTAAGATCTTTCACACTATATATTTTCTTGGATAATGGCCTCCCGCGAAACCAACATGTGCCTCATTCAAGATCATTGGTTCCTCATGCTCCAAAACACAATGACGAAGAATTTCATCTGGTCCCATTTTGTATAATTGTCTCGCTATCAATTGGAAATCTGCAACTCTCACAACTAAATATTTATTATGTGTTGTAGTGAGTCTAGTTGGTGCATATCCCATACTCAATAATTGTGTATTATCTCTGTAATGGTCATCAAACATATTGATCGCAAATAATTGTGCATCTAGAAGACTATCGTCGAGATTACTAGGTTATTCTCCACTTTCTATTCTCAATAGATGGTCATGTCCTAAATTCAGTCGATCAGGTTTAACAATGATATCAAAATCAAATTCTTGGAAGAGAAGAAGCCATCGATAGATCCCCCCCCCCACCACTAGCTTATTAACAAGGTATTTCAATGTTAAATGGACTATGAACATCTTGAAATATCCACCTAGGAGATAATGTCAGAATGTTTGAAGCACATACACCATAGCTAAGCCTTATCTTTCGATCGTGGTGTAATTCTTCTCTGTGGTAGTACAATGTTGAGCATGATATATGACACATTGACATGTACATGAAACTCTTTCTTCTATTTTTGAAAAACTAGGATGGGCGTTGTAACCATGTTATTCTTTAGTAGATCTAGACTCTCTTGCCATTGTTCTGTCCACTGAAACTCAACATCCTTCTTCAGAAATTTCTCCTTAGGAACAATCACATATGCATATCCTTTGATAAACTTCTGGTAGTACCCTATATGTATTGTACTTGTTCTCAATTTCTTTACTATCACAGGTGGTGGTAGGTTGACAACAATCACAATTTTAGCAGGATCAACCAAGATTCCATCGCGACAAACCATGTCACCCAACAAAATTACAAATGGGGCACAAAAAATGCATTTCTTTAGATTCAAAGAAATATGATACTGTCAATACCATTCCAACAATGATTCTGAGGCTCTCAATATGATCTTTTATGAGCCCAAATACACTCCAGTCATCAAAATAGACCACAATAAACTTATGAATAAAATCCTTGAAAGAAACCACTACTATCCTAGAAGAAATAGCAGGAGCATTCTTGAGTCCAAAGGGCATGACCGCATATTGGAAACACCCCCACTCTGTTGCAAAGGTGGTATTGTGTCGATCTTCCTTCACAATTTTGATATGATGGTAGCTAGAGAACCCATCAATAAATGAATAATCTTCTTGACCCCTGACACTCTCCAATACCTCATCTGTAAACAAAGTCAAAAATGGGTTGTGAAAGCATGCATCATTCAGTTTCCTTAGGTCAACACAGATATGTACTTCCCCAATAGTATTCTTATATTGCACTACCATTGGGCTAATCCACTTAGATTCTTTGACAGGATCTATGATACTCACACCCAACATTCAACATAATTATGTCTTAACTTTTTCTTTGTAACTTGGGTTCAGTGGGTATGGTCGTTGCTTAACAAGATTTGCGTTGGCATTCAACAGGATCTTCATTTCTCCAAGATATATGACAATTCCTTTCATCTCTGAAAATTTCATGGGAAACAAATCTTGAAATTCATGCAGTAAATATGTGATCTTCCCAACAATCTCATTGTCCCAATAATCTCCAATATTGATGAACTTTGGATTTTCTGGAGACCAATATTTACTTTCTTTATTTTTAACAGATTCAAAAATTTGTCATTTGACACACCTAATCCTTCCACTCCATGAGTTCCTTCAGATTCAAGAATTTTTATATTATGGGGATCATCATCATCCAGTTCACCTGTTACATTATAACATTCCATCCAGTACTAGACTATTTTTATGTCAAATGCATCATAGGAAGACAATGTTCTCCTTCCTTGTTCAAATAAAAATGAATGCAATAAACAACAACTACAATTCATGATTAAATATAAATGTTGAAATCAAATGAAACTAAATATACTATGCAACCTACCCACCTACTCTAAGAATGATGAGAGGTATGAGTCAAGTGAAATCATACTACCAGTCAATCGATAGCATATCATTCATTCTAAGGCTTCTTTATTTATCTTTGGCAATAGTCCAAGACAAAACCATGTTAATGGTGAGATGAATGAATGTCATTACCTTCGTCACAATTAGGCTAAAAAAATTGAAGAGTTCACCAACCTGGATTCCTTTAAATTATTTCCAAGAAGAAGGGCCCCTTTCACAAGTCCCATCTATCCAATATTTGATAAGGATCGGGTACAAACTAATATTTTTTCTCCCCCAAATGACCATCAAAACTAGAAAGGAACCTTGCATAATGAAGCTAAACCAATTATTCCATGTTGATCATAATCCCGTGCATATTTTTGTCATCGTAAAAAAAATTGTCAATATTCAAGGTTAACATGTTATATTTTTATCATTCAAGCTGGCATTATCTTAGGATCTTTAACTGAGAGAATAACAAGCACAACAATCAAACACAAGAGACAAAAGAGACAAAGATTTTCCTCAGGGAAACCATAAAGGAGAAAACCTTGCAACTTCCTCAGAGATAGAATCAGCGCCAAAAGCAAAACCCCCAAAACAGTAAGATGATCTCCCGATAGCAGTAGTTTCTCTCTCTCTTGTCCCAACTACTTCTTCTCTCTTAGTTATGCGCTACAACTTAGTGTGACTGAATGTGTGATAAATAGAGAGGATCACTCTCTATTTATACTAATTCCTAATTTGACAATAACTCACTAGGGCCGACTTCTCTAGGAGATTCTAGTAACCCTAGTGCCCCACAACTGCGGGGACTTTAACCCTTGATCAATAGGAAGGGTTACCCTCTATGAATTTACATGACTTGTTTACATTATTGAATCTCCCAATAGGAACATCGGGGCATGACATGACTCAATTACATTACAAATACTTCTCAGAATAAACATCGGGGTACAATACATAAAATATACAAGTGAATACATTCCGAAGTTACAAATACATCAACACTCCCTCTTAACTAGGAAGGTATTCTCTCGACACAATTTATCACCACAGGTCTTCTTCTCCGTGTCATCTGGATCATCATCAAGTTCTCTTTATCTTCACGTCATCTTCATCTTCAAGTCACCTTCATCTTCAAGTCATCTTCATTACTAGATCTGGATCTTTACTCGATCTAGATCATCATTGGGTCATCATCACTGGATCTGGATCATCACTAGGTCATCATCACTGGATCTAGATCATCACTGGGTCATCATCACTAGATTTGGGTCATCACTGGATCTGGATCATCATTGGATCTGGATCATCACTGGATCTGGATCATCATCACTAGTGTTATCTCTCGATTCTTCTCATCATAGGAAGTTCTATAGAGCCATCCCTTTTTCATGTTGGTTGTAGGCCTAGCCTCCATGTAGGTCTTCTTCAGTGCTTATATCTAACCTTAAGTCAGAATGGCCCACCCAGCACTTATATCTAACCATGGGAGGGCCCGGCTTGCCCCCATGTCAGAATGGCATGCCCAACACTCACATCTGACCATGGGAGGGCTTGACCTGCCCCATGTGAGAATGGAACGTCCAACACTCACATCTGAGCATGGGAGGAACACATCCACCACCATGTCAGAATGGCCTAGCCCTTATATTTGACCATGGGAGGGCCCAGCCTGCCCCTATGTCAAAATGGCTCTGCCCTTACATCTGACCATGGGAGGGCCCAACCTACCCCCATGTCAGAATGGCACAGCCCTTACATATGACCATGGGAGGGCCCATCCTGCCCCCATGTCAGAATGGAAAAGGCCTTACAACTAACCATGGGAGGGCCCATCCTGCCCCCATGTCAGAATGGCTCGGCCCTTACATATGACCATGGGAGGGCCCAGCCTTCCCCCATGTCATAATGGCTTAGCCCTTACATCCGACCATGGGAGGGCCTAGCCTACCCCCATGTTAGAATGGCTCAGTCCTTACATCTAACCATGGGAGGGCCCATCCTACCCCCATGTCAGAATGGATCAGCCCTTACATTTGACCATGGGAGGGCCCAGCCCACCCCCATGTCAAAATGGCTCTCAGCTCTAGGCTGAGTATTCCTGGTAACTGACCAGGTGCCTCCATTCTCCCAGAGAATGGCCTTTAGCACTTATATATGACCATGGAAGAAACCAATCCTCTCACCATGTCAGAAATTAGCACGGACTCATCACTTCCCCTTGGAAGGAACTTCGATCTAGAGAACACCAAGCTTCTCCCTGAAGTAATCAAACTTCACTCTGGCTAATGGCTTGGTCAACACATCAGCTATCTGTTCGTCAGTCATAACATATTGGAGCTTCACTGCTCCTCTCTGTACCATATCCTTGATATAGTTGTATTTGATTTTGATATGCTTCGACTTGACATGGAACATCAGGTTATCTAGAAACTTCACGCAACTCTGGTTGTCGCAATATATACAAGTAGCATCTAGGTGGAGATCAAATAAATCAGATAGTAGCTTCCTCAGCCACACTGCTTCACAACTGGCTGAACAAGCTGCGACATACTCTGCTCCGGCTATACTTAGTGCCACATAGGGTTGTTTCCTACTAAACCAAGTGATCACTCCTGATCCCATACTAAAGCAGCATCCTGAAGTTCTCTTCCTATCAATGGCACTGCCTACCCAATCAAAATCCACATAATCCTCCAGGTTAATCTTCTGATCCACCTCATATTTGAGCCCATAATCAACTGTACCCTTTAGGTACCTCAGAATATGTTTTGCAACAATCAGGTGAACATGTCTAGGATCTTCCAAGATCTGGCTCAATGTGTTCACAGTAAAGCAAATATCTGGTCTTGTATTCGTCAGGTACATCAAGGATCCAATCATCTGACTATACATTGTAGCATCAACTAACTTTGATGAAGCATCACTTAGAAGCTTCAGATTCGATGCCATAGGTGTGGTCATGGCCTTGCAATCCATCATCCCGAACCTATTCAGGATCTCTACTGCATACTTCCCTTGTCTTAGGGAAATCCACCTGCATTCTACCACACCTCCATGCCTAGAAAATAGTGCATCATACCCAAGTCCTTCATTTCAAACTCGGCAGCAAGATTCCTCTTTGTGTCAACAATCAACCCATCCATACCTATTACAAAAAGATCATCTACGTACAACAGGAGTATCATTGGGTTTCCATCTTCAACCTTGTAGTAAAGGTTGGAATCTGCTTTACTCTTGGTAAAGCCCAAACTAGATAGGAAGCTATCAAATTCTGTCGTACCATGTCCTGGGTTCCTGTTTCAAACCGTACAGGGCTTTATTTAATTTACACACATGAGTCTCCCTATCATGTGTCTCAAAACCGAGTGGCTACTCCACATACACTTCCTCTTCTACTACACCATTCAAGAAAGTAGTCTTGACATCCATCTAGTGTATCTTCCATTTCATCACTGCAGCTAGAGCAAGTACTGATCTGATGGAAGTGTA
The DNA here is from genome assembly GCA_001517045.1 of Pseudotsuga menziesii. NCBI lineage: Eukaryota > Viridiplantae > Streptophyta > Pinopsida > Pinales > Pinaceae > Pseudotsuga > Pseudotsuga menziesii. The sequence goes on from LPNX010093014.1 coordinate 466,799, forward strand.
TCTGGATACATGTGCAAAGGTTTCTTCATAATCTATTCCTTATTTATGGGAGAAGCCACGAGCCACAAATCTTGCTTTATATTTCTCTATGTTGTCATTTGCAGCATGCTTGATCTTGTAGATCCACTTGGAAGTCACGACAGACTTCCCTTATATTCTAGGAACAACATCCCAAACATCATTCTTCATGATCAACTAGTACTCCTCGATCATAGCATCCTTCCATTCTTTCTTCTCTACCGCTTGTTCAGAGTTGGAAGGTTCTTTATCAATGATGTCACATAAAAGGGCTACATAACTGGAGCAAAACTTGGTTCTTTGCCTTTCTCTGTGAATTTCTTATGGAGCCCCATATCTTTCTGCACCTTGGATAGCTTCTTATACCCAAGTAGGTTTCCTCTTGCGAGGATTCTTCTCCTGAGGTGGATCTACAGGTTCTTGAGGTTCTTCTATTTCTCGATCTATTTCTTGAATTTCTTCCTTCATGGTTGTGTCATGAATTCTAGGTACTTCTGTTTATTTAGGTTCTTCAGTAGGTCTCTTTCTGGATTTGTTGTAAGCTGAGTCTTCGTCAAATGTTACATCCCTACTGATGTCGATCTTCTTGAATCCTGGGAAGTATATTGTGTAAGCTTTCGATCTTTCACTGTATCCCACAAATATACCCTTCTTTCCAGAAGGATCTAACTTTGTCCTCTTTTCTTTTGGAATGTGTATGTATACAGGACATCCAAATATTCTGAGATGGCTGAATTCTGGTTTCTTTCTGGAAAATACTTCTTCAGTTGTCTTGTTCTTGAGTACTCTATGTGGAGTACGGTTCTGTACATACACCACTGTTCTAGTAGCTTCTACCCATATATGCATGGGAAGATCTTGATCATGAAGCATGACCCTTGTAGTTTCCATGATCATTCTATTCTTCCTTTCTACAACCCCATTCTGTTGTGGATTATATGGAGTGGTTAATGCCCTCTTAATCCTTGAATCCTTGCATAACTCTTTGAATTCATTTGATGTGAATTCTCCACCATTATCGGATCGAAAAGTCTTGATCTTATTTTCTGTGTGGTTCTTAATCAAGGCTTTGAATTCCTTGAACTTGTTGAATACTTCATCTTTGTTCTTCATGAAGTATATCCATGTTTTACTAGAAAATTCATCAATAAAAGAAACATAGTGGTAGTGGTAGTGCTTTGTAGTGCACATGTGCAAGTCTTCTATGCCAAAGTTCATTTGGTTCTACTGAGTCATGGACCAAAGCTTTTTCTGGTTGGCCCTTCAATTTGTATAGTCCTCCCTCTTTCTCTCCAATTACTACTGCATCATCTACATTCTTTCCCTTTGGGCACATACGGACTTGGCCACCTACAAATGAAACCCTCATGCCTTTTGCATCTAATGCAGATATGGAGAGGAGATTCTTCTTTAGTCTTGGTGCAAATAAGACATCCTTCATCTTCATAAACTTTCCAGAGTCTAGTTTATTATAGGAGGATTCACCACTACCTTTTATTGGATATTGGTAGTCATCCCCAAGTTTCACCTTGTGAGGTGACTCATGTTCTGATAGTTTCACAAATGATTCTTTGAATCCTGTCATATGTTTGGAGGCCCGACTTTCTATAATCCAATCATTGCTTCCATGTGTGATAGTTCCTGTGAGAGTGGAAATCAAAACATATTCTTCATCACTTGAAGAATCATCACTTTCTTGTCTGACTCTCTTCTTGGAAGGTTCATCATCCTCTACAGCATGAGCATGATGTCTTCTCTTGTTGTTGTTCTTCTTGTGGGAGTTTCTTTTGTTTCTAGGATAGTTTTTGACATAATGTCCTATCTCATCACAAGTATAACATCTTATTTGAGTTTTTCTGGAGTGAGGATGCTTACCTTTAGAATGATGATAACCCCTTCTATTTTTCTTGGAGTGCACTGTAAGAGCTTGATCTTCACTTCCCATATTTTCTTCTTGGGATGCTATTCGAGCTTCTTCTTGTGAGAATTCTTCCCACAGTCTACTGAAATTGACAAGCTTCTTTCTAGCACAGATCCCTTGAATAAAGGAGTCCCGTGATCTAGGGAGACCATTCAAGGTGGTCATCACAATTTTTGCATTCTCTACTTCTTCATCTACTGCTTCAAGTTGTTCCTTGATTTGAGAGACTCTTGAAAAGTAATACTGGATGGTCTTCACATTCTAGATCTTTACATTCTTCAATTGGTTTCACAGTGTCATATTTTGATTTTTGTTCTTCCCTTCAAACAGTTTGGTCAAGGCATCAAACATAGCTTTAGGTGTGTTTAGCGAGGACCTGTGGTATGAGGTGATCCTTGATTGAATCAACAATAATCCTCTTAGCCATGACCAATTTCTCATTATGTAAGGCCTTAGCCTCATCTCCCTATTGAATTGGAACCTCTTCATTGATGTAAGAGTCCAACTCATTTTCTTCCAGGACTAGGGATATCCTATACTTCCAAGCTCGGAAGTTATCAGCTCCCTCAAGCTTTTCATCAAGCTTGGTATGATGAGACATCTTAACAGAGAACCTCAAATGGAAATGCAAAAGATTTAGATCTTACCAGGTTAAGATTTCGAAACTAGATCTGGAGCTGAATTTCTGCAAAGCTGGTTCAGGAGTAGATTAGGGTTTGAATTTCCTGAAGTTCTGCCCAACCAAAAACTTTGATCTTGATCTCTAAACTTTGATTTTGAGGAGGAGATCAATCTAGGCCTGGGCTCACTCAAAAATTCCACTTCTATGGAAATCCCTAATTTTCGGCAGCAGTGTCAAGTCAAAAATTGAAAACGCTCAGAATCATATTCTGCATCGACAGAAAGATGCGCACTAGAGAGGAGAGTTAGCCCAACCTCCTTTTGCTGAAAATCTGTGGAGAGAGATCCAAAAATTAGGAAGCCCTAGTTTCCATAGTTGCACAGTGTCTTCTTCTCAGGTTAGCTTTGATACCATGTGTTAACACTCTATTAAATTTCTGATTATAAGGGATATGTGGGAAGTTTGACCTTGTCAAGAGGTGTTGACAAAGCAACCTTAGAGTTTGCAGGGAGGCTGATGGCATATACGAGATAGCATTCAACCACTAGAATAGGCTACGGTGGAAATGAAGCATTAGAGGAATTTTCCATTTAAAATGGGCCTTCCAAAAATAAAACAAATTCCATGGCATCATGTATTAGCCAATCAAAATGCTTTAAAATTCAAAAAGGGAGTACCTCTTAAACAATTTTTTAATATAAATTTGGGGATAGGTATCATAAAAAAAACTACATTTTTTGTTCGTATTTTTGACATATCTCCCTATGATTTTACTAAAATTTTGATCGGGAGAGCTCATTGGATGCAGAATTAAATTCCCCATCCAACAAGTACCCACTCAGGATACTTTTGATGGGCCCCGCTACTCCAAAAACAAGAAATACCAGAACAAACATGATGATGATGTCATCATCACATTTTTCTAGTATGTCTTGTTTTTGGATAAGCGATGCCCATCAAAAGTATGTCGAGTGGGTACTCGTTGGATGCAAAATTTAATTCTGCATCCAACGAGCTCTCTCGATCGAAATTTGAGTTAAAACAAAGGGAGATATGTCGAAAATATGAACAAAAAAGTAGTTTTTTCTTTTCTTCCTCCAAAATTAATAAATATTATTTTATTATTTTATTAATTTTCCTTAGGAGGCCCATTTTCAGTTGAAATTTCCTCTAATGTAAAGGACAACATAAATTGGTAACCCCACTCTAGAGTAATGAATATTGAAAGCGGCAAGACAGTCCATGGATTGGAGATGCAGGGTAAAGAAGAGAACGTTGGATGCACTAAAGGCATTAAACGAGAGTCATAATAGAAGGCTGAGATTGATTGGATGTCAGATCAACGACGTCAAAAATTTTTGCATGGCGAACATGCTCGGCCAAAGCCACTTTTCCAAATTGCGAAATGGGTTAAAAGGTGGAGGCATCTAACAGTCGAGGTTGGGATCCAAGAAGATCCACGGTTGTAAGTGATTTTACATCCTAGATTAGCAAGGACACAGCAGCGATTTTAGATTGCGAAAAGTGGTACAGGTCGCTTAGATCGATGGTCACTACAAGAGTGGAGGGAGATCTACAGTCATGGTTCATTTCGCAATCTAAACTAGCACGGAGGGGACTAGAATGTTGCATCACAAAAAGTGGTAGGTTCCACTCAGATCAACGGTTGTGAAGAAAAGGCGATCTTGATCTACGGTTGAGCTGCACATGCATGAGGTAAGAAAGGATGTAGCATAAAGGACCTCACATACCAACGACTCAGATCGCAAGGAGTAACATCCACGGTGCAAGCTGCTTGGGAAGGGCGCGAAGGTTATGCTGTGTAAAAAGCTATTAAAGGGTCCACATGAAGTTGGAAAGGTTTGTCTTTTTTGAAACCTCGAAGCTGCCGAATATCCAACCGCATACAAAGCACCAACACAGACCAACCAGGAGACTGTGCTACAAAGCAAGGTAGGCCCCTGATACCTTCTCAGTGCTATTTGAAAATGGATGTGATAAGAATAGTAGAAGTGGTAGGGGTGAGAGAGGATACAGAACCTGAAGTCACATGTTGGAGGGCAGAAGAAAGTCTCGTAGATGAGAATACCAAAATTTTCGATACCATCTTGGTGGGAGAAGCCATTGAAACCACCAAAGGTAAATTGGAAATCCTTAAGGACCGAGGTAGAGATACTTGCGGTGTTTTTAAATCCTTCTTCCGTTTCTTCTCTGTTGGCCAAACCCCTCATTTCCCTGAGTTTTTCGAATGGTGTGTAGACAATTTCTCTGTCGTCGAAGGTGTCATTATGAAAAAGTCAAAGTCTAAAATCCTTTGTTCAGTCTAGGCTTCCGTCATCCGCAAAAACCTGTACATCCCAGACGAGTTTGTCCATATATTCCAAAGCTACCAAGAGGAAAATATTAGACGTTTCTTCAGAGAATCTACCGACGAAAGTAAAGAAACCTTCTTGAAGCCCTGTTCAAAACCCAATGGAAAACCCATCGACCTATCATACCCTATCGACCTTAGCCAATTCAATAAAGAAACCCAGTGGTGTATATCCCTAGCCAGTCAGTTTCTAGGTCTAGATACTAATGCCTATGTCCCAAAGTCATTGTTGAGTCTGTTGTTCATCTTGAGTACTTGTTCGACCGAACCTGAATTGCCCGGGCAATCTTATTAGTCTTGTTGTCTTAAGTTTGATGAATTCCTAGCCGAGAACATCCATTCTCAGTTAGCGAATTTCCATGGGACTAAAGTGTTCAGATTCCAATCCTTTTTGTTGAGGATGCCTATAGCCTATAATGAAGAAGACCTACAAGTACCCGAATTGGAAATCACTATTGATATGGCCGCCAACTATTGTAAGTTCATGAACCAATTGATGGCTGAAGTATACGAGCTTTTCTTTCATGAAATTTTACCTAGGGTGTTTCCTGAGATGAGACAAATGCTACGGTTGTCAAATAGCAAGAAGATAGGGGACTGATTCCTGACAGAATTCAGAATGACCATAAGATTGTATGGCTTTGTGCATCAACCCTACATTCTGCCAACTTTTCTAACCACTAGGTTTTTCTCCCTGGAATTGATCCGACAAAGACTCATTGTTGAGGAAGAGCACTTCTTGAGCTATAAAAAGAGCTCAAATTTGATTTTCCCCTGGGAAGTAGGACCATACACAATCAGGAGCAGAGCTGCTTTTCCATTGGTTAACAACTTGCTCAGAGGCATGGGGTTTTCTCTGGGACAAGTGGTAAACTATGACCCTCATCAAATAATTTCCAAAAGGAGGAAGGCTCACAAGTGCAAGACTTTTGAACACACCGAGATACTCGAACTCAAGGAAGTAGCAAATTGGGATGATATCCCTAATCCTGCCCCGATGGACACTAGAATAGAACGAAGCACTGGCTCACACCTGCTAGGAATAGCTTCTCCCCAAAGAGAATTGGGTAAAATAGTTGCAATAGCCGGGGATGTCTCATCATTGGTCAGCTATTCAGGGATTTCAGTGAAAAGAAGGGGTCCTGAGCCTATGGATACTGAAGAGGTGGACACGGCTAGCATGCCCAAAAGGTAGAAAATAGAACAGGAGAAACAACTAGTATAGGTCAAAAAGGGCAATCCAGAGGGACGGATGAAGAATAAGAATATAGAGAAAAAACAGAAACAAGAAGAGCCCAAGACAACCGAATTACAAATCCAAGAATATGTATTTGACGGGCAGACTCCAACCATGCATGCATCCAAATAATACTGGCTAGGCTCTTACCGGGAGAGGGATGATAAAACTTTCAAAGAGACAGCAGAGCTATACAGCGAGGAAACACGGTTTCCTTACCCAAATGTGGCATTAAAACCTATAAGGGATCATGCCACTGAAACCCTTAGCTTGGCCTTGGAAATGGGAAATAAGGTGTTAGAGGTTAGTGTGAACCTCTCAAAGGTTCCCACTACTGACATAATACACCTCAACAAAGAAACCGAGGATATCCTAAATGCTAGATTGGTTAAGGCCACCATACAGATGTCTAAGCTAGAGGAAAGTAAAACCAAGACTTTGAATCTTTTGAGAAAGGTAAGAGTGGAGAACAAATCCCTCAGGGGCCAAATCAACAATTTGCAAAATGAAGCAATGCAAATAGAGGTACTAGCACATAAAGGAGTCTTGGCCCAAAAATTGCTCGATGATAAGGAAAAAGAGATATAGACACTAAAAAAGAAGTTGAAAATCCCTACTACCCAGCTCACCCAGACAGAAGAATTGGTTGATTTTGAAAAAGAGAAAGAGACATTGAACGCTGAGCTTACCGACTGCAAAGCCAAGCTACTAAAGCTCGAAGAAAAGGAAAGGCAGTGGGAAGCAGACATCCAGCTTTTGAAGAAAAGTGAACCGGAATTAAAAGCCATATTAGCAATAAAAGAAAGGGAGCTTCAAGGAAGGAGTGCTGAGAGTGCAATTTAGTCCGCAGGTGTAGCTGGAGAGATAGACACCTGTTCTCTTTCTAGAGCAATGTCCCAGATAGGCCTGAAAGATACAGAGCTTGTTAAATTAAAGTAGCAGATCGAGGAACTAGAAAAGGAGAAAGGCAAGGAGAGACAAGGAAAGGAAAAGATGGAAGAGAAATGCCAAGGACTGATTCAACAAAATGCAAAGTTAAGCCAGCAGGTGGTCGGTAAACTTGCCTTGCAAGGCGCTAGACATTTAATCTAGGATCAGATCATTATAGAGGCTGACAAGTTCCAACCTTATATAGATTTCATTGAACACCAATAAAACGCTATGATAGAGGCCAAGAAAAAGGTCCTGACAAAATTAGGTGAAATGTAGAAAAGACCTGTGGCAATAGCAGAAAATGCCGTTGCCTTCCTAAGCTCCTTGTCAAATGATTTCTCCAATCGGTATGGTATCCAAAATAGGGTTACTATTGTCTCCAGGGCTAGAAAGGTAATTGCTAAGAACAAGATGTTGGAGACTGTACAAGCCAAAATAGAGGTTATTGAGCACAAAGTTAGGGAGGTTATTAGGTTATTCAAACCGCTGGTAGACAGAGGGATTCCTTTCTTCTAGGAAGAGAAGGGTCCTTTACTATCGCAATCCATATTTCATTTTTCAGTTTTTTATGTAAATTGTGGCCGATGTGTCACTTACGAGTTTGTTAGAAGTTGTTTTTCAGTTGTAACAAATTTTGATTCCCGGATGTCGGTCTAAGAAGTCCAAAATGTTATAAATGTACCTCCTGAAGAAGGAGGAAGGGTTGAAACCGATGTAATTTTGCAGTGTATGCTTTCAAGACTATTTTAATAAAGTTACAGAGCCGAGGTCGACGTTTTACACAGCGATTCATGTGTTGTTTGTATTACAGTATGTTGCTTCCTTTCTCATGTGAATGTTTTTCCAGTTTATCTCTTCCATTATGTTTTCTTTCATGTCTGAAATAAGTGTATAAAAGTTTGGAATTCATACATGCTATGCTCTGTCTGTTGTTTCAGATATCCACTAAATATTTCTTCTAAGGTTAATACAAAATTCATTTTCCAATGCTTTGTGTTGATGGTCTGTTCATGTTCTTCTTTTCCACCAGACAATTATAATTTGACTACAATTGAATGGCTATCTTGCCTCTGTGTTGAAATCGCCTGCATAAGTTCTGTTCATTTCTGTTACACTTCTTGACTCTATTGCCGACTGGTTCTATGTCTTGTTTCAACCAATTTTACAAACAATTTATATTTTCACTTGTACATATCTGGCATTGTTAATATTTGGTTAGAGATCCCTCTCGGAAGAGCATAAGGTCGGTTCTCTCTTTGAAAGTGGTTTTTGCTGTTACCTAGGAGTGGGCCTTCTGCAACCTTTGGCTCAATTCTAGTGCTAACAAACTGGCAACGTTTCCAGGGATGAGTTGAAGATTATCCCTGGAGGAATGGCAAGAACTGCACGATTTCAGGAAATAGATTTCTAAGGCCAAACAGAAATTTCTGCATTCGCAAGAAGGTTGTATATTTGTCCTGGTGACGCCACACCCACTGCGGCCAGTATCACACTAGGTATCCTAGCTTCCAGAAGGATCCACATGAGAGGTAACCCTGATCCTGAAACTTTGCCAAGTGTGGATAATCTAGAAAAAATACTTAGAAATAGAAATAAAGAGAAAGTGGATTTTTCGTTGTTTGGTACATAATCATCTCAAGATTTGTACAACATAGCATAATCCAAATGGGGAGTTAGAGCTGAAAGACTACTAGCCAAATCTAAATCTAAATGTGACCTAAGGAAAGTTGGGGTTAGCTCTAGTATACTGCGATCCTATCTACTTGATTCTTTGTGGCTGAACCTAGAGACCCCGACGAAAGTTGAAGAGACAGCCCCTATTTTTCAAAACACCCAGTTTCCTAACCCCCAGTATGCTCCCAATCAACCGACCCCGATGGCTGCTATTAGATTTTCCCCATTAGCCCTAACTCTAGTTCTGCACGACCTCCCCTTGAACTATGCCCAAAGAGTTGCACTGTATGATGGAGAGGGGAATGTCTCATCTAGATACCATGTGGGTAAATTTGATGATTTCATCGACCTGGAAGAGGTAGATGATGAAGATGTCAAGATGAGGCTGTTCGCTCAGAGTTTTTCTAGGGAAGCCAAGAAGTGGTACAAAGATCTGCCACCTAGGTCTATCCATAGTTTTGTTGGTTTTCAAACCATATTTCTAGAAAGATGGGATGATAAACAAAGCTCGTTGTAGGTCCTGTCTCAATACAACAATCTCAAGAAAGGAGTTTTTGAGTCGATCCATGATTTTTCAAGCAGATTCATGAGAGTCTACAACTCGATACCTACTGACATCAAACCTTCACCTAGGGCGGCTAAACTTCATTACGCTGATGCATTTGACAATGATTTTGTTTTGTTATTAAGAGAAATAAATTCAAACACCCTCTCGACTATGTTCATTGATGCCCTAGAAGTAGAGGCCAATATGATGGCGTGCAAAAAAATAAAACCGAGGGCAGAGGTGGACAGAAGGAAAAGTAGACTAGAGACACACCCCACTACTTCTACGTCCTCATCTAGTGATATAAAATTTGAGATGATGCTCAAAACTATGGAAAAATTAATGGCCAGGCTAACGGTGGAGGCCAAGCCAACAAACTGGAGCAGAATGAACCTTAGATAAGGAATTCCAATTTTAGGAGGCTGGTTCCTCCCCCACTCCAACCAAATTAACCAAGGAATGTGAGGAATCAAAGAAACCAAGAAGAGCAGCCAATTAGGCCTCCTTTCCCTGAAAAACTATGTGGCTGCCGAAGATGAGGAAGAGTCTATCGAAGATCATATCCATCATTTTGGTGATTTAGACTCTGAAATCTACTTGATTGAGGAGGAACATGACATTTTCGCACAAGTGGATGATAAGACCCCAATAGATGAATTGGAACAATATCATAAGGGGTATATGCATGCTATAGATGATGTCAAGAAGATTGAGTTAAGAAATAGAGACGTTGCTATAAACAAAGGGGGGTTAAACCCAAACAAGCCTTCTAGTATTCAAACCGGACCAAGAAAAGGGAATGAGAAACAAAAGGAGCCGGTAGCATCTAGGGAAGTGGAAAAAGGGGCTGGTAATGTGAGGGAGCTGGAGAAAACGACACCTGTGGAGCTGGGAAAAGCCCCTCCCAGGTTTAACCTCCAAAACGAGCTAGCTAAGATGAAGGTTTCAATCCCTTTCAATGAATTATTGAGGAATGAGGAATATAGGGGCACTATAACAAAGATGATTGCAAATCAAGGAGAAGCTCCCCTGTATATCTTAGAGCTAACTGAAGACAACCCTAGTATTATTCTAGGATCTAAGATTGACAACATGGACAACGAAGACGAGGAGGTGCCACCCTTTTACATGAGCTTGAATGTACATGATATGGTGTTACACAATGCTATGTTGGATTCAAGAACCTCACATAATCTGATGCCAAAGGGAGTGGTGGAGAGCCTAGGATTGGAGATTACAGGGCCTTATAAAGACATGTATTCCTTTGATTCTAAAAGGGTAAAATGTTTGGGCTTGATCAAAGACATGGTGGTATCTTTAAATAAGTTGCCATCTAAAATTGTGGTCATGGATGTTGTTGTCATCGATATTCCCCCCAAGTTTGGTATTTTGCTGTCAAGGTCTTGGACTTCAAAGCTGAAGGGTAGCTTGCAAATGGACATGTCCTATGCAACAATTCCTGTTCAGAATGAAAAAAAAAGGTTATACAATGAGAAAAGATTGCCTTACGTCGTGAGCATTCAGGCTTAGCCTGACAACCATCATGTTTATGCCGTCGACACAGACTTGGGGTCATCTATCTTCTTCAATGATATATCTCCTTGCGACTCAAAAGTTGTTGTGCCACAGAAAGGTAAAAGGGATAAAGGAGAGACTAGCGAACTGGAAGCTTTGGAAAGAAAGTAGAAGGATGAAGGACTGTGGAAGATGTATTTTGATGGCTCGATGGCTAAAGCGGGTGTTGGCGCAGGTGTGTACATAATATCCCCCATTAGGGATACCAAAGCTTATTCTTATAAGTTGGT
>LPNX010093014.1:481871-517655 GCA_001517045.1 Pseudotsuga menziesii
TTACCTATGTACCCAGCAGCGTAGTGAAAAGCATACTTACACAACCGGATTCAGAGGGAAAGAGAGCTAAATGGGTTGTAGTGCTTCTAGAATATGACATAGAAATTAAGCCCAAAAAATTGATCAAAGGACAAGGGTTAGCTAAAATGATGAAGGATTCCCATTGTGACTCTCTGTAGCTGAATTTTCTAGCTGGTCAATCTGATCGGGTATAGGCGGAGATGCGAGTGAAGCCTAATTTTTCTACGTCTCCTTGGTATGCTAACATTATTTTTGTATTGCAGAATTTACAATCTCCTGCAGGGCTAATCAAAACCAGAGCTAGATCCGTGAAGCTGAAGGCTGCGAAATTTTGCATCATAGAACAATATCTTTATGGGAAAGACCCCACGGGAATATTGTTGAATTGTCTTCTGGAAAATGAAGCTCAACATATAGCGAAGGAGTTTCATGAAGGAGATTGCAGAGGACATCATTCCTGGAAAGTAACTTCAAATAAAATTCTGAGGGCGGGATTTTATTAGCCTTCATTATTCTTAAATATCTATAAGGAAACGACTAAATTCCATCAGTGTAATATTTTTGAAGGGAAAAGAAAGGTGGTTTCACTTCCCCTCAACCCTATATCTGTGGAAGCTCCTTTCCAGCAGTGGGGGTTAGATTTCATCAGGGAGATGAACCCAAACTCCCCGGGACATCATAAGTGGATTCTAACGGCCACTGATTACTTCACGAAGTGGATCAAAGCCATACCCACCAGAAGGGCTACAGAAGAGGTGATAATAAATATCTTAGAAGATAATATTTTGGCGAGGTTCGGCTGCCCTAAGTGAATTGTGACAAACAACGCATCTGCGTTTAATTCTAAGAATATGATCAATTTTTTTCCATAAATACCACATCAGCCTAAACCATTCTACTGCTTATTATCCACGGGGAAACGAACTGGCAGAATCCTCTAACAAAATTCTTGTGAGGATTATTTAGAAGCTGTTGGAGGACAACAAAAGATCTTGGCACATGAAGTTGAAATATGCCTTGTGGGCCGANGGGGAAACTAACTGGCAGAATCCTCTAACAAAATTCTTGTGAGGATTATTTAGAAGCTGTTGGAGGACAACAAAAGATCTTGGCACATGAAGTTGAAATATGCCTTGTGGGCCGACAGAATCAGCACAAAGAGGGCCATCGGTATGTCACTGTTTCAGTTGGTATATGGGGCCGAGGTAATTTTCCCTGCCTCTCTCGGTGTCCCAGTCATGAAATTGTTACGAGACCCATTGGATGACCCTAATCCCATTCAGAGAAGGATCAATCAGATTATTGAATTGAATGAAGTGAGGGACAAAGCTTATGATAAAGTCCAGATACGCCAAGAGAAGATGAAGAATAACTTCGATAGGAGAATAAAGGAAGATGTTTTCCAGGTCGATGACCTAGTGTTGAAGTGGGATGCCTCGCATGAAGAAAAAGGTAAACACAAAAAATTCGACCACTTGTGGGTAGGCCCATACCTTATCGTAGCACACAAAGGAGACAATGCCTTCATTCTACAGTATCTAGATGGGTCACAGTATGAAGGAGGCATAATGAATGGGAGGTTTCTAAAACATTACCTGGAGTAAAGGGACTAAGGTCCATGTATGATAGTGTAAATACATTTTATGTTTTAATCAATACAGATGGTGAGTCAAAATATTTGAAGCCCACGGAGAAGGCCCTAAGATCGGAAGAGCTAACCATTCTTTCAAACTATGTTTTCTTTCAGAAAGTAAAATAAAAGGATGTTGTCAATGGAGTAGGCGACTAGTCTACAAGTTCTTTGCTACCTCGCTGGGAGGATATCATCCCTTGTGGAGCCGATTGTTAACACTCTATTAAAGTTTTTTTATAAGGGATATGTGGGAAGTTTGACCTTGTCAAGAGGTGTTGAGAAAGCAACCTTAGAGTTTGAAGGGAGGATGATGGCATATACGAGATAGCATTCAACCACTAGAATAGGCCACGGTGGAAATGAACGAAAGGACAACGTAAATTGGCATCCCCACTCAAGAGTAATGAATATTGAAAGCAGCAAGATAGTCCATGGATCGGTGATGCAGGGTAAAGAAGAGAACGTCAGATGCGCTGAAGGCATTAAACAGGATTCATAATAGAAGGCTGATATTGATCAGATGGTAGATCAATGGTGTCAAAACATTTCACATGGCGAAAATCCTCAGCCAAAGCCAATTTTCCAAGTCATGAAATGGCTTAAAAGGTGGAGGCATCTAACAGTTGAGGTTGGGATCCAAGAAGATCCATGGTTGTAAGTGATTTCGCATCCTAGATTGGCAAGGATGCAACAGTGGTTTTGGATTGTGAAAAGTGGTATAGGTCGCTCAGATCGACGATCACTACAAGAGCAGAGGGAGATCTGTGGTCATGGTTCATTTCGCAATCTAAACTAGCACAGAGGGGACCATAATCTTGCATCACAAAAAGTGGTAGGGTCCACTCAGATCAACGATTGTGAAGAAAAGCCGATCTTGATTTACAGTTGAGCTGCACATGCACGAGGTAAGAAAGGATGTAGCATAAAGGACCTCACATACCAACGGCTCAGATCGCAAGGAGTAACATCCAAGGTGCAAGTTGCTTGGGAAGGGCGTGAAGGTTATGCTGTGTAAAAAGCTATAAAAGGGTCCACGTGAAGTTGGAAAGGTTTTTCTTTTTTGAAACCTCGAAGCCGCCGAATATCCAACCACATACAGAGCGCCAGCATGGACCAACCAGGAAACTGTGCTACAAAGCAAGGTAGGCCCTTGATATCTCCTCAGTGCTATTTGAAAATCGATGTGATAGGAGCAGTAGAAGTGGTAGGAGTGAGAGAGGATACAGAACCCGAACTCACATGTCGTAGGGCGGAAGAAAGTCTCGTAGACAAGAATACCAAAATTTTTGATAACATCTTGGTGGGAGAAGCCATTGAAACTGCCAAAGGTAAATTGGAAATCCTCAAGGACCGAGGTAGAGATACCTGCAGTGTTTTTAAATCCTTCTTCCATTTCTTCTCTATTGGATAAACCCCCCATTTCCCAAAGTTTGTCGAATGGTGTGCAGACAATTTCTCTGTCACCGAAGGTGTCATTATGAATAAGTTGAAGTCTAAAATCCTTTGTTCAGTCCAGGCTTTCATCATCCGCAAAACCCTGCACATCGCAGACAAGTTTGTCCATATATCCCAAAGCTACCAAGAGGAAAATATTATACGTTGCTTCAGAGAATATACCGACGAAAGTAAAGAAACCTTCTTGAAGGCTTGTTCAAAACCCAATGGCGAACCCATCGACATATCATACCCTATTGACCTTAGCCAATTCAATGAAGAAACTCAGTGGTGTATATCGCTAGCCAGTCAGTTTCTAGGTCTAGATACTGATGCCTATGTCCTAGAGTCATTGTTGAGTTTGTTGTTCGTCTTGAGTACTTGTCTGACCGAACTTGAATTTCTTGGGCAATCTTATCAGTCTTGCTGTCTTAAGTTTGATGAATTCCTAGCCGAGAACATCCATTTTCAATTAGCGAATTTCCAAGACACTAAAGTGTTTAGATTCCAATCCTTTTTGCTGAGGATTCTTATAGCTTATGATGAACAAGACCTACAAGTACCTTAATTGGAAATCACTATTGATATGGCCACCGACTATTGTAAGTTCATGAACGAATTGATGGCTGAAGTATACGACCTTTTCTTTCAGGAAAGGTTACCTAGGGTGTTTCCTGAGATGAGAACAATGCTATAGTTTTCAAACAGAAATAAGATAGGGGACTGGTTCTTGACATAATTTGGAACGACCATAAGATTGTATGGCTTTGTGCATCAACCCTACATTCTACCAGCTTTTCTAACCGCCAGGGTTTTGTCCTTCGAATTGATCCAGCAAGGACTCACTATTGAGGAAGAGCACTTCTTGAGCTATAAAAAGAGCTCAAATTTGATTTTCCCTTGGGAAGTAGGACCATACACAGTCAGGAGCAGAGCTTCTTTGCCACTCATTACCAACTTGTTCACAGGCATGGGGTTTTCTTTGGGACAAGTGGTAAACTACAACCCTCATCAAATAATTTCCAAAAGGAGGAAGGCTCACAAGTGCAAGCCTTTTGAACACACCGAGATACTTGGACTCAGGGAAGTAGAAAATTGGGATGATTTCCCTAATCCTGCCCCAATGGACACCAGCATAGAACGAAGCACTGGTTCACACCTGCCAGGAATAGCTTTTCCCCAAAGAGAATTGGCTAAAATAGTTGCAATAGCCAGGGATGTCTCATCATTGGTCAACTATTCATCGAGTTCAGTGAAAAGAGGGGGTCCAGAGCCTATGGATACTGAAGAGGTGGACACGGCCAGCATGAACAAAAGGCAGAAAATAGAACAGGGGAAACAACTAGTACAAGTCAAAAAGGGAAATCCAAAGGGAAAGATGAAGAAGAAGAATATAGAGAAAAAACAGAAACAAGAAGAGCCTGAGACAGCCGAATTACAAATCCAAGAATATGTATTTGACAGGCAGACTCCAAATAGGCATGCATCCAAAGAAGACTGGCTAGGATCTTACCGAGAGAGGGATGACAAAACTTTCAAAGAGACAATAGAGCTATATAGCGAGGCAACACAGTTTCCTTACCCAAATGTGGCATTAAAGACTGTAAGGGATCATGCCACTGACACCCTTAGCTTGGCCTTAGCAATGGGAAATAAGGTGTCAAAGGTTAGTGTGAACCTCTCAAAGGTTCCCACTACTGACATAATACACCTCAACAAAGAAACCGGGGATATCCTAAATGCTAGATTGCTTAAGGCCATCATATAGATGTCCAAGCTAGAGGAAAGTAAAAAAAATACTTTGAATCTTTTGAGAAAGGTAAGAGTGGAGAACAAATCCCTCAAGGCCCAAATCAACAATTTGCAAAATGAAGAAATGCAAATAGAGGGACTAGCACATAAGGGAGTCTTGGCCCAGAAACTGCTCGATGATAAGGAAAAAGAGATCTAGACACTAAAGAAGAAGTTGAAAATCCCTGCTACCAGCTCACCCAAACAGTAGAATTGGTTGATTTCAAAAAGGAGAAAGAGACATTGAACGCTGAGCTTATCGAATGCAAAGCCAAGCTGCTAAAACGCGAAGAAAAGGAAAGGTAGTGGGAAATAGACATCCAGCTTTTGAAGAAAAGTGAAGCGGAATTAAAATCCAAATTAGTAATAAAAGAAAGGGAGCTTCAAGGAAGGAGTGCTGAGAGTGCAATTCAGTCTGTAGGTGTAGCTGGAGAGATAGACACCGGTTCTCTTTCTAGAGCAATGTCCCAAATAGGCCTGAAAGATACAGATCTTGTTAAATTAAAGCAGCAGATAGAGGAACTAGAAAAGGAAGAAGGCAAGGAGAGACAAGGAAAGGAAAAGATGGAAGAGAAATGCCAAGGACTGATTCAACAAAATGCCAAGTTAAGCCAGCAGGTGGTTGGTAAATTTTCCTTGCAAGGCACTAGAAATTTAATATGGGATCAGATCATTATAGAGGCTGACAATTTCCAACCTTATATAGATTTCATTGAAGACCAGGAAAACGCTATGATAGAGGCCAAGAAAAAGGTCCTGACAGTATTAGGGGAAATGCAAAAAAGACCTATGGCAACAGCAAAAAATGTCGTTGCTTTCCTAAGCTCCTTATCAAACGATTTCGCCAATCAATACGGTATCCAAAACAGGGTTGCTGTTGTCTCCGGGGCTAGAAAGGTAATTGCTAAGCGTAGGATGTTGGAGACTGTACAAGCCAAAATAGAGGTTATTCGGCACAAAGTCAGGGAGGTTATCAGGTTATTCAAACTGATGGTAGACAGAGGGATTCCTTTCTTCTGGGAAGAGAAGGGTCCTTTATTGTTGCAAAAGGAGTATTGGGAGTGTCTGGTTTAGTGTTGATTAGACAACAACAAGTTCGAAGACATGCAGCAATCCTTGTCAGGAAAGATCATTTTTGCTAAGCTGGCCAGTGAATTCGAATTATTGTTTGATTTTAAAGCCACCTGTGCCGAAGTCCCTGAGACCTCATACCTAGAAACGATGGAGCTCAAAGGAGAAGCCTTTGACATGACAGTTGCGACTCTGCCTGGTTCTGACCTATGGAGATCCATTCAGCAATACGAGTTGGCCAAATTCAAAATGCATCCATAAAATTGGCAATGATAGTACGTAGGAAGTTTCCTCTGTGTGCACGCCCTTTCCAATGGTCATCTCTCCTAGATCTCTGTATAGCTGTCACTTTCCAGATGGAAGCATAGAATACTTTCACGCATATTTTCTCCTGCAATCCATATTTCATTTTTCAGTTTTTTATGTAAATCGTGGTCGATGTGTCACTTACGAGTTTGTTAGAAGTTGTTTTTCAATTGTAACAAATTTTGATTCCTGGATGTTGGTCTAGGAAGTCCAAAATGCTATAAATGTACCTCCTGAAGAAGGAGAAAGGGTTGAAACTAATGTAATTTTGCATTGTATGCTTTCAAGAGTATTTTAATAAAGTCGCAGAGCTGAGGTTGAAGTTTTACACAGGGATTTATGTGTTGTTTGTATTACAGTATGTTGCTTCCTTTCTCATGTGAATGTTTTTCCAGTTTATCTCTTCCATTATGTTTTCTTTCATGTTTGAAATAAGTGTATAATAGTTTAGAATTCATACATGCTATGCTTCGTCTGTTGTTTCAGATATCCACTAAAGCTTTCTTCTAAAGTTAATACAGAATTCATTTTCCATTGCTCTGTGTTGATGGTCTGTTCATGTTCTTCTTTTCCACCAGACAATTATAATTTGACTGTGATTGAATGACTATATTGCCTCTATGTTGAAATCACCTGCATAACTTCTGTTCATTTCTGTTACACTTCTTGACTCCATCACCCACTAGTTCTATGTCTTGTTTCAACCAATTTTACAAACAATTTATATTTTCACTTGTACATATCTGACATTGTTAATATTTTGTGAGAGATCCCTCTCAAAAGAGCAGAAGGCCAGTTCTCTCTTTGAAAGTGGTTCTGCTATTACCTGGAATGGGCCTTCCGCAACCTTTGGCTAAATTCCATGGCTAACACCATGTTAGATTTTTATCATTCAAGCTAGCATTATCTTAGGATCTTTAACTGAAAGAATAACAAGCACAACAATCAAACACAAGAGCCACTAGACGAAAAGATTTTCGTCAGGGAAACCATAAAGGAGAAAACCCCACAACTTCCTCAGAGATAGAATTAGCACCAAAAGCAAAACCCCAAAAATAGTAAGATGATCTCTTGACAGCAGTAGTCTCTCTTTCTCTCTTGTCCCAGCTACTTCTTCTCTCTCAGTTATGCACTACAACTAAGTGTGAGTGAATGTGTGGTAAATAGAGAGGCTCACTCTCTATTTATACTAATTCTTGACTTGACAATAACTCACATTAGAGGAAATTTGAGGTCTAAAATGGGCCTCCTAAGGAAAATAATAAAATAATAGTTAAAATAATAAAATAATAGTTATTAATTTTCGGGGAAGAATGAAAAAAACTACTTTTTGTGTTCATATTTTCGACATATCTCCCTGTGGTTTTACTCAAATTTTGAGTGGGGGAGCTTGTTGGATGTGGAATTTAATTCCGCATCCAACAAGTACCCACACTGCATACTTTTGAGGGACCCCTCTACCCCAAAAATAAGAAATACCTAAAAAATGTGATGATGACATCATCATCACATTTTTCCAGGTATTTCTTGTTTTTGGGGTAGTGGGGTCCATCAAAAGTATGCAGTGTGGGTACTTGTTGGATGCGGAATTAAATTCTGCATCCAACAAGCTCTCCCTCTTGAAAATTGAGTTAAAACACAAGGAGATATGTCAAAAATACGAACAAAAAAGTAGTTTTCTTTTATGACAAATATGTCAATTCAACCATTATGGTTGACTAATTTTATTGAAATTATATTGGTTCTTGAATTCCAACTCACAAAATTTATTGTTGGTTTGTTTTCTTATAAGGCCCATTTTAGACCCCAAATTTCCTTTAATGCTAGGGCCGAATTCTCTAGGAGTGTCTAATAACCCTAGGGCCCTACAACTACGGGGACTTTAACCTTTGATCAATAGGAAGGGTTACCCTCTATGACATTACATATTCTCGTCATCATAAAAAAAAATTCAATATTCAAGGTTAACATGTTATATTTTTATCATTCAAGATAGCATTATCTTAGGTCTTTAACTGAGAGAATAACAAGCACAACAATCAAACACAAGAGACAATAGACACAAATATTTTCCTCAGGGAAACCATAAAGGAGAAAACCCCGCAACTTGCTCAGAGATAGAATCAACACCAAAGGTAAAACCCCAAAAACAGTAAGATGATCTCCCGACAGCAGTAGTCTCTCTCTCTCTTGTCCCAACTACTTCTTCTCTCTCAGTTATGTGCTACAACTGAGTGTGAGTGAATATGTGATAAATAGAGAGGCTCACTCTCTATTTATACTAATTCTCGACTTGACAATAACTCACTAGGGCTGACTTCTCTAGGAGAGTCTAATAACCCTAGGGCCCCACAATTGCAGGGACTTTAACCCTTGATCAATAGGAAGGGTTACCCTCTATGAATTTATATGACTTGTTTACATTATTGAATCTCCCGATAGGAACATCGAGGCATGACATGACTCAATTACATTACAGATACTTCCCAGAATAAACATCGGGGTACAGTACATAAAATATACAAGTGAATACATTCTGAAGTTACAAATACATCAACATAATAAGAACTACAAGTTTAAAAACTACTTGCACTTTTATTGATTCTTAGATGGCCTCACAAGGGTAAAGAATAAAAGCAGATATTGTTAGGGAATCAATCAATTGATTTTGAACTCTAGGAATCACTTGTAAATATAAGGCATAAAAATTTTCAATGCTAGTCAAACTGCATCATTGTAGATTTTTAATATTTGATTTTAAATGCAAATTTTCCTTGACTGCACATATACTTGATTGAGACTTGATGCCATTGAAGTTGATTTCCCAAAAAAAATCAGCAACATCGGTGGTGAAGGCTATATGGGACCTAAGATCATTTTGAAATCAAGCTATCTCCTTCTCGAGGTCTTGTGGGTCTTCTTCATGACGTCTTCTCACAGGTATTAACTTTTTCATGGGAGGCTCTTCATATTCTTTTTGTCCAAAACATACATCAATCCCTGAAGATCATGGCTAGTAGTGTTAGTTGAGATTCCCCCTAACAAAGGATAAACCTTGTTGCTCAAGACCTGCAATAGAAATATCCATATGCAACCCTATATCATCATCAATGGTGAATAAGCGACTAAACCAATTCATAAAGAATGTCATAAAAAATCATTTTTTCTAAGGTCTTCAAATTTTACACTTCTCTCATTAGAAGAGTCATATAAGGGATCTCAAATGAGTTTCTAATGATCCATATCCATATCACAATCGTTATGAGGAAAACAAACATTGTCATATCCATGTAAATCATCTTTAGTAGATCCTTAAATATGTCATCTTTAGAAATTTTGTCTTAAAAAGAAAAATAGGAAGAGAGGGTCACCAAAACCTCATCAGCATAAGCAGAACAAGGGGAGGCATCAACCATACCCTCATCAACCATGTCTTACACATACTATTCAATTGACAATGACTCTTTGATGATATCTTCTTCTACCTCTTCATGTATTTCATTATCACAATCTTCTGCATCTTCTTTGAAGTTTTTAATGACCAATGGATAGGAGTCCTCAAGGATCTCCTCTTAGTCATGTTCCTTTTCTTGTGAAGGGTTGATTAGTATTTCCATAAATTCTTCGTCAATATCAGAATCCCATCTCTTTCAAAATATCTTGAAACAAATTCAAATAAGGATATTTTCTTCTCAGGAATCCAATGATACCAATCCCATATATTCTTGTTCTTTAAGTCAAAATATATTCTGAACATATTCATGTAGTATATCAAATAGTGAGACATATTTCACAAATCACATGATATGTGTTGTAACTGTATCCTTATGTCCATGAAATTTTGGATGTTTTTCTTCCAATTCTTGTTATCAAAATGATTTGGATATCCTGAGATGTCCAAGAAATCCAATGAATCAAACTAACCAATGACCAATTGGATCCCAAGAAAATCCGTGTCACTTCCCACTGTTTGAATTTGAATACACACAAAATCATACCTCAATCCAAGTCGAAATGGAGTTTCCAAGATGAGCTCTTTCTTCTTAACTTATAGATGTGCTCACCTCTGTAACACTTAAAAATGTCATCAAGATTTGTGGCTTCTATCTTGAACTATACTTCTTTTTTTGTAGTTTTCTTTAGTGGAGTCACTAGATAAGACCTACAAGATTAGTCCTTAACAATAATCGTATCAAAGTACCAAAAAATAAAATTACCTCAACTTGCATACCACATCTGTCATTCTTATAAGGGGATTAATGAACTAGACTCAAGACCATCTACAATGAAATGCCACTACTTTTCCTTTAAGGTCCCCAAAAATGGTGCCAACAAATGTTACCACTCAAAATAGTACCCACAAAAAAATCATAGATCATGGTGTGGTGAGTGGCAAGCATGGGAGAAGCTAGAGCCCACGTCTATCACCACATCCTAACTTATTTAACACTTTAAGTCAACTCCTAATACCAAGGGTGAGTCCCTAGAAATTGGTGAATGATAATTTTGATTCCCTAGACAATACAAAAACATGTTTCCCAATAAACCTCTTGACAAAGATCGGTTCCTTATGGAATCAAAACAATGAAGCATACAAATCATTGAAAGAGAGTAGGATTTAAAGATCTTTGTCACAGATCCCAATAAATATAGAATCAAGTGTCTACTAGTATCATAAGATTGCGGCAGTGGTTTCACTTTAGAAAACGTGATAAAAATCAATCAAAACAATACCATCCTCACCATGTGAAGTGTACCTTATGTAGTAGGACAAGGAGGATGAACAATAGAGGGAAGAAGAGGCCTCAAAGTAGTTTTGAAAATAATATCACATCTGATATAATATTTATAAGAACCATCCAATGGAGTGTGGTCATGGTTAACAAATTCTTTAATGAATATCCATCCCTTGAGGGTTAATATAGGCCCCAAAACCCACTTTTCAAGCTTTCAAACATGGAAAAAGTGTTGGATATACTTGTTGCACCTACAATAAAAGATATGTAACACCAAACCCTAGCATGCAAAGGCCATCCAAAACAACACAAGCCAACCATATGAATAAAATTCCCTCAAGGATCCAACATTAATTCAAGTAGGGAGCACTTGTCTATCCGAACAAAACTTCCAAATTGCAATTTTTTTTAGACATGAATTTTTATAGTATTTTGGTATTTTCCAATCCTATATTTTTTTGGATTTCTTATATCTATATAAAACAGAATTTTTATATTAAAAAAATTTGAAGAGAAGGGGCTATGACCTTAATCATTAAACCCGAGGGAAATTAGTGATAGAGGTCAATGTCACTACTCAATTTGGTTATTCCAGATTTACCAGCTATGGAAAAATCTAGTAACCCAACACTAGGTTGAAGTAGCCACACCCTAATTAGGGAAAACAATTAATCCCAGGGCCCAACATGGAGAGCTCTTTCAAGAGGAATGCCTCCTCAAACAAGACTGGCAATATGCCAATAAAAAACCCAATCTGCATTGATTAAGGTACAAAAGCAATGTCAAACAATAAAATAGAGAAATATTACCAACATCAATAAAGAATGATAGAAAGTGGTACTTCTTAATTCCTTCCTTAGCCATAAGTTATTACAACTATTCTTAGTATCAATATTGCAAGATAACAAACCCTAGAGATTCTACCATTCAAGCATTGTAACAAACATAGATAAAGATAATAATTAAATAATTAAATAATTGTTTATTATTATAATAGTTATCTATTAAATGTGAAGGGACATAACCCCTCATTATGAATGCTTAAGCCATATTAAATGCGAGCTATGTTTGTAATATCCCAACATCTTTTATCCTATCATCTAAATATATATTATTATGGCTCATTTGATTTACCAAGTCTTTTGGTGAATATTATTGTATGAGTGAATAGTTATTTTCTTCATTTGGTATCAGAGCCAGCTCTTTCTCAGGCTTGTGCTCATTCTGGATTTTAGCCAAAATTTCAGATTTTGTATGAGTATTTTCAGAGTTTCTTTGAGTTTTCCATCCATTCCTCTTCCACAACTCCACTCCACCACCACCGTTCTCCTCACCTCACCAACTCCTCCATTCTGCTCCATGTTCCTATGACACCCCTGCATCTATCTCCCATCACTCCCTTCGTTGTTCCACCCTCTGCCTCTATTACCATCGTACTTGTGCTCGCCCTCACATCCAGCTTACCCTGTGTCCTTTCTCCACGTCTTTGCTCCACCGTCGTACTCCCATCCTCCTTGCTGTGCATCTCCAAGCTGACCACCTCCTCCATCCACCACATCCGCCACATCCTTCTCCTCTTCCTCCATCCGCCACCTCATCCACCCTTGCGTTCGCTCCTCCACGCGCTCCAAATTCCATGACCTACACAAAAAAAACTAAAACATTATATAATATAATATATATATTATAATATATTATATTTATTATATTATAATATTTTTAAATTGTTTATTATATTAAATAATAATAAAAACATTATTATATAATAATTAATTATTATTATAAAAAAATATAATAATTATTACTTTATAATAATTATTTTTGGGAAAAAAGGGGTTATTTAACCTAACGAAGAATACCATTTAGTGTTGAAGAAGTAGTCAAAGAAAAACAAAATTGAAAAAATCGACGACCATCTATAGTCCAGACGACCATCTAGTGTCAAAGAAGTCAGAGATCATGGAATCAGGTTTGCAACTACAATTAGAGAAATTAGAAGCCAAGTTAAAGCGTTATCGAAGAGACAATGAAGAATTACGAGAGATGAATACGAAATTGGAAGTAATGATTAAATTACTTAAGATGCAAAAAGAACTCAAGGAACAAAAAATTTCTGACTAGAAAAATCATATAGAAAAATTATCTACCCAAATTGAGAAATTAAAAGACGAAAGTGATTTTAATCATAGACAAAAAAAATCAATATATAAGGAAATAAATATGTGATTACGAAGCAAAAGTAATACGCTTGAACAAAATCATTAACAACAAAGATGAAGAACTGATGCACATATGACATAAATTAGAAGATCAAGAATCAGTGGTCGACCAGTATCGACAACAAATAAAATTTCTTCAACAACAAAATAGCGACTCTAAAAAGGAACATAAGTTGGAGATCACAAAGAGTAATAAAACAGTATCCAACAATTCTGAAGAAATTTTTAGATTAAGAAATCATAACAAAACACTAGTCACAAAGGTTAAGAAGTTGAAAAATAGTCAGAAGACAGAACAATCTACGGAAGACATCGAAGAAAAACTTCTAGAAAAGTAGGAAGAACATAGCTACATCAGAAGTCATAACGAAGATCTTAAGTAACAACTTAAGAAGTCTAAGGATGACAGGAAATTGAAAGTAGAATTGATTAAGAAATTTCAAAACGATAACATGCAGTTAGAAAACAAGTCAGAAAAGATACAGAACGAAACCTTAAAACATCAAGGGACGAAAATACAACTTCTAGCTCAAATCAATTCTCAAAAGAAAACACTCGTAAAAGAAAATGACATTGTAAAAATTCCCTATCGACACCCCAATTATAAACATCGATATGGTAAAAAGCGGGAACTGTCGACACATAATGGTATTAATATGATCAAAGCTCCTGACGACAGATCAGTAGGGAATCCCAACAGTCCACAACATATCAAATTGGGATGGATCGATTTGTCAACATATAGAAAGTTATGCTCTACACTTAGTAGTTCATATCGACAGGTTTAGTCAGTTACGACGTCACAAGGAACGATGCGACAACATTAGAAGGCTTCGAGGACAAAGCCTTTATAAGAGAGTGGCAATGTAACAAACATAAATAAAGATAATAATTAAATAATTAAATAATTGTTAATTATTATAGTAGTTAGCTATTAAATGTGAAGGAAGATAACCCCTCATTATGAACGCTCAAGCCATATTAAAGGAGAGCTATGTTTGTAATACCCCATCATCTTTTATCCTATCATCTAAATATATATTATTATGGCTCATTTGATTTACAAAGTCTTTTGGTGAATATTATTGTATGAGCGAATAGTTATTCGCTTCAAGCATCATCACATGTAAAACTTGCCAAAGAAAGAGGTGCATGCCACTTAGAAGCTTAATATACCAAGAGAAAAATAAAAATATACATAATTAGAACCCTTATCTTTCTTTCTAATGAGTGTTAGGAGCCTTTATTTATATGAGGCTTCCTATTATGAACTAACTTTAGAGAATACCTTACTAAAAAGTAAAATGACTTAATTTTAGGGTCTGTCAGCCACAAGTAAGGGACTAAACCATAAAAGTAAATATAAAGAGGGTGATAATGTCTTCATATGAATGAAGTGATGCGTTTGGGGAGGACATCATGCCCCAATTAACCCCAAAAATGTAGACTATCCCTCAAAACCCTTCCCTTTATTAAGGCAAATCTCTCGAAGAAGAAAAAAGCGTATGCACATGTTAACCAAGAGGATGGGACATACAAGAAAATGAAGGTCCAAGTGGGCATAAATGAGTTGTGTTAAATTAGGTATGGAAACCATTACATGTTCAATCACCTTCTACATATAAATAAAAATAGCGTGCCTAGGAGCCCATAATCCATGTGTTCTAATGCACTCGTCCCAAGAAGCATCGTGCACCAACTTGGGGCACAAATGGACCAACATAGAGACGGAATTCTTCCCATCATGGGGCAATAAACAATTCCACTAAACCAACAATTCATGGAATTAAAACAAAGATGACTTTCCATTACCATACCAAGGGTCTGCAACCCCACTGGACCAACACATTTACATAAACAAGCCTAGACTTGGCCTTTTACTTTGGAAAAAGACCCCTTCACTTAGGTATATTGTGCAAATCATGCTATGAATGATTTGGGATGTAACAGGAAGGACAACACTCCACCCAACCAACCCCTAACATAAGTTGAGGTTCCTAAGCCCTCAACAACTAATCACATGCAAAACTATCCAAGACCTTATTCTTTTCTTTGTCAACCTTTGTACAACAATCTCCTCCTTAGTCTCTCTCTTAACAATTGCTAGACAATTTCACTCACAAACAATAATATGAAGCCAACATTGCAAGAAACACACCCCGAAATCAACTGGAAAGACTAGATCCCCCACCTCTTGGTCTTTCCCCCTTTTTATTAATTAATTTTTATATTTACTCAATTTCTTAAATTTTTCATGTATGACACACTTGTCATCCATGCACCTAAATTAAATTAGAATGCACATATTCCTTTTCATATTTACATATTAATCGAAATTTTCACTACTATCATTTTCTATTTATACTTATACTAATGTCTAAGGCTATAGTGTTACATCTACTTTGAGTTCTTTCCTCTATTTCACAATTGGACTACCCCCAATAAAAAAAGTATGTCTCCTCCTAACGCTTGATTCTCTAACACATCTTCCTATGCTTGCGATAGGATTTGAAACTAATTTGAAACGGAGGGGTTTGGAGAAGCTGATTCCCTTCCATCATTATGAAATTAGGGTTTTTCTCTCCTTATGCCACATTTCCCTCTTTTTAATCTATTACCATTCTTTTTCTTTTTTAATTTTCCATAGGAAGAGAGGATTTAGGAAAATTTCTAGCAAAATTCCCATACTCATAGAAGAAATTACATTTAAAAGGTAACTTCTAGTAATCCAACATTTGAATATGAGACCACCCATCCATTGTGATATTTACATCTTTTAGTATTTTATTGTCCAAATCCACTACTACACAAATTTGAGTACAATCATACATTGAGGCCTTTAGGTCAGATTTATCAATATACCATCTTAGTGAGTCACCAATTGTTAGTGAAGCATCGTCAATCCTATAATGTAGAGGAAAATGGGGGAGCTTAACCTAGAATGAAACATTTGAGGACACACATTTCTTCAAGTAAAAATCTAATCTCTACTTGCTTATGTACATTCCACTTCGACCCATGAAATATTGGTTTCTTTTAAAGATTAGATCCTTGTCTTCTTTTTTTTAAAGAGAAAACCATAAAACTCTCTTCCACAAAATGGTTTTGAAGCTATCTAGAAATAAGCGGTTTCCAATTTTTACTCAACCAAATCTTCATTCCCTACAGGACGACCACAAATTAGTACCTAATCCCACTCATCCTCTTTCCTTGAGATCCAAATATTTGTGCCAAGCTACTTGGGATGAAATATTTACTTCCAAAATATAAGCAAAATTCACATATTTTGATGACTAAGAAGTAGAAGGATGAGATAGTTTGAGCGAGGCAATAAGGGACTAAAAATCCTCTAATTCATGTTGAGATATCTCACCCTACCACACCCTTTCAACCTTATTCAAGGATGGAATCCATGGGAAAGAAATACACACAAAATGAAACACACTAGGTTTGGATTTTTCACTTGCAAAAAATATTGGTGTGTATTATTGATTTTTAACATACATGTTACATTATATTAATGTACATGATATATTTATTTCTTTTATATATAAAGATATTTTTATTTTCTATTGTATATGATTAATATTATGATTTAAACATTATATATAAAACATATATATTTTTATACTAAATGTAGAAGCCTCTTTCTACTGGACTATAGAAGGCCTTCCCTAGGAAAATCATACTAAACTGTTAAAAAATGAATATTCTTAGTGTTGTTGTACTCTAATCATTAAAGAAAGTTTTAAATCTAATGAAACTAAATCAATGTACATATTGCAATTTATGTAATATGTGTGTTGCATAGTTTTGTCATGTCGCATAAGCATGGATGGTTTCTCAATGAAATATGAGAACTAGCATTACCTTCATTATAATGGGTATGCTTCTGTAAAGTGTAAATAATTGATTCATATCATTTCTATCAAATGTGTTATTGGAAAGAATGGATAAGAAATTTTGGTACCTAGGTTAACTCAAGTGTTAAGGAGGAATAGGTATATTGTGCTTTCAATAGTGATGCAACTCATATTCAAGATTCACTATAAAGGAAACACCTTTTAGCGGGGATTTTTGTGAAATCTCCTGAAAAAATTATGTCTCATTTATCCATTATAGAGGTGTTGTTTAATTGGTTCACCTAAACTATGATAACATATCAATACATCAACATACAGGAAATGCCATTGAACCCAAGTACAACACATAATGAATTTCAAAATACCTCATCATTAGAAGAAATAATTGTTTACTTTTATTGTAGAAAATCACTTGCTAGTGTGTCTAACATGACATAATGCGCTGACGCTTTACAATGTACAAAAACCCTACTCGTGTCAAATACTTATTAATAAATATAGGGTTTTATATTTAAAAACATTTTAAAAATAAATGGTATGTTAAATGGACATAAGCACATGATCATTGTGCCATCATACATTATGCAAAATCTTCGTTTGTTAATACATATATAAAACATTGCACTAGAGATACAATATCACACTCATGTGTCTAAATCCATGGAACACCAAAGTATGATAAAATATTTAATAATATAATATAGTTTATTTAATTTAAAAAAATTAAAAAACTATTTGGGGCATTTATTGCTAAGAAATGCAATGATACGCATCTATATATGATGCACCTTAGTTTCATCTCTTGGAAATAAAATAGAGTTTTTTTTTAACTTCCATAAACATAATAGTGCATTGAGGTGTCATTACCTCACAAGGGTGATGAGTTAAATTGCACACTGAGCTAGGTATTTTTAAATTGATCCCACAATGTCATTTAGTAATAACAATGCACCAATTCACCATACTTATGGGCACATGATGGTAGGATAAAATTAATAGAAAATTACCAAATGATAATATCACTTTTAGTTTGATTTTAGTGCTTCAAACCACACAAGCAATTATGCTTAACATCATTGTATGAATGATATAAAGTTGTTAAATTCCTCCCTTCCTTCGATTTGTTAATGGATTTGGAATGTTTTCAAACTTTGGAAAGTGATTTAATAATTTCATCATTTTTCTACATGGAAATCATGCCTCCTCAATGGGTAAGATAACAAGTAAAATGCTTGTTTCCTCATCACTTAAATTTTTTAGTTGATTAGAATTTAGAAATTACCTTTAATATTCCTTCTTTTTCATTTCATTCAGTGCATTCAAGTGGTCCATCTCAATCCGAAATGTGTAGTGTACCCTATGAATATGCATAGCTCACCACAACCAATGTGTTATGTGGAAACAAAGGGAACACCGTCACCAATGCCTTACTATTTTAACACTGCATTGTCATGTAAGGATGTTTAAAACCTCAATTGCTTGTCGAATGTTCTTTACAATAGGGAAGCACCTTTAATGGTGCTACCTACTATTATAAATGCGCCAATATTGAAAAATATTTATGGTGTACACACATGGTAGTGCGATGCATTGTATTACATATATATATGTGTGTGTATATGCACCTCATGTGGTGCATATTTCCATTCTAAATGCACCGTTCATGGTTTTTCATGTGGGTCAGATATATCCATGTTCTTTGAGATGTATGCCTCATATCAGTGCACTTTGAGATGAATGGAGGAACCATTCTTGGTGCATCCATACATAATAAGTGCACTAGTGATATTTAGAAATCAACAAAATATTTGATCCAATTGGTGCATTTAGGAGTGTACAAAAATTTCATATGTGATGTTTCTTTTTTCTCAAGTGCACCGGTGTTCTTGGTGTGAATAAGGATGGAGCATTTAGTGTCAAGAAAACTGTCTTTTTCTTTTGAAGGCGCACCAGTGTTCTCGCTACACATAAAATATGGACCACCATAATATTACTAAACTCCACACCAACTTAATGGTGCATTATGTTTTTATGGCACACCCATTAGAGTGAACTATATGTATCCCTAACCATTACCTCTATTATTGTATTCATTTGCTATTTTTTAGGATCTCATTGAGATATTATCTCTTGATTTTTGGGTTGTTTTCCTCATGTAAAGTTATAAAAGCTTGTTACTTTTTAATTAAATTCAATTGTAATTTTTTATTCACACTATAGTGTAGAGTTCTTCTTATGAGTGGTTTGGATCCACATTTATGGCTCAAAACCACCATGCCAATTAATTTGTCTTTTACCTATTGGAAGATGATTCTTAATTTGTGTTTCCCCTCTCATTATTATGGCTTAGTATCATGTTTGGTTGTATGCCATGCTTATGGTTTGTGTTAATGGGACTTGAACTATGTCATCTTCACCTCCCATTTATTTTATAGGGTCATGGAGTATATTTTTTTTTATCACTTTTAATGGTCACCTATTTAAAAGGGTGGTGCACTATTTGTGACTCAACATGGCCTACACCAAAACCCTATAGATATCCTCTCAGCCTTACATGTTGATCCTAACAAGTGTTCATTTATTCCCATGCATCATCATTCTATATAAGGTTGGGATTTTAAGACACAAAAACATGTATATATTTGGTTTATTTCTTGGCTGAACTAGAGAATTGTTCATGATTTAAGTCTCTCATTAGTCCTTGACCCTTGCTCAACTCAAAGGCCCATTTTTTACCTTTGGTGGCTTGTATGCAATTCTTTGATCACTTATGTTTAGTCCTCTACATGGTATTTTAGATAGATTTTGTGGCATAGTGTGAAGAAGCACTTAGTTTTCATATGACCATGAACATCATTTCTCTCATCTACAAAAATTATATATGAAACCTAAGTTCCATCAGAGCCAACAAGAAGAATTATTGTATCAATTGGGCCATGTTTTATAATGTGTGATTCCTAGGTAATTGTTTTAATAGTCTGACATATATCATGGTCTTGTATATAATATGGATAAGGATGGTAATATTATATGCATTTTTTCTCAATTTCCAAAGTTTATCCTAGAATTTATACTTCTTAATCTAAATATATCTCGCGACTAGTCATAGTAGCTTCAAATAAACACCTAATAAGATGTTGTTTAATGTTATATATATTCATTTAAGTTTTGAATTTTAATGTTATATATATTATTAGAAAATGATTTGGATGTTATATTTGTTGATAATTGATATTTTGTATTTGAGGTTCTAGGATTCATAGAAATGGGAAAAGTAATAAGCCGCATAACTGTTACAGCTGATTTTACCACACATGGTTGATCACACTTTTATGGCCTTCCCTGTCCCTCTGTAGACTCTTTGGATCCCATGGACCAACATTGTACCTTTTATGTTTCCAAGATCATCCCTAAAAACACATGTTATTTGCTGTACGTGACTTTTAATCCCTTTCTCGCGTATATACGCGGATATTGACCTTAAACCTGCGTACATCGGGATGTGTGCATAAGTCCAAATGTTTTTGGAGTTTTCCTTGATGTGGATCTGAATCACTTGTCTCTTGGAATTCCATATGCCTTGAGATCACTCAGATTTGACTCTCCATTACCCCTTTGGAGTACTATATAAGGAACCACTTGGACACATTGAAGAGGAGGAATTGAAGACCAAGAGAACTATAGTCCATTGTTGTCGTAGCTTGCTTGTATTTGAGTCTACATCCCTTTGTCCCTTGGAGCACTTTGTGTTCTTCCCAAGCTTTCCTTTGCTTGTGAGCTTGCTATCGAGAGATGGAGGATTGAGGCAGTGGAGGCCCAGGTGGAGGACTCGGTTTCTCTGGTTTGCAGACATGCCGACAGAGGTTGTCACTTATGTAATCCCTGATTTTTATTAATAGAAATATCTTTTCATGTCTAATGATGTGGATTTAAATGAATATTGAATCCATGGATGTGTTTAATTTCTTATACATTATTGATTATATATGCTAGAGTAGATCTAACACCATATTATATAGCATGCTTGTCTTGTTTGCTAGAGCAAATTGCTAACACAAGCAGAATTAGAAAAAACCCAACGAGGATATACTTCAACCGTCCAGAATAAGGTATGATTCGAGATCTTTTAGTGTTAGATGCTTTATTTCTCTTGCATATTGGGAAGGGATTGATTTCTGCGGTTTCTCTGCCTGTTGTGGTACACCCCAAGCCATAGGAAGTTTCTCTCCGTAACAATGACATATGGAAAGGTGGAAGGAGAAACCAAATCATATTTGATATACATTTTGACATAGATAAGTAGAAGGTTTTGTGCAATTTGCATAAACAAGTCATTTAGTTCTCACTGACTAGAATATTAAACCTCCTTTGTTGCCTTTTCTTGTCAATCTATGGTTGTAATAAGCCTAAATTTTCTCCCTTGTACTATTAAGACCATTTCTTACCCTAGTACATCATCACCAAATTCATAACCTACATCATTGTTACTTTCATTCTGGTCATGTGACCCCTCTCAAGAAAGTTTGACCATCCAAAGCCCATTTCTCAAAAAACGTTCAAGAGACCTCCTCCTATCAAAGTTTGACCTTTAGGATGCCAACAAGTATACATTCCCACTTTATACGTTGGCTAGTGTATATAATACCTCAATTTGTTATTAATGACATTATTTTTACATTATCTTATTAACATTTTATTTTCAACTTAATTTAATACATTGTTTTTATTTCCTTTCTTTTTAAAATAGAATTACAATTTTGTAATATACATTAACATAAATTATGTTTAGAGAAAATCTCAAACCATTTTTATGTACATCACTAAACAAAATAATAACACTATAGCATACATAATAGATTTCACACTATATGGTTATTTATTAATAATACGAATTTTACATTTTTTTTATAAATGAAAACTATTTTTCCTTTTATTTCTAGTTATTTTCTCTATAATAAATGTGTTATAACAACCATTAAAAAATACCCATACATACATAAATACATAAATTACAATGGTATTTATATATTATAATCAAATTGAATACATTACATGTGGTTGTTATTCTTTAATATTTCCATGTGCAACAAAGTTTCAACATAAAGATACACTACTTTAAAATAATATGTTTCTAATTTAAAATCAAATCCTTCTTTTAAACTTTTTTGAGTTTAAACTTGTCTTAAAAGAGTAATTTCATTTTTTGTAAATTACTTATCATTTATGAAAGATGCCAAATATATAAATTTTTAAAAGAATTATTACATTTCCAATTCTTAATATTTGGTTTCTGAATAAGCATTATACCTTTTGTATTATATGATTGGAAGATATGAATCATGAGAAAGATTTGAAGTTCATCACCCATTACTTTCCTTCAACATCTAAAGAATAAAATCATTTATATTATTTTTGTCCCTCATTTGTTCCTTGATATAGTATACCCCTCCATAATATTAAATGTATCACATAGATCATCTCTAGATAATCTAAGGAAAATATTGATGTATGCACCATTTTCAGTGCCCTTTAATGAAAGCTTCCTAAGGAAGCTTGGACACCTTGGATTTATCAGCCTCCACTTGAACACATGAGCTATGAGCATTGTTAGTCTTTGTTGATATAAGAATTGACATATCGTTTAGTTTTCATACTTAATGTTTTCGGTTCCCACACTAGCCATAATGTGATTTCCTTTGTAATATTTGTCTATGCTCTTCGCTCTATAAAACACCAAAACAATTATCCATGAGTTACAAGTTTAAATTGTAAGAGAATGTATTTATAAGATTATCTACAAATGCGTGACTCAAATGTGTCTAACATGTTGGTTCATGGTAATTTTATTGCATTGACAATGTTATGTGTTTGGTTATTGAAATTCGTAACAATGTGGTATTGTTGGTACATAACAATTTATTATTGTTTGAACACATTCCTTAGCCTCTTAGCCTCCCAACTGCTTAGTATTTAATTCATGGCATCCTCATTATTACAATAAACACTTAATGAGAACAAAACACATAATTAGTAACTTAAATGATATCTCTCAACAATATTTGGATATTTGTTTGACAAAAAAAAACTATTTAATTATTTTGTTTTGAATTAAAAAATCTATTAATCTATAAACTTTATAGCTTGTATGTTCTTTATTAAGTTTAAATGAAATTGCATAAAATGAACCTCATAGAAATCATAAAACCAAAATTTGAGATTATAATAATGAAAATTGTCATTTAATTCACTTAATTTTCTACATCAACAAAACTTCACTCCTTCTTCATTCTCCTTATCTTGATGTTGTGCATCTTTATCTATCACACTTTCACACATTTTTATGTTGTTTCTAGCAACATTGACATTTATGTGTCAATACTTTGCATGTCAAAGATTTTGAAAATTCCCCATTGTTCACCTTCCCTCCACCTCATCTGAAGCCCAAGATCAAGAGACATGTCCTTTGTAGCATCAATGCTTGAAGCAACATTTTTCTTATACAGGTTGGATTCTTAAGAAACATAGTGAGGATGTAACCGGATTTTTCGTATCATCAAACTTATGCATTAGGGATTTTGCTTTAACATCCCACTCCAACATACATTTTTGCATAGTTTAAGATATTAATAAGTATAATGTATTTAGTGCTTGTGATGAATGATTTTCATTTATTTTTGCGTTTGTATCATTATCGAAAGATCCAAATCATAGATATCTTAGTCTAAAATAATAGGGAATGGATAAATTTATGTTGAGGCTTGTAAAGTGAATAAGATATCACCATTTCTCTTATATTGTTTTGATAGTATTGTCACCCTTCAACAAAAGTCTCAAAATTTATTATAATTTTTTTTTAATAAGATCTAAAAAAACATGACTTTCATGACTAAGCAAAATTATGATAAACTCAACATATAAATATAGAATGTAGCTCAACCATCATATAAATACACATAACACTTCATCTAATTTATAGTTCTCCACAATAATATTTGATTATATGATTGTGTTTGAAGTTTTATGCAGTATTTTTTAACACTTTTAAATTCCTTAGAAAAAAATGTCCAAGGATGCAACCTTAGGGATCAATCAACAAATGCGCAATCTTTTTTTTGCAATAATTATTTAAATAGCCATATTTTATAGTAACAGTATATTTCAAAGGCCCTTAGGCCTTACTCCATGCTTTTTAAAGCACCATATCTACTATATTCAATATAGTCATCTTTACACCGAAGGCATTTTCCCTATGGAGACATAGTCTTGGAAGATTCCTCGTCTCCCTTCCCATTAAAATTTTGACACGTAAAACATGGTGATTTGACAGTCGAAAACAAGGAAACTAAGATGGTTTCAGAGCAAGAAATTGCAGAGCGCCTTAAGGAAATTCTGCAGACAGCAGACTTAACAACCACTAGAACTTCGAGCATACAGCGTAAGCTGGAAGAGGAACTTGGAATTGATTTGATGAGAAAGAAGGCCTTCGTTAGAGAGCAAGTAGACCTTTATTTATTGCATCAAATCCAGGCCGAGATGGTTGACCTCTAGATCCTCTATCTTTTCATCAATAGGATTGCTGCTTGTTGTGCAAATAGGAGGATGTGGAGTTTGCATTTTTGCTACAACAATTGAAATTGTGGTTGTTGTCTGTTGTTTCCTTTTCCCTTTCCATCATCATTATTCTGCCATTGTCCATAGGCTTTCTCCACTTGAACTCCAATTCGTGTTGTTGCTGCTGCTTGTATTTATCCATAGATATGTCCATAGGATAACAGGGTGCATAGTGTATTAAGGGTGCATAGTTGTATAACAGTTCTGGTCTCACCATTTTGTTCAGCGGTCCCATGGTGCTGGATAAGTGGGCCCCCCAATAAGTGGTTACCTTCTGCAGGGTAATAGTGTAGTGCAGATAAGTTGTTCTTGACCTGGCTTCTTTCACTATGCAGAGTTATTTCTTCTTCCTCATTCTCGCTCTTTGTTTCTCGGCGTCTAATTGTGCAGAGTTCACTGATATCTTCGAGCTTAGCTAGGCGATTGATCATGTTATGTACAAGGGATATTTGCTGAAGCTCAAGCTCAACAATTTTTCTGGTATTTCTTTGCAGGAATTACTAATCTATTTTACATATTACAAGGTTCCTATCATGGTTTGATAAGGATTTTTTGGTTTGGTCCTAAAATGGTTTTAAATTCATATGGTTGAATGTTCAAGTGTTGGCTTGGCTTTATCCAAGGAATCATATTTGTCTGGAAAAATAGGCACCCTTCTGGGATATCGGTATGCTTGACTTTAGTAATCGACGACTGACTGATTGGCTATTTTCTAGTCTTTCTTCTTTCACTCTTTTGAAATGTGATGCATGATGGAAAACTTGCAAATAATAAATTTCAAGCTATCACAAATTGCATTGTGGGATGCAGGATTCAAAATGCGGAACATTATTATTTATAACCTTTACAAAAATGTAATTACTTAAAAAACCCTACTATGATAAAAAAAAAATCAAATGTTTGTAGAACTTTTTTCAATCTTTCTTCTATTTTGCTGGTGTCTTTGGATATCTTCACATACGAGATTGGCATTTCCATAGCCTCCATTTTCGTTTGGATCATTGCTATCAATAATTCCATTCAAAGGATAAATTTCAAGCTCCTGCAACCCACAATTGGGCTAAATTGGACTAAATAGTAAACTGGAGTTTTACAAGCACGTTCCAAACAGTTGAATCCTGAGGAGGTCACCGACGATTTTTTATCATATAAATTTATTAGACAAAAACAATATTCAGGTTTCGGATTTTTACCTTGTGGTTTGATTTTAGGTTTTTATTGTGTGTTTCCACAACCTGCAACCTACAATTTGCAGGATTGCGAAATGCTGAAAGGGAAAAATAAAATTACTCTATTTTGTATGCCCGCATCTCGCAATTCCAGCATATTCTGCTTTTTCCTTTGCGCTTTCGACTTTTTACCATGTAGTTTGATTTAAGATTTTTCTTTTGTTTTTCGCAACCCACAACCCCAAATTTGCGGGATTGCACATTGTAGAAAGGGAAATAAAACTTCGCTATTTTGTAACCCCGCATCCCGCATTTTTGTAATCGCGCATCTCTCTATTTTGTAATCCCGTAATTGCGGGATGCGAGATACGAGTGGTGAATGAGATATTACTTTGGAATCTTGTATCCCGCATCCCGCAATTACATGATATATTATGGGATGGGGGATGCGAGTTGCGGGATAGTGCAAAATATATTATTCTTTATACTTTGTAATATAATGAAGAAGACTAAAGGAATACAATTAATAATTAAAATATTGGTCGTGTTACAGATTTTAATGGAAAAATTGTTGGAACTATTTCCAACACTACTGTTTTTATAAACCCAAAAATTGAACAAACTTTGATTCTCCAAAACTGGTTTCATGAAATGGATTTCGTTCAGCATCACCATTGTTGATCCGAAATTTCGATGCCTCTCACTCTGCTTCTTGTAAATTCATTAGCATCATGACCTACAAACTCTTCAATCATCTAAAAAAACTTTTGGTACTCTCTTATAGCAACCATCACAAATGTTAACATGGATGACTTTTATTTCCTTGCATGCCCTCTTTTTGTTGACGAAATACAATGCATGAAAAAGATTACTCACAAATTTGGAGACATTTGGCATTGTGCTAAATG
This sequence comes from Pseudotsuga menziesii, assembly GCA_001517045.1. NCBI lineage: Eukaryota > Viridiplantae > Streptophyta > Pinopsida > Pinales > Pinaceae > Pseudotsuga > Pseudotsuga menziesii. Next base: position 508,634 of record LPNX010093014.1, read on the forward strand.
TGATGGAGAGTTTCTTGAATGTGACTACCGATATTAACTATCTCGCAGTCTGTGCGTGATGTGGGATGATAAAAGCACCGAAGTTTTTGTTGCGTGTTCGCACAACAAAATCACAATCCGCAACCCACAAATTGCGGGATGTGGGTTGCGGGATGTCGGACTTGCGCACAAAATGCAGGATGCGGGATGCTTGATGACAAAGGTACCGAATTTTTTTGTTGCATGTTCCCGCAAAAACAAAAACAAAATACAAGTGGGATAGTTAATAAAATTTAGAGATGTTGTCATTTATTTCCACTCTTTTTTCACCTATGAGAGAGGTTGTCATTTATTTCCATTTTATTTTTTTTCCATTAGGAAGGGTATTATTTCTTCATATTTTTGAATTTTGTGTAGTTTAAATTATTGTTCTGATTTAGTTTTAATCTTTATGTTGTGTGTTACTTCATTTCCTGTTAAATTTCAATTCCTTTCATAATTGTTGCATTTTCTAGAGACAGATAGTGCCTAGACAATTAAGTGATACACCGAGACACAAATTGGAGGCATTCTCCGTTTGCACAAAGTTGTTTGAAACATAAAACCTATTGTTCAATTTATCAATTTATCAATTTAATGTTGTTTATCAATTTAGTTTAATATTATATTATTAATTTACCAGTTACCGTTAGCTTTAATCTTTATGTTGTGTGTTACTTCATTTCTTGTTGAATTTAAATTCCTTTCATAATTGTTGCATCTTCTAGAGACAGATAGTGCCTGGACAATTAAGTGATACACTCAGACACAAATTGGAGGCATTCTCCGTTTGCACAAAGTTGTTTGAAACATAAAACCTATTGTTCAATTTATCAATTTAATATTGTTTATCAATTTAGTTTAATCTTATATTATTAATTTACCATTTACCGTTGGCTTTCCGCAATGTGGAAAGGTAAATTGATAATCATTTTATCAATTTACCTTTCCGAATGCGAAAAGGAGAAAGAGGAAAGGTGAATTGATAAATTGATTATGAATTTACCTTTCTGCTTTCCGTAGCATATACTGAGAGACTCCTATACTGAATAGGTTAGGTTGTTCAAATGTTGGATAAGTTGCGGTTTTTTAACAGTTCAAGAATTGTATTTTAATATGATTTTTATGGAGAAAAGATTTGAAACTACCACATTGGATAATTGGTTGTTGAAGTTGACAATTTGTGAATCAACTATCCCATAAAAATACATCAACACTCAAAAATGAATGTTGGCTTATGCAAAAAACAAAACAAAAAAACTTGAACACAAAGCTACGATACCCTAATGTGAAAAGTAGAAAATGAAAGTGGAAGAGCCATAAATGAAACACATAAAACTTGAAATAATTACCATTCTTCTCTTTAGTACTAAAAAAACACACTAATTAAACAAAGAGAGCTTGAAATAATTTCTTATACGGATTAATTGAGAATCACTAAGTTTTGGTTTAGAGAATTGCTTTAAAATTTGCTTTCATAGCTTGGGTTGTTATTTAAAACGGTTACATCAAGCACATTATGATTTTCTTTATCATTGCCCATTATTGACTATACAATATTAGTCTGAGTCTCTTTCCAAAAGTCCAAATGATCCTGAAATGTAATTGAATTATTAACAATGTAAGAGGACCCTACGTTTAACCATAGACTATTAAGATTGCTCTTATAAGCAAGCATTGCTTTGGAATAGATTAACCATAAAGTAAGCACAACTCTTGAAATAAACAAACCTTAACCAACTAACATTATGATACGACTATGGTTTGAAACCCCGAAACACTCAAAATATTGTGAAATGTAATAATTATAATGAATTTGCATCTCTGTTAGCATAAAATTATAGAAAGGTATAGCATTGGATGTAGTAAGCACGCTGGGATCAACCACTCATCTATCTATTGAATCAACCACGTGTCCTTCCCTGGCTATGTGCAAATGAAAGTGGAAGAGCCTTAAATGAAACAAATAAAACTTGAAATAATTACCATTCTTCTCTTAAGTACTAAAAAAACACACTAATTAAACAAAGAGTGCTTGAAATAATTTCTTAAATGAATTAATTGAGAGTCCCTAGGTTTGGTTCAAAGAATTTCTTTAAAAATGGCTTTCATAGCTTGGGTTGTTATTTAAATCGGTTGCATAAAGTACATTATGATTTTCTTTACCATTGCCCATTATTGACTACACAATATTAGTGTGAGTCTCTTGTCGAGAGTCCAAATGATCCTGAAATGTAATTGCATTATTAACAATGTAAGAGGACCCAAAGTTTAACCATATACTATTAAGATTGCTCTTATAAGAAAGCACTCTTTTGGAATAGATTAACCATAAATTAAGCACAACTCTTGAAATATACAAACCTTAACCAACTAATATTATGATAGAACTATGGTTTGAAACCCCAGAATGCTAAAAATCTTGTGAATTGTAATAATTATAATGAATGTGCATCTCTGTTGGCATAAAATTATAGAAAGGTATAGTGTTGGATGCAGTATGCATTTTGGGCTCAACCACTCGTTTGTCTATTGAATCAACCACGTGTCCTTCCCTGGTTATGTGTTTCGTGCTCAAAGGTGCCTTTCTGCATGGTTTTCGGACTAGCAAAGGACTTTATGGGCTTTCTGTGCTCAGCTTTGTCCACAGTTCCGCTATGTCCTGTTAACATTGTTGTAAGAGGGGACTTGGAGAGGGGCATTCTTGTTCTCCTCACCTCCCATGGCGTGGGATCTCTAACAGGAAATACAGTGGGGTGTGTCCTCAACCTCGCCGCCACCTCAGAGAAAATTAGCAAGTGGGAATTACAAATGAGGTGATGAAGACTTTGGACACCCACCACTCCAGTACGAGCGTTCGCTCCAACTGGATTTCATTGAACATGGCTCCCATGCAGTGGGACTTTGGAAGCCATGACCTCTTTGAGGGTTTTTGGGGAGACACTCCAGGGACAGGAAAACCCTAGTATCGTGTAGCTAGAGGTTTGGCTATCTAGAAATATTCAAAGTGCATCACATCCAGGCCCTAATGGTTGGTTATTTCCTGGTGCAAACAACCAGTATGATAAAGGAACATAATTTCATATTCACCAACCATCAGTACCCCCTGACAAATTAGCTTCTCAAACCATACAGCCATTGCTGTCTGTAAGAAAACTCATGACCTCACGTAATTGAGCAGCTCTGGAGGGTGCCGCTATATAGGGTGAGCTAGATAGATCCGAAAATAACTTACCAGCATAGTTGTACACTTGACAATTGGTCATCATAACAATAGTATGAGTGACAAGTGGGCGAGGATCTTCATTCCTTACGGAAAATCTAGTCAAGTCATCTCCTTTGATACTCAATCATCATACTAGCCATGGATAAGACCTTAGGTGTTCTCCTGCGTTGTTGCTCAGGTGGGTCAAGGAATTTGGACTTGACCTTCCTTTCCCTTTCGCCTATGTTGGAGGTGGGATAAGAGTGGATTCGGCTCGCCGCATTTCTTTGCTTCATGTAGAGGCGAGATTTGTTGTTTCAAATATCTAAATTTCATGATGGTTCCTCAGAGTTGAGATAGCAGGCAATGCTGGGGACATGGTCTTGACCTATGAGGTGTTGCAAATGGCATCTGGGGACTCAATTACTGGTAAAAAAAATAGATCGTATGTGGGAATGTCCTTTCTGTACCAGGTTCTTTGGGAGATTTTGTCCACATTGGCATTTTGCATGCAGTTGGGCTATCAGCCGATCTTGAAACTCAGAAAAATGAATCCTCTAGCTCCACGTAGATTTTGTTTATAATCCTTTACGACCTTTAAGTGTTGAGCTTCTCCCATTATATTCACCATGGATCAGCTTCTTTTCAATATATGAGTCTTTTATGCGTGCAATTTCAATATCAAGAACCAAGGCTAACACCTGCACAATTTAATTCAGCAGAATCAAAAGAGACCCTTGATCTACAACCTACCATATGAGACCGCCCGTTCATGGGTACGTTTGATATTTCGCCAAGCTAGTCCCATTCAATCCATCATGCAAGTCTTATTCATGGAATACTTTCAATCCGTCGATCAAAGATCGAATGACATATATACCATCGATCGCCATGGCCCTTAGCACTTTTCATGATTCGAAAATATGACTCCATCCGCAGTATTTGGGATGGCGGAAACATGAACAACGATAGATATGCTCCTGCTCTTATCACTTCCATCACATGTTTCCACCCTTTAATCCATTCCATGATTTGGAAAAGTTTCTCCACCTGCGCATGTTCACCGCGCTGGATGGCTTAGAGTCGTTGATCTCGTATTCCGTTGATCTTGACCTTTCAACATCGAACCCACTTAAGCGACTCCATGGATTTTCAACACTAAATCTTTCCTTGCAGCTCCGACCCATGCAATATTTCCTTGCAGACTGTGATGAAGTTTCCTGGTAAAATTCACGCAGCGCAGTAATTCGCAACAGTAAAAAATTGGTAAAGAAATTGTAAAAGACCATCCTATATATATATTATACGTGGGTCATATAAGGATATAAGGATTAAAACAAATGGACGGCCGAGATTAAACCTGGCAATATGTGGGATCATAACGAGATATTGCAATCCCACATCCCGAATCCCGCATCCCATAGTCCGGGTTGCGGGAGCTTGAATTTTTTTTTTTGCAAGAATTTCTATCGCGCAACCCGCATCCCGATTTTTGCGGTTGCAGGATTAAGGAGAATTTTTGTAAGTATTGTGTGTCATCCGGTTAATCTTTCTCGAAACCTGCATCTCGCAATTTGCCGGTTCCGGGTTGCAGAAATCGAGATGCAGAATTCGCGATGCGGGATACGGGAAGACAAAATAAATCAAGTTTTATTCAATCTTTCCCGAAACATGCATCCTACAACCTACATCCTAAAATTTGTGGTTGCGGGATGCAGGATACTTTTTGTAAGTATTGTGTGTTATCCTGCTAATCTTTCCCGAAAACCGCATCCTGGAATTTTCGGGTTGTGGATTGTGGGAGCTTGAAATTTATTGTTATTTGGAAATATTCAGCATAATCATTGCATGTGCTAATTTTAAGTTGCTGTCAGTTAATTTTTATTATTTCTTGCAAAATTTATAATAAAAAATCGAAACCCCAAAACACAACAGTTATAAATGTCTTAACCTAAAATTTCAAAATTTGGTATTAATATGTAGTCTCCCAAGGTAAGTCACAAAGGTTGGCTTGCGAAAAGATAGAATATTTTTACCCTCTTGGCATTTTTTGCACCTCTTGGTGCAAATCCTAGTTTATAATATACTCGATATACTTATTTATACACTATATTTATATGTTGCATTAACAACTGAAGGGGCCTGCTGTCTCCGGTCTCACAACTAGGTGAGCCTGTAGCCATTGACAAGAAACAAAAGTTGATGTGAGTGATTGATCATTCATTCATGTGATAACATATTAACTATGATTTATTATGAAATAAGTTAAACAAGCTGAGCAATAAATCTTGGGATCAGAGGCACATAGAAATGGGTATATTGAATATTGTAGATATGGTTGTCTAAGAGCATGGAGCATGGCCTTAGGGTCTTTGATGGAGTGAGTTCCGGTATAGGTTGGGCCATGCAAGGACGTGAGGTTGAGAAACCAAATAATTTATTTATTTATTATTTTCTCACCCTGATTTCAAGAAAGTGGTCGGGACCAGCGTTCAAAATTGAACCTTTTTAAATGGTTCTAGCCCTTCCTAGAAGTGTAAAGTTAAAATTGCTCTTAAAAAAAATTTAAAATTTGAATTTTACCCTTCCAATAAAGAATGGCAAAATTTATATCAACATTTCAAAAGAAGGGAAACATTTGAAACCACCCATCCATATAAATTTCTCAAGATTTCTCAAGGTGTTGAAATTCCTATGCTATAAAGTTCGACTCATCATTCAAAATATTGGAAATATGATAAATTATAAGCACTCACTCACTCATGTGATGCACTCATTTCTTAGTTGTGCAAGATGACCAGCGATGTCTGATAACTACGAGGCACTGGCCACCGAGATGTGACTCTAGATCCTGATTCACTTGGGGCTACAATTTGAAGTGTGACAAAGTGTCAATGACTATGGCTATAACAACAAAGAACAACTACTAGTCTACTACTATGCATGACACGAGCTCAAAAAAAATTTCCTACTACCTATGTGAACCTCGCTACCAATGTCCACTCGTTTTTAGTCAAAATAAAATTCAATAGGCCGGTTTGATGAGTCCTCCTCTAAAAGACTTCATTTATTGCATGAATATCACATACTCACAACAACTATAAACAACACTCAATGTCATGCAAATACAAATAATGGCATGTAGCTAGGATCACAAAATGTTCAAAGGTCGATTTATGCATTGCTACGGAGAGGTGTAACTGGGCACACCATATGGAGAAACAATGAGTTAGAAAAAACATTTGGGCCAAAGCACCTGCACTGTTACATACCTAAATAATAACAACAATAAATACATAAATATAAACAATTAATAAATTAAGAGACACCTCCTTCGGTAAACAATCACCACAAAGGCCTATTAATATGGCTTCTCTTCTCAATGTAATGATATATCTTATCTATCAATTTATATATCATTTATATCTACAAATATGTGGGTTATTTTAGAAATTATGGGTTCATTCCGAGTTAATTGAGAATATCCAACTATGGATAATATTACAATGGTATTAGAGTAAAGTTACGATTTGGATTTCTAGGGTTTCCCTAAAAAATAGGGACTTGTCTTAATAAAAAATAAAGGTAAAATTAAAACAAAAAAAGAGGTAAAAGTAAAACAAAAAAGGGGTAAAAGTAAAACCACACGTGGTTTCTTAATAAGTGGGTTTGGGTTTATTATCCAACAACAAGGTTTCTTAATAAGTGGGTTTGGGTTTATTATCCAACAACAAACAAAAAAACAAGATTCGATACTCATTTCTCTCAACCACCCAATCTACACCGTTTTACAAAACTTAAGCGGGGGGGGGGAATCTAAAAGTGCATAATAATTTCTACTAAGAAGCAAGTGAGATTTGAACTTAGGTGGGGAAGGTAACAATCATTTCTCCCAACCACCCAATCTACAAGAAGTCTTTAAGGGAATAAATTAATTATTGAAAAGTATAGTATACTATACAAGATAAAATATGTATTTCTTTGATATATCTTGGGATAAGAAGCATAACAAAATGGAATCTCATGACATAAAACAAGGAATATTCCCGTAAAATTTTAAAAAACATGCACACCCCATTTTAAAAACTTATGGGATTATTCAAGAGAAGTCTGTCCGCATTGCTATTTGCCTGGCAATCAAGAAGAATTGTATAAACGTTGACCTAGCAAACCAATTAATGTTTTTAGAATAAAATATAATTGACAATAACACGATTCTTTTTTATGAGAAATATGAGCTTAAGAACCTACAACTATATGTTGATGATTACAAGGTCCTAACTCTATTCAGTATTGTTTCAGTGGTATCATTGTGTTAGAATATAATCCGTTAGGGATTATAATATTGTAAATAAATAAATAGGAATAGTTGGAAGCCGAAAAGGCTGGACGGAAGGTGAAATAAACCGTCACATGAATGTATAAATGAATGCTTAGCCATGAATAGATTAACGAATTGGGAGTTATTACCAACAAGTGGTATCAGAGCTAGGCTTCCTGCCTGCCATAACTCCTGCTGCATTTCTGCCCATTCCTGGCATTCTGCTTGCCAGTCCATTGCCAGACTGCTCCATCAGTCTGCCAGTGGAGTCGCATGCAATATATGCGTTACTCCTCCTGCCTGCGTTTATTCTCTGCTAATTATTGAGTTGGAGACTGCGTTAAACCCTAGATTTTTGCGTGGAGACTGTGTGGAGAAACCATCCTGCGTGGAGACTGCTACCTGCGCAAAGAATTGGTGTGAAGACTAGCGTCTTGGTGTGAAGACAAGCGTGGAGATATATGCTGTTTCTGGTGTTGAGAGCTGCGATTTCATGAATTTGAAGATTGATATGTATTGTGAAACCCTATTTCTGGCTGAGACAGTGGGAGACTGCCTGCGTGAAGCTCGTAAGCTGGTAACGGTGTAAGCTGGAGAGAGTGTGCAGTATACTGATATAAAGATTGCGTGGAGTGATAATATACCGCTTTAATATACTGATTCAAAGCCTGATAATATACTGCGTTAATATATTGTGCAGTCCTGCGTGTAATATACTGATATAAAGATTGCGTGGGTGTTGCGTCTCTTGGACTTGTTTCTTGGTTATTATCGCATCTAATAAAGTCGTCGGCCTCGTCGTCCCCCTTCTCCATCTTCATACCGGGTAGATCTGCTTTAAAAATGTGAGCGTCGGGGGTTTCTTTCCAGTCTATCTGGGTGTTAGCAATTGCAACGGCATCCTTCCCATCGCCCTCACGATCTCTGGGCGTGAATTGCTCCCACAAGCTGCCTGTGAAATCAAAGGGATCCAAGACGTCGAAAGAGTAGGGATCGAATGTGCCCCTCCGGTTTCCCCCACGCCACGAAGTAAGCGACATGATATTTTTTGGTTGCTGAAAGCGCCGAGATTCGAACCTTCAACCGCAATAAGAAACAAGCACTGAACAGAGTATTAACCTCGTCTTCCCCCTTCTCCTCGCCAGCTGGATGGTGCTCCCCCGTATGGGGCACTCATAAATATTTCAGACCGTGAGCGTGAGGCTGATAAACTACGACCCATTTTGATTAAAAGAATGGTTTTTGTCCAAGACTGATATATATACTGCCAAGGTTGCCGCGTCCTCCATTCTTTTTGACTGATATGTATATGTGTGCTGCAAACTGATATATATACTGCCAAGACTGATATATATACTGTGCTGAGGCCTGCGTACATTACTGCTACGTGCCATTGAAATGAGTTGAAGGCTGCGCTGGAGATGAGACTGCAATGCAATACTGGAGCTGGAGCTGAGTACTTGTACTGCGTTGAAGAA
>LPNX010093014.1:520804-569573 GCA_001517045.1 Pseudotsuga menziesii
ATTGGAGAAAGACAAGGTTGATATAATTCTAGGGTCAACTTGGTTAGATACATTGGGTACCTTCATGTTCAACACAAGGAAAACGTTCTTGACATTTCCTTACAAAAAGAAGAAAGTCACATTCCAGGATGTTACCATTGAAGTAAAGTTCAGGATTTGTTTCGACTTAAGACTTTAAAGACATCTCGAAGGTGCTTTCACAAGAAGATTAGAAATCGATCCAAAAGATGCATAATGAAATTTATAAATTCATCATAGACCACAAAGAAGAGATCTCTCGCCTAAGAGATCATAATCATAAGTTGCTTCTTTAAATAAAGAAGGAAAAGGATAAGGAACAATACAATCAAAAGCTAGAAGAGGAGAATCAAGATATTTAGAAGAAACTATTAGAAAACATCGAAGAGAATAATCACCTTAAGAAGCGTAAACAAGATCTAATAGATCATATTCCGAATCTTAAATATGACGAGAAAGCGCAAGATGAAATGATAAGGAACCTTAAGAATGATAAGTATTCGTTAGAAAAAGAAGCAAATACAAATCTAATCCTTGTCACAGTTAAAAAAGAAGTCAATTTAGTTAAAAAATAAACAACAAGAAATCCTTATCGACACCCCAATTACAAAAGTCATTTTTACCAACGACATGGTCAAAATGAACATAAACAGATAAGTTATGACTTCGGATGCAAAAAAGCACAAAATATACAACGTAAACAGAAAATAGAAAGATTTATCCAACAAGGCAATCAACAATCAGCTCCCATGAAGGTAAATCTCAAATGGATCACTTCCCAAGAAATGCGAGATTTCAGTTCATGGATTCAAAACTTATATTGCCATGTTTCATCAAGTGTCAGAGTTACAGGTTCAGAGAGACATGAGAATATGTTACACATAACTGATAAGTCCTTCACTAAACAAGATTTGAGGACAAGGCTTCCGAATAAGGGGAAGGCAATGTTACATACCTAAATAATAACAACAATAAATACATAAATATAAACAATTAATAAATTAAGAGACACCTCCTTTGGTAAACAATCACCATGGAGGCCTATTAATATGGATTCTCTTCTCAATGTAATGATATCTCTTGTCTATCAATTTATATATCATTTATATCTACAAATATGTGGGTTATTTTAGAAATTATGGGTTTATTCCAAGTTAATTGAGAATATCCAACTACAGATATTACATGCACAATGGATGTTAATAAAATTAAAAAACAATTTTTGGCTCAATAATAGTCTTCAATTTGATGGGTGGAATTATCATGATGTAATCTCCGTTTGTCCTTCCAAACATTTGTGGTTTCTCAGAACATTTATCCTCGACGCTCACCAACAAAATACATATAAAAATTACTTGTCTTTACATTTTCTTCTCTTTAAATCCTCATATCATAGTCATAACTAAGGATTATTATGCATGCACATCCCCACCTTATAATATCAATTTGGTCAAGACATAGAGACAACCATAAAATATCAAATATGTCAAGATGCAAAAAGTAAGAGACAACTATAAGTAAGTCTTATATTAAATTTACCACATAAGTCTTGAATTGATACTGTCAATTATCAATTGACACTTTGGAATGGTGTGATCTTCTTATCACTCCTTACCAATGTGATTGCAAGGAATTCTTTGAAGGTGAAGTCCATAATTTTAGGTCATCTTCCTCATTATCATGTCTTTTGGTAAGACATTAAGGAGGGTAGTGGCCCACATCAACATGGAAAATGGTTTTTCCAATAGAGGTATACTCATAAATTGTTTTCATTAAATTACTTAAATTTCCTACTTGTGACTTCCTATTCACTGAATTGTGGACTAGTACAAAACACAACAAATTTTGGAGTCATGAGCCCTTAATTACTCAAACCTAGAGCTTTCTCAAATCTAGCCATTAATAAACATCTTTTGGTGTTTTGGTTCAATTTAAAAGGCAAATTGTTGAGACTCAGACATGCAATGAGTTTGAAGACTTTAGTTGACTTAGGCTTGATTCCATTGCCCCTCCATCCCATACCTGTATGCTATCACGACAAGTGTTGAACAACAAAATTTGATTCCATGACCCTGGTTATGCTAGTGTTGCTAACTTTCTTGGTATGTGTCAAACCCCAAAAATTTCGAAAAATTTAAAACTTTTAAAATAGCATATAATCGCATTAAATGTAGTCATTAACTGTTTGATTAGTTTATGCTTCTAGTATTGTAACTGAATGATCTTTTGATTATACTTCACTTTAAATAGCAGTTTCTTTTCAATTACTAATTGTTTTTCTGTTTGCGACACAAGGTGGGTTTGTCGTGAAAAGACGGGGCTTACTTAGCGTTGAGCTAATGCATAAAGTTCCTTCTGTTCTTACAGATATCCAGGTAATGTTCGGGTCACTGCTAACCAATCTTTAAAGTATTAGATAACATATTGTTGTACCAATTCATTCAGTAAAAGTAAATGCATACTAACCAGGTTTATCAAGCTTTTAAAGTTAAGGCTTTTCTTACAATCTTCTCAAGATTCTACTGGTAGGAAGTTGGAAATTATGTGAGGTTAAGCTAGCTAGTTTCCTTTATAGCAATAGCATTAAGTATCCCTATGCAGTACTCGATCATTGATGAGTTTACTGAAATGCGAAAGTAGAAGTAAATAATATTTCCTATCTAGCACATTATTTACAACGAGGTTATCATATTCAGATCCTATTCTACTCATCCGTTGTTACTGCATCATGCCAAGTTAAAATCATAATATGATTGATCTGTAATTGCAATTATAAAGGATATGGAGTTAAAATATCAATATATATATTTTTCTTACTTCCAGCAATTACAAGGTTTACTGTTTGGTACAAGTATTCTCTTAACATTTTAAGGGTTGCATTGCTTGGAAAACTAATTCTACTTCCATGATCAACGATTGAATAAAATCTAGAAGCACCTTTAGAATTAGTCCTAGATTATCATAATTAAACTATTTTATGAGTTTCCGGACTATGCTATTAACCAGAATGGTTGTAATAATTTACATAAACTGCGGATCATACATTCACTTACTAGACCTTGTAAGTCTTTGAGTATGAAGGATAACAAAAGCCTAAATTGTCACTATAAAGAATCGAAGACTATTAAGAAATTGTTATTATCTTAGTAATAACAAGTAAAAATGGATGAGAGTAACCCTACTCCAAATTTGTGGATTAATAGCTTAAATTTTATAATTTAAAATCATATAAAAAGGGAAATGATAAGTCTTTTACCATCAATGCAAAACTATAGCAATTGATATTGTAGTTGTAGAATTATAAACAACTATACTTACCTTTAATCTATTGTTTTATATACTTAAAGAAATGATATATTTCTTGTCCTCTCTTGAGACTAGGGTAGTTGGTCATATAGTTATATGGTTGTAAGTTTTTATGAACCACTATAACTCGACATTATACCTCTATCCTTATAACTTTCATAATGCAAAGTTTATAATCTATATGATGCAAGTGTTAACATTTACAATGCAATATTGAAATAGCATAATTGTAATGTTTATATTGCATAATTTACTATTTGTAAAGAATAGTGTTAAGATGCGTTGCTCTAACATCATGGCAAGGAAATGTATGGCAGGTGGAACTATGGTCTAAAACTCCTTATGGAACCTCCAAGCGATGATTCGATTGTGATAACAATCATATGTCGTGGACTTTGGAAAAGTTAACCTCTGCATGCAGTTTATCAAAGTACTACGTGGTCGTGTAGTAGCCATGCATTGGCGCTATATATTTGTTGACCCAACCCTAATTCGCCATTCCTCCTTTGCTCTTGGGCATTTGGCCGCTCTGCAAACCCTTCTGGACTATGCTACTGATGTATTGACCGCCATTGGACCTCCTGTTGCTTCAGCTCCTCGTGAGCTCTGCTACTACATTGTGAGGGTGATTGGAATGTTTATATACTTGCTGCTTGCCTCTGTAAAACCGTCGTTGTTTGGCTTCACTCAGTAGGGTGACAGTCCTACCTTTCTCTGTTCCCGCGAGAGTGATTATCCCTTCAATAAAGTGTGGCTTGTACTACCTACTGGCTGTGTGATAGCTGATAGAGAGAACGTTGCAGCTGTAGGGTTTTACCTTCTTCATTGGTTCGCTGGGGGTGTCCTTCTACTGTTAGAGGTTGAGCGAGTTAACACCAGTCTTTTTTCCATCAATTGGCATGCTCCTTTTTAGAACTGGCCATGGCGTCGCTGTGAGGGGTTATCAACAGATACGGTAACCACTACCTTGTTTTTCTTTACTGTACAACAATACTTAAATGTTATTATATATCTTTTGCACTTAAATCAAATGCTAACACTCGGTTGTGTTATGGTTTTCTCCACAGGTGATTTCTGCTACTCTTCTATGCTTACAAGGGAACGGGGTTACGGCATTACAGTTACGGCAAGCCTTGGTCTCTCCACGGCTTATCCTCTTTGAGTGAATCCTTTAAGGATTGTGTTGGGTTGGTCATTACGGCCTTTCTGTTCTTCATGGCTTTTGGATTGTTTGTTTTAATGTTTTGCAATATGGGTAAAACTCTAGATCTTATACAGAGCTCTTCGGCTACGGCCGTGAGTGTAAGACCTCATTTGTAAATTATTGTTGCATTTATAAATTATACAGGCTGTAAGCCTTCACGTTTACTGTGTTTATAAAATTTACAGGCCGTAAGCCTTCATGTAAATTTCTGTTACTGCTGTGGGTTATTAAATGAAACAGAGTTACAATTGTTCTTTTGATTATTTGAAAGGGTGGGGATTTTACCCTCAGTTATTATGAAATTTTGAAAACTGTTTCCCTCTCTTACATTTCTCCTTATTTATAGTAATGGAAAGATTTAAATAAAAGAATGCTTACTATGTTTTATTTAATAACCCGGCTGTAAGAAGAATATTACTAGTTCTTCCCTTTATTAAATGATTTTTGAGTACATAAGTGTTACTAGGTTTAACCCTAGTTGGCAGGGAAGAATATAACCCCGCTCTTATTCTTTCAAAATTTATTGTTAAAATAAAAGTACTTTTATAATTACTAGGGCTATTCATTATGTTATATTATATAGTATAGCTTGATAAAATGAGCAATCTATAATTATATTGTTTAATTCCTGTAGAAGGAATATATTGAAATTATTTACTGACGAAGTGTGTTGTTATCTGTTTTTTTTAAATTTAACTCTTCTTGCCCATAAGAAATTATAATTTGTATATTGTGTAAACTCTATTAATAATGTAGTATCTTATAAGTTTACATTTATTTATTTATCTTAATACTGTCAGTAAATTTTATACTTATAAATCAGATAATAGAGTAGTTCTAAAATGCAATAAGAGATAATTCTAAGTTTATACTTACAGTTTACAAAAATACTCTCTATGTTAACAATATCATCATTCTTGTAATGCATAATAAATTACTATAAACTACTATGTTAACTCATAAAAATTTCTATAGTTCCTAGATTAACATTCTCAGTTTATTCTGTAAGTACCTTGATACCAATACTTATCATTCGTTCTTGTAAAATTTTCTACCATACTATTATGTTCTGTTTTATTTTCTTGATTATATTGTTTAGATATAAGTATATAGTAATATAATTAACTTGTACAGAGTTTTCTCTTGGAAGTTCAGATAATAACATTCGTTCATATTCTATAAAGAAAGAAGAAAACAACTCTGACAAACTAAAATTAAACTTAGTGTCATAAATAAAGAAATAATTACATTAGGAACCAATCATAAGTCTATATCTAGAGGGTTTAATAGTAATATCAAATCCATGTATGACAATTATGATTTTTCAGTTTATTATATACATTTAACATGAAACTATTTAATGCAAAGAAAAAATGTATAGTAACACAGTATTAAATCAAATCTGATATTTACTAGCTGTTTAATACACTTGAAGTACTGAAAACAAATACAATACCAGGAAATAGTTGTTAAATCTATAAGAAAATAACTTATGAATTGATGAACCATTTGTAGTTACTGAATGTAACTAAATAGGAAACTCAGTTCAGAAGGATACTACTTCAAATACCGAGATACTGTGTTGGAGTACGGTCTGGTGATCCCAGATGTGGAAAAACACAGTAACTCTTAACAGATTTAACTACTAATATTCTGAGATACTAACTTTACTAAACTGACTAACTCCTCAAACATATAAAATAAACATAACATGCATCTATTCATATTCAGTAAATATAAAGAAATAAGTGACAGAACCTGTTTAAGCTGTGGACAACAACAGTAATGGGAGGTCGTTCCTCCCTACCAATTCCTGGAGAGCACTCAGACAACGACTTCTCAGGACCCCCAAGCTCGTTCTGGTCTCCCTGGCTGGAACTAGGTGCAGCAAAGTCAGATACCAATCCTCAAACTCAGTATTAACTCAAAACTATCAGTCCGTTCTCTTCAGCCCAATAGCTGTAATTAAAAATCAAGTTACTGTAGCAATCCTCCTAAAACAACTTCCTTACTGTATTTCCCTCTTCCTCAATGGATTTCCTGAATAACATTCACCTAAATGAATTCTTTCTGGAAAATAACTGAGCAGCCTCAGCTCTCTTCATTGAGTACTTTTAAAAGATTGCCTAGGTCTTTGTTGGGTTAACTGTCATTTAATGAGCCACCTACTCTGATTCCACTTTCTCTGGGAATCATGACCCCAAATATAGGGAAGTTTCCACCTGCAACTTAGGAAGTGTTTGAGGATGCTGCCACTTGTCTTTTGCCTTTCCACCTAGTTCCATCCACCAGTTTGACCAGTAACCTCTTTTAACAGCTCTCCCATGTTGTTGTCTCCATTATTTATTTATTAATAATAAAATATTCTGAATTACACTCTATTACTATTGACTCTGCTGAGTCATCAATCCCTACTTAGGATTAAGTTTAACATAATGTCTCAGAAATATAATAAAACAATTTACATAATTTTACAAAATTGGGGTATGTGACAGTATGTAGGATTTTTTTAATGTTTTCTAAGTCCTGTATTATTTTTTCTTAGGTTCCCAATCCCCATCATTCTTACATCTCTCCGATCGAATTAATTTTTTGGTTGGTTATATATATATATATATATATATATATATATATATATATATTGGTTGTAGGTTTATCATAGCCTCGTTTTGCTTAGCCGCTTCCTTTTGTACATAATTAATAGCAAGTAATTCTCTCATGGTTATTGTTTTTATTTAAGACTATATCGACATCTTGCACTATGCATAAGATCAAGTGAATGCCCCAATATGGTTATCACATAGCCTAAGTATTTTTTTTTTTGTATAATGAAGTGTTCTCAAACTCGAAAAAAATACAATGGAATAGTTGTTATGTCTCTCAATTGTAAAATTAATGTTATATATATGACAAATTAATGTGTTCAAAATAAATTTTATTGAAAATATATCATTTTTTCATATAAATATTAAAGAATGCTTAATTATTTAAAATTATAAAACATTAAAAAAGTAATATTTATTTTTTACATTTTTTTTAAAGTTTAATTAATTTATACTTTTACAATTAAAATACAATTATTTATATCTCCCTTCATCTTTAAAGAGCTGCAAAAATAAATGCCCTTCCCATTAAAATTAAAACCCACCCTTCAAATTTGATTACTGAGATTTAGGAAGAAAGTTAAGGCCCGCACCAGGACTTTACTTTATTCTCCAAAATTAAACCGAGCTCGGATTGCTTGCTTTACTTTAGTCTCCTGGTCTCCACACTGGAGACCAAAAGTAATCCCAATGTGAAATGAATGATGAATGAGTCTCGTGTTTTGGTTCATGATTATTATAGTCAAAGGTCCCTTGCTCCAAGAATTCAAGTCATGCTAAGATGTTTCTTTGGAAATACGGAAAAATACGCTATTGGTTATACGCTATTGTTTGAAAAATGGAAGGTTATATGCTATTGGTTCATGATTTATGATCATTATTCAAGTCAGAGGCCCTTTGCTACAAGAATTCAAGTCATCCCAAGATGCTTTTTGCAAATACGGAAAAATATTCTCTGTTTTGCTGTGGGCTGTGGGATTAGCACCAATACCCGTGCTGAACTGTTGGCTTTGTGGTCTATCCTCCGAGTTTGTATCTTGTTGGGGCTGCCCATTCAGATGATCTTGGGTGACTCAATGGTGGTTATTTCTTGGGTGAACATACTTTCATCCCTTAAATTACCCCATTTAAAACATTGGTGCGAAGAGATATTATCTATGGCTCAACACTTTCCACCGGTGACCTTTAATCATATTTTCCGGGAGCATAATAGTTTGGCTGATGATCTATCAAAAAAGGCACTTAATTTGGAAATTGGCATTGCTTATTTCTTGGAAACCTTTGATGGGGAGATCATTGGTGATGGCTATTATACACTTTTTTGAGTGGTTGTTTATGGCATTTCTGACAGCACTTGATTATCATGATTTGTATTTACTATACACTGCCTGTTTTTGATGGACGACTCAGCTTGCTACTTTTGCTTCCCTGGAATGTATGTTTGAAGGACACTTCTGAATTGAATTTCTGACCTGAGTATTTAGGAATGATGAGAAAGTCTGCATATGATCAGGCTTTGTTATATTTGTTTGTCCCCCTTTAGCTGGCATGCTGTTGGGTGCTATATTTGTTGATTGGTAGGGGGATGGACTGTTACATTGTCATTTTCATGTACACTGTTTAAGATTTCTTTTTGATTCAAATGAATATCAAAGACTGGTATTTTTTCTTCTGAAAAAAAAAAAAAATACGGAAAAATATACTCATGGATGTTTGGAAAAAGTTTTAAATGCTTCTTAACCATTAAGAAAATTTGACCAAAGTACTGGGGTTTTTTCTTGACCAAAGTATTTTGGAAAGTGGTTTAAAGAGTGGTATTAAATAAAAAAGGTGCATTTTACAGTCCAGTATGGGAGAGATGTGTAACTCCTTGCTCAACCTAGAGCTGATACATGTTCTTTATAAATAATAATAAATATTATTGAAAATAACATGTCTACTTAAATTAAATTTAAATTATTTAGAATTGCATATATATATAAAACAATATAAATTAGATAAATAAAACCATAAACATTGATTACACATTTCCTCAACACTTGCACTCTAAAAAAAAGGTTTACATTTTCAGATATGTGATTCCTCTTGGTGCTGCAGTAGATCCTTCTCAATCACATAACCAAAACAATGTTATATTAGAGATTAAACAAATTTCGAGAACAAACTATTGTATAAGAGGTTAACATGTGTTTTATTACAGAGTAACCTTGTAACAAATTTTTAGAACAAATCAATGTTGTTGTTGTATTAGTGTCTAACCCTGTAACAAATTTTGAGAACAAATCAATGTTGTATTAGAGATTAACCATGTAAAAAAATTTGAGAACATAATTCTAAATTATTTTAAATCTAATTAAAGTAAGAATTTTATATCAAAATATGGATGATAGTCGTAAAGAACAATTTTATTATTATTTAAATGTAATTAAAGTTACACCATCATTTGTCACTTAAAGCCTAACATTATGATATTTTTCTTTAAAATTGATGATATTTCTTTGATGTCACTAAACTTTGGTACCATCTGCAAAAATTCCCATAACACCATATTCATTTTTTTATTTTCATGCATGGTAATGCTTATCCCTATATATTGCAACATTACATTTTTATTATTATATTAATGTGGTCTTTGTTAATCCGCTAGGACTTTATTTGTACTTGTATGGTCTACTAGAATTGTAATTGTACCCTTTGTCTCCTATATATACCAAGGGGACTTAGATCCATCTAAAGGGGGATCTATCAAGCACCGAGAGGAATCAAATATCTCAACATGTAAACTGTTTTTTTAGAGTGCAAGTGTTGAGGAAATGTGTAATCAATATTTATGGTTTTATTTATCTAATTTATATTGTTTTATATATATGCAGTTTAAAATAATTTAAAATAAATTTAAGTAGACGTGTTATTTATAATTATTTTTTATTACTTTTTTATAAAGAACACATGTTAGCTCTAGGATGAGCACGAAAGGAGTTACACATCTCTCCCATACTGGGTTGTACAATGCACCTCTTCTTAGTTTAGCAAAATTGATTTTCTTCTGTAGGCTAGTTAAAACAATGAGATACTTTTGATCTTCTAGAATAGAATAGGGGTGATCAACAACTTCTCCTTAAATTTAGATGTAACAATACTTTTAATATTATCACTCTTCTATAAAGTGACCTCTTCCTCGACTCCTCAATGATTTATCCAAACATGGAGTCTTTATGCCAACCTTGCTTAAGGAGTGTGTTGTTTTGACTAGAGTATGAAGCAATCTTAGGAAGCCTCTTTTTTTCCATGTTGTTTATATTGTTCTTGTACATTAGGTACCTAGTCACAACCATGATCTCAATGGGTGTAATACCCCAGTTTTGACCCCATGGTATTAAAATTGTACATGATGTAGTTATTGTTATTAAATCATGGCGAGGAGCTCAAGGCCAAGGCCCTACCATTGATTTGGTGTTTTATATATCGGCAATCAAGGTTGATGTAGATGCTTCTCATGTTGGTCAGGAACAATATATTTTTGAGATATCATGTAAATATGCAATTTAATAAAATACCACAACTAGCTATGCACTGCAACGAAAGAGATGGGGGCATGATTTCAAAAGGAATAGGGAGGAGAGTTATCCAAACTGATGGCAAGTAAGATATTGTGGGTCCAATCCACACAAAACCTGATCTAATCAGTAGAAAATATTTTTTTGATCTTTCATCCAACTCACCCAGGCGAACTAAACCCTGGAACAAATTCTTTTGGATAAAAATTTTGCGCCCGCTATCAGCTGTTAATCAAATTGCTAGCCGAATCAACAGAATATTTATTGACCATTGGATCTATGTATCCACTAGATCAACGATGGACTTCAAATATGTTGAAGCGGATTTCATAAAAAAATTGCGCACATCAAAATTTTTCCAAACTATGCAACTCCACCCAGCAGAATTGCTGCGCATCGTCGATCTATTTTAATGATCAATCTGAGTCGTTGATCTCAATCTGATCTACAACGATTGGTTTTGATTTCACAACCCGACTCATCTTTTATCCTCGCTCTTTTATTAGAAAAATCTTTCCTAGCTATTGATCTTCAACCACCTTTAATCTTTGCTGCACAATCTCAAGTCGTATGGGCGATTGGCTTAGGCTTATCTTGGGTACATCTTATGATTATGAAATTCACTATGACCACGGATCTGTTCAAGATACATGTTCTTTCAGCTCTCATCTACCCTTTTTCTTTCTCTTTACTTAATCATTCAATTCTTCCAAAATTTGGTTGAGGCATTTAATGCCTTGGGCAAGGAGAGTTATTGCAGTTAGATTCCGTGTCTGAGAAATCCTGTAGTCTAGGGAAGTCACATTCTCACTTATGAAGCAAGTAATCATGTGAATGTGTACCCAGTCCATCATTTCCTGAGTCACCCAGAACATTTTTTGTCATTCTTCCATTCCGTTCCAGGGGGGGATTCATTATTCACTATCCTGAGTCACTGAACAATTTATGGGTTCAATAGTGTTATCCTCATTCATGAAGGATTCTAATATTCAGATTCACACTAAGTTTCTCCTCCTCGTGCAGCGAGAGATAGCAGAGTATTGCTACACATTTCTGCGGTGTTTTTCTGTGTTACAGAGTGAATGATATGGAACTCTAGTTGTCTGTGTTACAGAGTAGAGCCCTATGTTGTTGTGTCTCCTTCAATGCTTATCCTAGTCTTTACTTCTCAACTACATAACCAAAACAATGTTTTATTAGAGATTACCCATGTAACAAATTTTGAGAACAACTATTGTATAAGAGACCAACTTGTGTCATATTAGAGAGTAACCTTGTAACAAATTTTGAGAATAAATAAATGTTGTTGTTGTATTAGGGTCTAACCCTGTAACGAATTTTGAGAACAAACCTTGTAATAAATTTTGAGAAAAAATCAATGTTGTATTAGAGACTAAGCATGTAACAAAATTTGAGAACACTTGTAAGATGGAGCATATTTTTGTGGTAAAAAGAAGAAAAGGAACAACATGATTCGTACAATTTCAATATCTTGAAAGAGACAAAATAAACAAGTTTTGGGAAAGTTGTCATAATTCACCCTCAAACCTATGGCATTGTAGAGAATACATACCAAGACACTATAGGGAAAAAATTAGACTAAGAGAGGATGAAGTTTCAGAGATAGTTCTAGAGCAAGGTAAGATAATAAGACAACCTCGTGGTTTGGTTCAATATATATGTTCGTGAATCAAGTAAATTATGTAATGTAACGTTACCAAAAATAAAAAGTAAAAAAGGTAACTAAAAGAATTCATTTAGACTCAAATGTTAACTAGAAACCTAGATCTATCGAGAGGGATCCAATTTCTTAAGGTGTAAATTGGTTCTTGGTGTGTAAAAAATTAAAAATTAAAAAAATTACACCTCAATAAAATGGATCCCTCTTGATGCTTAATAGATATTGGTTTAAGATGAATCTTACTTTATTATGAGAAAACAACACTTGACAGGAAATGTCTCTTCATGTGGATACAGAGTCTTCTCTGCACTTGAGACGACAAGTGAATTTTCATATGGATTTGGAATCTTCCCAAGCAATAGCACTCTCTCATTTCATAATGAAAAAAATGTTTTTTATTTTGAAATTGTGCTCTGAAGTGGGTGTACATAGGACATTCTATGAAAAAGTGATTTTCATCTTCAACCCTCTTTGTGTCACAAAGATGGCAGATTCATTTATCCCATGGCATTTTAAGAAATGTCCAACGCTTTGATTCACTAGGGAGTTTGTGAGAGTTTGTTCAAGTATTTTTGCGATGCTGATTTTCTTCTTTACATTTCATTAAAATAGAGATATACTTTTGATTTTCTATCTTAGGGCTTATAACCTCCTTATAATATCTTAGTTTTCTCTTATCACACCACATCTTCTCCTTAAAATTATGTAATAATACTTTTAATATTATCAATATTCTATAGAGTGGCCTCTTCCCCAACTCCCCAATGATTTAGCCAAGACTTGGCATATGTATGCTAACCTTGTTTAAGTTGTAGATGGTTTTGACTAGAATATGAAGAAATCTTACAAATCCTCTTGTCTCACATATTGTTTATATAGTTCATGTACAATAGGTATCATGTCATAGCCATGCTCTCAACAAGGGAGAGGATCGATTCTATGAGGATGGGATATGGTGTATTTCCTTTAATTTTGATATTAAGATACAATGTATTATCTTTAATTTTGAGATTACATATCATAAAGTGTTTTGGATTTTCTCTGTCCTTTTCCATGATTCTCTAGAGATGTTGCACCCACAAATTTCACAACCATATAAGATAATGGGAGTGACGAAAGTGTCAAAGAGGAGTTTATTCCTATCACAAATCTAAAGGTTTGTCAATGTAAAACTATTTTCAAGTCCATAATAGATTTCCAACCTTCATTAATCCTTTTCCCAATGATATAGTTATATTTAAGCTTATGATGAATATTGTTTCCGAGATCATTTTATATGAAGAACTTCCTCCAAGTTGTTGTTGTCATACATGAAATTATCATAAGTCGAATTTATGGATTTGATTATCATAACCTTTATTTTTCCATTGTTATTACTCATACCCATACTATAACAAAAATCCTCGAGAAATTTTAGTTCCTTGTGGGGATCGTGGGGGCTCCTCACCATAAGAAAAATATCTTCAACATAGAGAAGAAAGATGATGACTATACCATTTGTACTTTTGCTAGTACAATCTTCCTCTTCCAAACAACCGTCTAGCTTGTTAATGTAAATACAAAAAAGGATAAGGGATAGGGGACAACCCTGCTTGACTCCTATATCACAATTAGTTTCCTTGACCAGTCCTCAAAGTTCCTAAACATGGAAATAACTTTCTCATACTACCTTATCGCAATATCTCTCAACTTGAAAAAGACTTTTATCTCTCCTAATCTACTCCAAAGGTTAGTTCTAAGAACTGTGTCAAATTCTTTTCTAAAGTCAACAAAGCAACACAGATGATTTGTTGTATTATTACAACACTCCTCAGCAATAGTCCTAAGAATAACAAGGTGGTCAACAGTTGAATACTAACCCTGAAATCCTAACTAGTCTTTCGGTCTTTCTCCATGACTTTATAGTCATATGTTGATCTTGTTTTCCATAATAATTCCATATAATTTTTCTAAAAGAGGGCCAATCATAATGGTCATATAATTAGATGGATATTTTTATCTTCACTTTTTAAAATAGGAAGAATGAGGCTTTATATATAGGGTTTAGGGAAGGCTTGTTCGACTATCAAATTGAAGAGCTTGTGGATGTGAGGGATGAGGATAGGCCCACCAATTTTCAATATTTCCACTTGGTATCCTTCAATTTTCTTAAATTTCCCTTTTGCAAGTAACTTAACCCCAATCTCTATCTCTTTTACAGAGAAAAAGTCATTCTTTGTAAAAAGGGTCTGAATTTTGTCCACACATTAGGGCATTCATAAAGCATTTTAAGGTGTGAATTCTAGTCCCTTAATGGAATCAAATTGTTTTCATTAGTTCTATCACTCAAAATTTGTCTCCAAAATTTCTTAGGATCTACCTCAAAGAGGTGCAAAAGATTCTCTTGCTTTTTGTTTATATAACACATTTTTTTCCTTTTAATTAGGGATTTGTACCTAGAAATTTTTCCATTTTTTAAAATATTAATTAGAAGCATCCCTAATTATTTTTCTAGCATACTTTCACTATTTATCATGCCAAAGGTTTGGTCATTCTATTATCCTTTTTACATGAAACGATGATATAGAACTTGTTAGTGGAAGTAGAGAGGGTTGTGGTAAAATTATGGAGGTCTTTAATATTATTCTTAGTTAATGGTATTGTTATAGCATATGGGATTACATTAGGTTACCAATAGTGTATCAGATCATACAATATATAAGATAATACAAGAATACATAGACATATGAGAAAGAACAAAAGTAATAGTGGTAGAGCAACATGTTGTCTTTTATTATACGACCATCATATACAAAAGAAGAGCTTCTTTTCTCTAGCTCACTAGATTATTATATATTTCACACAGCTATTCAATTACAATTTCTTAACTACTTAGTCAGTTTTCCTAACTGACACAACTAACTCATCTGACTACTTCCTAGTTGGTCGAGGGACCTAGTCGGCTAGCCAGCTAGGCTCCTCCAATAAGTACTAGCCGACTAAAATCCTCCAACAAGTATATTTAATTCATAATTTAAATCTATTTAATATATATCAATTTTATTTTTAGTCTTGCAAAATTATATAAAAAGAAATATTTAATGATGAAAGACTATGTTTGTTTTATTTAAATTCCAGAAACAACAAAATGGATATGTTGAAATATTAAAAGTTACTAGGAATAACAATAACAATATATAGTAGGAATATTAAAGTTTATCAAGAAGATAAAAAGGTTTTATTTTCTTTTATAATCCAAAGTTTAATTTTGGCATTCACACATTATATTCCTTCAATGAGTCTAAATATTTAATTCAATTTTAAAGTATTAATTTTCCATTTAAAGATTTTTTTTAACTTTGAAAGCGGTTAATAAATATAACTAAATTTAACTAAATGTAAAAGATATAACTAAAAAGATATATTGATGAAATCATTTAGATAATCAAAATATCATTTTTCATTGAATTGAAAGGTTATATTTAGCAAAGAATGGGTATATTTTTATTCTTCATTATATTGTTAGTTATTTTATAAATTATATTTAATAAATATCATTTTAATGAAGTGTTATAATTTGTTTAATATATATGGTTATACGTTTAAGTTATGAGTTTGCATTTTGGTTACATTCATAAGTTCTCGAGTTTGAATTTGAGATTTTATTATTTTATTTTTTTAATAAATTTATATAATTTTTTTTTATTATTATATTAATCAAAGAAAAAGTTTTGCATTTGTATATCATCTTTATAGTTTTCTTTCTTCATTTTTATAAGAAAATACTTATAGAGCTATTTATTTTCAAAATGTATGTTTATATCCAAAAAACTTTCACTAGAATCTGAACATCTGAACTTTCTAGCCACATTTAAAACATATCTAAGAGATCAACCTCTCATTCATGGATCAAAAGTCCTTCCAAAAATTCTTGAAACAGTAATAGGTCACATTTAAGTGAAGTAGCACATTTTGAGAGAATATCAGCCCTTGAATTAAAGGTTCTGGAAATGTGTTTGAAAGTGATTTGCTTAAAAGATATTTTTAGAGACTGAATTCTCTAACACCAGTGATTGATCAACAACATATGTATATTGTAATTTCCATTCATCTATTCAATTAACACTTTGGAATCACCATAAATATTGATACCAGAAACGCCAATAAGGGCAACAAACTGAAGTAAATCCCATAAACTCAGAAGTTATGCTTTGGTATTAGTTCCTTGTCCTCCGCCCAGATTTAAAGAAAAATAGTGATCCTTGTTTAATATAACTACCACGCCACAACCCTAGAGGAATTATTGGAGGCTCCATCAAAATAACCTTCAGCACAAAAAGAAATGGAAACTGCATGATAATAACTTTTGATCTTCCTTGGAGGAGCGATGTTCAAAAAGTATTTAGAAATTCTAATACCACGAATCTCAAAGAGAATAGCATTGGGACTAATATCCTGAAATACAACTTTATTCCTCGAAATGCAAATGTACCAATAAATAAAAATCGGAAGCATGTTGAAATTTTCTATGCTATGAAACCAATCTGAAAAAAGAAACCTTTAGATTTTCAACATCCCATTCCAAACTAAAACCCAAAATATCTTTTGCAAATGACTAAAACTATCTACAAAAAAGACAATTTACAAAGATATGTAAGACTCTTTCATTATCATGTTTGCAAAGAGGACAATAGCTTGAGCCTTGCCATCCCCTCTTCATGAAATTATGCCAAGTTAAGATCTTATCTTTAAGAGATAACCACCATAAGCATTTCAATTTTTGAGGTATATTCCATTTCCATGGGTTTTTATACCACCATCCTTGCTTTGCCTTACTACCAATTCTTTGCTATGAACTCATATGCCAGCTTAGCAATAATGATCCCATTTTTCCTGTTCTCTGGCCAAACCAATTTGTCATTTTCTACTTTAAGTCTTACCCCAGCCTCTTTCAGAATTTCAATATAAGATTCCCAAAGGAAAGCCCACTCACCTACCAAACCCAAATCTCTTGCATTTAGCCAGTAACCTCCCTTTAAGACCAACCATTTAGGTCTCTTTAGTTTATCCAAAGTATTCATTCCAATCCAATCTAAATGATCAAGTATTTCCTTAGGCAGGGAAAATTTATCTTTATCCCCAACAAAAGGGTCTACTCCTATGATAACACTTTTACCATTACCAATATCCTAATTGATTCCCTTTTTCAACCAATGAAGCACTTTAAGAAATATATTCCAAACTACCGAGGCTCCATTTGTATCAAATTATGTCAATCTGAGTCAACTGCTAACTAAAATTTTCTTCAAATATTTGGTTTTCATCAACTTAATCCACATACCTTTATCAAAGAGGTGTCCTCATAGGTTTTTTAAGCAAAGGGTTGTGTTAAAAATTGACAAATTTTTAATGCCCCATCATCCTATGTGAATTGGAATGGCCAAATGGAGGTACTGAGTAAGTCCCAAAATGTGAAACATATCTGGTGTATGCTCTACTAAGAAGAGGAGAGGTCTCTCCAACAACTTAGTATCACACAACCTCATGCTTGACTCCCATGTAATAGGATATTTCCATTGTCTTACTTTGTGAAATTGAATTTCCTAACAGATAGGCCACTATGTTTGAGTTTAAATTTTTGGGAAGTTAAGATATCCCTAACCCAAAACACTAGCTTAGACTAGTGTGTGTCGTCGCTAGAAGCAAATAGTTACTAATATATTTTAGATATTAAACATTCATTTTTAAGGGTTGTTGATTACTCAAAGGGAGTGGTGAAGGTGAAAGCAATGGTGTTTTGACTCGGCGTCGAAACAAAATGACTTAAGCAAAAGAGAAAATGAAATGCAAAAAAAAAACTACTTCTCTTTCTTTTTCAAAACTGAAATTGAAAGACACGAAAGAAAAACTTCTTTTAATTTTTCCAAGAACAATGGCATGCACCGCATTTAAGACCAAAACCCTAATCTACACGCATATAATTGCTTTTATGTAATACAACACTGCTTTTATGTAATTCTTAGTGTCGTATTATAATGAAAGTAAATCAACATAAAGCAATTTATGTAATATCTGTGTTGCATAGTTTTGTCATGACACATAAATATGGATGGTTTCTTGATGAAACGTGAGAACTAGCATTCCCTTCACTATAATGGGTATGCTTCTACAAAGTCTAAAAAATTGATTCATGTCATTTCTCTCGAAGGTGTTGTTCGCAAGAATGGATAAGAAATTTCGGTACCTAGGTTAACTCAAGTGTTAAGGAGGAATATGTATAATGTGCTTTCAATATTGATGCAACTCATATTCAATATTCACTATAAAGGAAACATCTTTTAGCGGAGATTTTGCAAAGTATCCTTAAAAAACAAGGAGTTTTGAGGTAAAAAATGGGCCTCAAAACAAAAATTCTACCATTAAAATTCACTTTAGAAGAACCAATAAGATTCAAGATGATGATTTCAACCATAAGGGTAAAATTTGTAAAAAAAATGGAGGGAAAAATAGAGAACTACTTTTTCTTATTGTATATTTAGCATATCTCCTTATCGGTTCACCCAAATTTCAAGTTTTGGGACTCATTAGATGCAAAATTTAATTCCTAAATCCTGCATCTAACCCATACCCACACTACATACTTATGAGGTAACCACATTACCCGAAAATGAAAAATTCAACAAAAAATATTTTTTAATATTAAAATACGTTTTTTAATTGAAATTTCCATTTTTGGGTTCCATGGGTACCTCAGAAGTATGCAATGTGGGTATGTCCCCAACAAGTCCCCAAACTCAAAATTTGGGTGAACCAACAAGGAGATATGTAAAAAATACGATAAGAAACAAGTAGTTTTTCTTTTTCACCTCCAAAATTTAGAAATTTTATTTTATTATTATAACTCTTATTTTATTATTTCCCTTATGATGCCCATTTTAGACCTGAAAATTCCCCTAATTCATATGTCTCCTTTATCCATTATAGAGGTGTTGTTTAATTGGTTCACCTAAACTATGATAACATATCAATACATCATCATACAGGACATGCCATTGAACCCAAGTACAACTCACAACGAATTTCAAAATAACTCATCACTACAATAAAGAATTGTTTATTTTTATTGTACAAAATCACGCAACTAGTGTGTCTAACATGACATAATGCACGAAAGCTTTACAATGTAAAACAAACCTATTCATTCCAAATACTTATTAGTAAATATAGGGTTTTATATTTAAAAACATTTTAAAACTAAATGGTGTTGTGAAACCAAGTCCCAGATATAGCATAAAAAGAGTAGAAATAAACAAAAAGAGAGTAATATATGCCTTAACAGTGAATAACAAAGATAAATATCAATCCTCTTCGAGGGAGGAACCTCCTTACACAATGAACTGAGTACACAAGACAAGATAAGATACTATAATGACTAAAATGAGAATATCTCCTTCCTATATATAGGAGATAAAGGTGTACAATAACAACTAATAGACCCACTAATAGACCCAAGACAACATAAATAATATGTAATGCCCCACAATATAGGGAGTAATGCGCCACACTATATGGTGTAATGTGTCATCATTAAGGGCTTAATATGCTCCTCCCCTTCAAAAAAAAATTCCTCAACACTGAAGTAGTTCTGGATGTTGTTGTATAAAGGACTCATATTCCCATGTTGAATATTCTATGGGTAAGTTCTTCCATTTAATGAGATACTCTAAAATTGATCGGTTTCAAAGTTGTCTAGTTTGTATTTAAGTAATTTCTTTAGGATCCAAGATGAATTTTCCCTCCTCATCAATTTCTGGTAATATCGTTTGAATTGGTAACTTGTCACAGATTACCTTGTTTAAACAGGAAACATGGAAAACTAGATGGACCCATGAAAATGCGGGTATTTCCAATTTGTAGGCCATACTACCAATCTTTTGTAACACCTTGTAGGGATCGTAGTATTTAGGTGATAATTTATTATCCTTCTTGGTATTATTCACAGACATATGTTTGTATGGTTGTAGTCTTAAAAACACCCAATTCCCCACATTGCTTCGTTCACTACGGTGTTGATTTGCTTGTTGTTTCATTCGATTTTGTGCTAGATTTAGGTTGTCCTTTAAGAGTTGAAGAACTTTTCGTTGATGATCCATGTGGTCTTCCATTGCTTGAACATTAGAAGAGTATCTTATTGAAGATGTGATGGATGGTGGATGATAGCCATAAAGTGCTATAAATGGGGTCATTTTGATGATGTATGGAAGGAGGTGTTATACCACCATTCTGCCATGTTGATGTATTTGTAACTTCGGAAGATATTATGATGTATATTATCATTGTATGTTATTGTACCCCTATTGAGGATGTGTGTTACCCATTTACATGATGTCTAAATTGTGGAAATTGAACCCAAGAGATAGAACAATTACACTCACAAAATTGCTAATCAAACATGCAAAATTAACACCAAAGGAGACTGAAATTGAAGCATAACACTAATATGTATTGAGTAAGTGTACAATAGCCAAACTTATGAAGTAATAGGCTACTGTAATATATAATTACATGAGAGAATCAAATTCATAAAGATGCCATTCGATAAATTAAAAAAGAAGGCTTACCAAATCTAGTCAAATCCCCCATAGGTGCATAAAGTAGTTTCCAAATCTAGGTAGATGCTCACGAATTTGATAAGTAAAGTGGGAAAGATAAAGAGGGATGGAAAGAAAAC
The DNA here is from genome assembly GCA_001517045.1 of Pseudotsuga menziesii. Lineage (NCBI taxonomy): Eukaryota > Viridiplantae > Streptophyta > Pinopsida > Pinales > Pinaceae > Pseudotsuga > Pseudotsuga menziesii. Next base: position 541,884 of record LPNX010093014.1, read on the forward strand.
TCATATGTTCTTTTATTTGGATAAAAGGAGGGAGGAGGATGTGGGAAAAAAATACTCAACTGCACCTAGTCTAGCTTTTCCTTTTTCCTTAAATCGGAAATAAAACAAGGCAGCTTTTCAAAAAAAGAAGATATGCACTTGAGAGAATATGGAATAAATAAGACATGATAAATTGGGTTTCTAGGATGTTTCCCAAGTTCTCCATGACTCATTTTTAGCATGTGTTGACTTCTAGGACATATAGAAGGCAATTAGCATAGAATGGAATCTAGGAAGCTAGGTAATAAGACAAAAATAATTAAATTAATGTCTAATTTAGGTAACTATGGGTTGATTATTCTAACACCCCCCCTTAAGCCTGAATTTATGAGTAAATATCAGAAAACTATAGGTCCTAGAAACAAGGCTTAGTCACCCTTTACATACTGCTTGTCCATACAACCAAGGAAAGAGGAAAAAACCCAGTGGGAAAATCCTCCCTTAAACATGGACAGGAAAAAAAAAATTTGGAAATATTGTCATCAATCATGCTTCATAGCATGATCAAAAATCCCCAGCAGTGATTTGAGATTGCTAAAGGTCTTGTCACAAAAAACTTTGGTGAAGATGTGTGCTACTTGTTCTGAAGATGCATAGAAGAGTAGATCAATGGTACCATCATGCATAAGCTATCTGATGTAGTGCATATGGATCTCAATGTGCTTGGTTCACTGTCTCTAAACTAGATCATTGTAGATTCATATGGTTCTCTGATTATCACAGTAGATAATAGTTGAAAACTTTGATTCGAAGCCATATTCTCCAAGTATCCCTTGTAACCACAAACATTGAGTTGTTGCATTTACAACTCCTCTATACTCTGCTTCTATAGATGAGAGTGCTATGGAACCCTACTTCTTGATTGACCAGTTTATTGACCCTTCTACAAGCATGAACACATATCCTGATGTAGACTTTCGATCTATGTTGTCACCTACCCAATCACTATCAATAAACCCAATCAAATCAAGATCATATTTTTTTTTGTAGAAGATCCCATGAGTTCTTGTTCCTTGAACAAATTTTAGGATCCTTTTGGCTGCTCTCCAGTGGATCTCATGAGGTTGATCAATGTATCTCGAATCCACACTAACTGCATAATATAATTCAGGCCGAGTGTGTGTAAGATAAATCAAACACCCAATCAACTGCCTATACAATGTATTATTTACCATAGGAGAAGAACCTGCTTCTTCAAGCTTAACTCCTGAAAAGAAGGGAATCTTGTTTGGCTTGCAATATTTCGTGTTGAACTTGTTGAGAAAATCTAGAGCATACTTGGACTGATGTATTTTGATTCCATGTTGGGATTGAGCAATTTCAAGACCCAAGAATTGGCTCAACAATCCCAAATCTGTTATAGAAAATGCATGGTTCATTGCATCCTTCAAGGAGGCAATATCTTTCTTTGAAATTCCTGTAATTAGTAGGTCATATACATACAAGAAACTAATCATAAAATAACCATAAATCAGCTTCAAATAGACATTAGGATCATACTTGGATCGAACAAAACTCAATGATAGCAAAAATCCATCAATCTTGGCATACCAAGCCTTGGGGGCTTGCTTGAGCCCATACAATGATTTCTTTAACCTGCACACTAAATATGGATTAGAAACAAACCCTTCAGATTGCTCCATGTAAATATCCTCAGTGAGATCTCCATTCAGGAAAGCACACTTCACATCCATGTGATGTACCTCCCACTACTTCGAAGCCACAATGGCTAGAGCTAGCCTTATGGAGTCCATCTTTGCCACTGGTGCAACGGTTTCATTGTATTCAATACCATGTACTTGTGAGTATCCCTTGGCTATAAATATTGCTTTATATTTCAAAGGTGAACCATCAGCAGCAAACTTAGTCTTGAAAATCCACTTACATTGAACTAGCTTCCTCCATGGGGGAAGATCAACCAGTCCCAAGTGTTGTTCTTCTGGAGCGAGCTGAATTCTTCTTTCATGGATGTTTTCCTTCTTGTATCATGTGTTACATATTAATATGTTTGTGGATATGATTCAACCATCAGATAACACTTCTCAGAAAATAAGGGATCTTTCACACAAAGGGCACTCTCAAATTGAGATCTAATCCTCCTAGTGTCATTAGAATTTCCAACTAGTTCCCCAACTGCATGAATGGTATTTTCTTCCCATTTTGGTCTTGTAGGAATATAAGGATCTGAAATTAAATCATCATTATCAAACATATCAGAATCAACAAACTCATTAGTCTCTCCACTTACAATCTATGGTTCTGGTGGTGAAGAAGACTCTCCAACTTCAACTACTACTGAAGGATCTTCTTGGAACTGAACACTTCTTTCAATGAAATATTTGTTAGTGCTCAAGTTGATAAGCTTGTACACTTTTGAATATTCATAATACCCAAAAAATAGGCACTCTTGGCTTTTGGGTTGCAAAGCCTTCCTCTTTTCAGTTGGAATTCTAGCCCAAGCCTTTGAGCTAAAAATCCTGAAATGGGTCACATATGGCTTGTGCCCACTCCAAGATTCGAAAGGAGTCATACCATAAAGATGCTTATGAGGAACCTTATTCTGGATGTCGGATGCACAGTTCATAGCCTCGGCCCAAAACTTTGGTGGGAAAGTCTTAGCCTCCATCATGCAAGTTGACATCTCCTTCAATGATCTATTCTTTCTCTTAGCAACACCATTTTGTTGTGGTGTGTAAGGGATCGAATGCTGCATATGAATACCTACATCTTTACAATATTGAATGAACTCATACTTGACATACTCACCACCATTTTCAGATCTAAGGATCTTGATTTTCCTTCCAGACTGGTTTTCAACCAAGGCTCTAAAGACTTTGAAGAGGTCAAAAACTTCATACTTATGCTTTAGGAAGTGAACCCAACATTACCTAGAAAATTCATCTATGAAGGTCAGTGCATATTTGGCTTGACTCATGGACATATGAGGGAATGGACCAGCAATGTCACCGTGGTTCAGCTCAAGAGCTGTAGAGGTTCTCTCATGACTAGCTTTCTCATACTTGTGCTATGGGTGTTTTCCTAGGAGACAACCTTGACGGACTCCCTTAGAAAACTTGATCTTTGGTAACACTCTGACCATATCTTTTTCACTCAAATCAGAAATATACTTATAGTTAATATGGACAAATATTTCATGCCAAATATTTCTTTCTTCATTAGCATGAATCAGAAGAGCAGAGGGGTTTGAGTAGGGTAGAAAATGGGAAAAATTGTATACCTTCAAAGTGTGATCAATAACACCTTTTGCTATGAATTTACCATTTGAAATATCTGTGATTTCAACATCATCAGGGGAGAATATGACCTTCTTTGGAGACCTTGTATGAGTCATCTGATACATTGACAATATATTGGAGGAAAGACCTAGAACATACAACACATTATTGAAACTACCATGGTAAAGAACAATCCTACCCTTCCCCAAACTATGAGTGAGAGAGTCATCTCCCAAAACTATTGGTGGGCCTTTTGACATGTCAAGAGAGGAGAATGTCTCTTTTTTCGAAACCATTTTTCTAGAAGCTCCAGAGTCTATGATGAAGCTAGGTGAGATTGATGTGCCAGAAACCAAGGCATGTACTCTCTCTCTGTTTTCTGAATTTGATCTTCCTTCCTTCTTCTTCGAGCAATCAGGAAGGGAGATGTTATTCTTCTCCAGGAGTTGGGTCAACATGTCAATTTGCTTCTTCATATAAGATCTCTTAGGATGATAGCCCTTATTGCAGTATGCGCACTTGCTCATTTCTCCTTTGTTCTTCTTCTTTTGGGAGTTCTTCTTGGAACCTTGGGGCTCCTCTTGAGGATTAGACTTGTCTCTCTTTTGCTTAGGAGGATTTTTAGCTTTTTTATTTCTTTTTGAATCCACCCTTGAATCTCCAACAACCAAATATTGGTCTTTGGAAGGTTTGATGGTGCCCATCATCACCAACTTATCTTTCTCCTGTGTGAGGGATTCCATGAACTCTGCAAGCTTAGGCATCTTCCAGGCTCGAGATATCAACTTAGTGACATGGAAGGTCAAAACTAACAATAAATAGTTAGGACCAAGATTAGAGAGTATGGCCAAGACTAGTTTCTCTTCCTTCTTTTCAATCCCACACTTTTTCAATTGCAAAACAAGGGCCTTAAACTTGGAAAAGTAGAGTTGCAATGATTCGAAGCTACTGGGACTCAAGGAGATCAACTCATTCTCGATTTGATTTCCTCTCATATCATATGTCTTTCCAATAATCTATTATAGCTTCTTCCACACTTCATTAGGTAATTTCAATCCATCAATATGGAAGAGGAGGTCTCTTGAAATGCTCAGACACAAAAGACCATAGGCCTCATCCCTCCTGTTGTGCCATTTAATTTTCTATGCAACTACATTGGGCTCTACCTCAGTTTCCATAGTAACCCTGTAGAGACCTTTCACTCTAAACAATATCTCCATCTCATCTTTCCATTCAAAGAAATTGAATGGAGTCAAGATGATCTTTTGAGATTGGTCCATAGCTCAGAAATGGTGCCCTCCAGTCAACAGAATGTGCTCCCAGTCAATGATGTCGAACCTACAATTTGGAAGGAGAGAAATCATTCTACAAAGGCTCTGATACCATGTCAAAATTGAACCCAAGAGATAGAACAATTACACTCACAAAATTGCTAATCAAACATGCAAAATTAACACCAAAGGAGACTGAAATTGGATCATTACACTAATCTGTATTGAGTAAGTGTACAATATCCAACCTTATGAAGTAATAGGATGCTATAATATATAATTACATGAGATAATTGAATGCATGAAGATGCCATTCGAAATAGTAAAAAAGAAGGCTTACCAAATCTAGCCAAATCCCCCATAGGTGCATAAAGCAGTTTCCAAATCTAGGTAGATGCTCATTAATTTGATAAGTAAATTGGTCAAGATAAAGAGGGATGGAAAGACATCTCATACATGCTTTTATTTGGAGAAAATTATGGAGGATGACATGGGAAAAAAACAAGTCATCTACACCTATTCTAGCTTTTCCTTTTGCCTTAAATCAGAAATAAAACAAGGAAGCTTTTCAGAAAAAGTAGATATGCACTTTAGAGAATCTGGAATAAAGAAGACACGCTGAATTGGGTTTCTAGGATGTTTCCAAAGTGCTCCATGACTCAGTTTTAGCATGTGTTGACTTCTAGGACATGTAGAAGGAAACTAACATAGAATGGAATCTAGGAAACTAGGTAATAAGACAAAAATAATTAAATTAATATCTAATGTAGGTAACTATGGGTTGATTATTCTAACATAAATTGTGTCTATATCTTGAGGTACAACCTCTGTTGTAATTCAGGGAAATAGTCCCTAGTGTAACATCATGTAATATGTAATTGTGGTCTCTCCAGGAGAAGTGGGCCCATGTGAGATGACATGTAGGCTTGAGTCTTATATTTGGTCAGTGATTTGAAAGGATATAAATAGGGAGGCACTCTCCCTCATTTATACACACCACACACACTCTATAAGGCATTTGAGAGAGAGAGAGAGACAGTCACAGGAGGAGAGAAAGATAGCTGCTGAACATTTCTTATTACTGCTTTTGATCATCTTACTATTCTGAAGAAGTTTGCGGGGTTTTCTCCTTTAAGGTTTCCCCGATGAAAAATATTCTTGGGCATATTTTAAATTTTATGCATTTTTCTATACTTGTTATTCTTTCATATAAATATCCTAGATAATATAATCATATCTTAAGAAAATCTAACATGGTATCAGATCCTCTCTGAAGGAAGGCACTATGCAGCTGCAGGAACTAGGGCTTCCTAGTTGAAGGTGTTCTCTCCATAGATCATCAAGTAAGGAGGGATAGGATAACTCACCTCAGTATGGAGCATCTATTGATGGTATCAATTTTTGAATCAGATAAGTTTCACTGTACAGCCAAAATATAACTAATGGAAATTAGGGTTTCATGCCTAAAAACCCTAGAATACTGAATTTAGTAATCCTAGAACTTTATCTATAACATGATATTGGAGAAGGATTAGAAGCCTTAATTTTTACAGGCCAAAGAAAAATTCGTGTTATACAATGTGTAAAAAGTTCAGCCTCATATTCGCTATTCTTCAGGAGATATGATTCCTCCAAATCAGGGTTCTAGCCTCCTCCAGAATACAGTCATAAACATGTGACATAGGGATATTTGCTATATATCGGGATAGGAAGGTCCAAATGAAATTTCACAAAATGTTACAGGTGGAGAATAGATTGGAGTTTATGTGGTAAGTTTTTCAGACCCAGAATGAAAAATAGTGACACGTGGAAATCCGTACAAGTTCGCTATGTTGAATAATCACCTTGGGAAACTCAGCATAAGTCCCACTTGGAGAATCCATTTCTTCTATAAACTATGGTCTTGGAAAGAATATGTATTAGTATATTACAATGATAATGTTCATATATTTAGTATCTGAACCTTCATAGATATGGAAAAAGCAATATAAGTCATTTCTGCAGAAGAAATTGGAAGACTAGGGCTTCCTGTTCCGGGAGCTTCCCTCCACTGTTTTAAAAAAAGGAGTACATTAGACAGCTCACCTTGAAGAGGCCCATATTTATATATAATCATAAGTTTTAAATTCCAAGTTTTTAAATTTAGGGTTTCTCTAACAAACCCTAGATCAACCAGCTCAAGAACCAAGACGAACACCTCAAATTGGTAAGATCTCTTTTTTTGCTATTTACATTTGAGGTTCTCATTTCAAAATGACTAATCACACCAGCTTGATGAAAAGATTGGTAAAGCTGAAAAATTCCGAGTATGAAAGTATAGGACCTTTGTGATCCTTGAAGAAATTTACTTGGATCAGTATTTCAGTAAGAAATTTCTAGGAGCCAGAGGGAGATGAGGCTAAGGCTAGAGCCAATAGAATCATTGCAGATTCCATTAAAGATCATCTCATCCCTCATGTGTCATCCTTGAAGACACCAAAAGGAAGTATTTGATGCTATGATGAAGCAATCGAAGAATAAAAAGATATTGTTATAACCATCTTGAATGGACTCCCAAGATCATGGGATTCATTCATTCGAGGAATGTGTACCAGAAGGAAGTGATTACCTTCAGCAGACTCTGGGAAGAGTGCACACAAGAAGAACATCGACTCATAATAAGAGAACAAAATATGTGAGAAACTGAAGATCAATCTCTCAAGATTCAAATAAGATCCCTGAAGAGATGATGAAGCTGAGGGCTCAAGAAGGAGTCTACCCATGAAACAAATAAAGATAAGTATTCAATTGTCATTTTATGATATTGTTTGGTTATGCATTTGTTTATATTCAGTTGATGTATTATGCATGTTTGAGTATTTTCATATATACTATTGAATTGCTGTTGGGCTATAGGGAAGACCTGGGTTTATACCAGTTACTTTGCACCAAAAAAAGACCCACAGTGTTGGCCCTTTTGGCAACATCCTACGAACAGGCTGCAGTCTCACCCGAAACAGCTATGGGATGCCGCAGAATCAGGTTTCTGCAAGCAGAAGAGGGATATTACTGTACCTTTAGCCTTTAATAACTTGTAATCAATTAACACAGTGCTCAGGCATTCATATATATATCTTCGCAGTTAGATAAACACACAGTGACTTGCTTAACCCTTACTGGGAATTCACAGCGAAGCTATTATTTAAGCAGTGATCTTACTTATTAGCTATAGATATTTATCAATGCATAAAAGGACATAACAGAAATAACACAAAGAACCACAACACCAGATATAACGTGGTTCACCCCCAGTGTAGGGGTTACGTCCACAGAACTGTGTTTTATTCAACTTTTCTACAAAATCACAGTTCTGATCTGCGCACTCAGCTACAGATCCCTTCAAGTCCTTAAAGCTATACACATAGCTGCAGGCCTCTGCGCACACAACTGCAGATCTTCTTAATCTCTTACAAACCCTCTGCACACACAGTTGCAAAGGTCATCCACGCACACAGCTGGGACTTAACCTTCTCTTACAAAATAGCCTTAGCTTTGCCTTAATTCTTCTTACATCCAAAAACCTAACCTTACTTCTTTACACAAGTGCCTATTTATACAGTGCACTATTACAAAACCATGGACTTAAACCATGGGTACCCCAAACCCTAAACCATGGACTTAAACCATGGGTTTATTACAACAGAAGACTTTGACTCAACCCAAACACCCCTAAGACTGTTTTGAGTCAAAACCCGCGGAGTTACCCACCTTAAGGACCGTTAGGGTGTGTGCCCCAACAGGCCCCTAAGACTCACCAGTGTCCCGTCCCGGGGCACGCATCTGCTCATCAGGTGGTAGAAACTTGTTGGTGAAAATATAGTGTGCTGCTTACTGAAGCCACACATGTTTTCCCTTCGCACTCTGTCAGGCTCTGTATCCGTCTGCATCTCTGAATATTTATGATGGTCATGGGACTCATTGGGCCTTTCAAATCTGATAGTGGCCCCATCCAAGAGGATACATGGCGGGATTCTCCAGAGTCTTCTTGTGAGGCCCTGTGCCTTTCCTCGCTCCACATTAGAGCGAACTTCTGCCTTTATTCGTCCAGTTTAGAGCAAACTTCTTCCTTTCTTTGTACCTTAGTCGAACATGGCTGTACGGGTGGATTGCTCAGAAGGTTCTGCAGACCTCTCTCTCTGAACTCTCATAATAACTCCTGGACTTCACAATCGTTTTACATGGTTCTAACTGAACAAACTCAGAGAAGTGCTTAATGCAGGAGTCGTAGGCCGGTGTAGCTTCTTATAGAATCCCAAAGCAGAATCTATCATCATGGTGCATTAATGATGCCAAATCTGGTGGAGTGCCAGAAATCTTGTCCACACGGCGCCAGATTTTCCCAAAATCTCATTATTATAGGCATTGAGAGCAGTTCTCGTGCCGGCGTCGCCAAGTCCATTTTGTCCCATCCGTCACATTTTAGGTTGCAACACACCTTGGGCCTGCAACATAACAACTAACTTCAACTTCGACACAATATTAACCTTCGACCCTTCCTGACCCATGTGGTACCCACATTTAATCCTTCGAACTCTAACCGTCTTCCGTACTTCGTAGCTCTAAGGACAGCTTCATTTATAGTCTAGTACCCAATTTCCACTATTCTTGGGACTTAGACTGTCCTTCTTGGGGCTACTTCTGACTAGGAGGTCCCGACCTGTCCCTATACTTCTTCAGACGACTGCCATTTACCATAGAAGGTAAAATTTCTCCATTCAACTTAGCTAACTGGACTGTGCCACCATCAGTAACTTTCTGCACTATGTATGGTCCTTTCCAATGTGTCTTGAACTTACCTGGGAATTTCATGAATTCGCTGTCGTATAAGAGCACAATATCACCCTACTGGAACTGCTTCTTCTTGATGTGTCTATCATGCCATGCTTTTTCTCGAGCTTCTGCACTTGCTGCTAGAATCCTGCAATAAATTTATCCTCTTCTAGTTCTAGTATCTTTGTCAGGCTTGATGTCACTATAGCTGGGTCATCCATCTCTTTAAAAGCATATATTCTGAGGCTAGGAACAATGTACTCCATGGGCATGACTGCTTCTTGTCCATAAACCAACCTAAAAGGTGTATGGCCTGTCAACTTCTTGCAGGTAGTTCTATAAGCCCATAGTACTGCTAGAATTCTAAAATCCCAGTCATTTCTGTTAACATTGCAAACCTTCATCAGAGCATGTTCAAGGATCTTGTTAAAAGCTTCGACAGTTCCATTTGCTTGTGGATGATAGGCAGTACTCTTCTGATGATAAACATGAAATTCTTCAGTCAATACTTCAATAGTCTTATTTAGAAAATGTGATCCTTGATCACTCATAAGAACTCTTGGACACCCAAATATGGACAAGATGTTGTCGAAGATAAACTTCACAGCTGTAGCAATGCTACAGGTCTTGATTGGTTGAGCTTCGGCCCAGCAGGTAAGGTAATCAGTCATTGTAATAATGTATCGTGCTCCTGACTTCTTCGTAGGGGGATTGATAGGGCCAACAAAATCAATAGCCCATTGTCAAATGCTTGTAAGGTTACCTGCGGAGCTAGAGGCATCTCATCCCTCCTGGATGGTTTTCCTGTTCTTTGATAGATGTCGCAGCTGTGGCAATATTCTCTTGCATCCTTGTGGATCGTGGGCCACCACAATCCAGCTGTCAAAATCTTCTGTGCTGTAGCTTTTCCTGCATAATGACCTCCTGTTGCACCAGAGTGTGCCTCGGCCAAGATCAGTGGCTTTTCGTGCTCCAAGACACATCTGCGCAGTATTTCATCCGGTCCCATTTTATACAGTTGTCCGGCTATTAGGGTGAAGTCCACTGCTCAAACCACCAGCTGCTTCTTCTGTTGTGTGGTCATCTCGGCGGGTGGAAAACCTGTAGACAAATACTGAACAATATCCTGAAAGTATTCATCAACCATCTGGATAGAAAATATCTGGGCATCAGGAAGACCTTCGTCCAAACTGGTAGGTTCTTCTTCTGACTCAAGCCTCGACAAGTGGTCAGGGCCTAGGTTAAGTCTTCCAGGCTTAACTATGATCTCAAAATCATATTCCTAAAACAGGATCAACCATCTGCATATCCTTCCACCTAGCACAGGCTTGTTAACCAAATACTTCAAAGCAAAATGGTCAGTGAACATCTTAAAATGAGATCCTAGCAGATAATGTCGAAACTTCTGTAGTGCATACACCATAGCGAGACCTTCACGTTCTGTCGTAGTATAATTTTTCTCTGCTGCGGACAAATTTCTGCTTGCAAAAGAAATAGGGTGATCGATATTAACTTCACCTTCCTGAGCCAATACGGTACCCAAAGCAATGGAGGATGCATCGACATGTACATGAAACTCCTTATTCCAGTCAGGGAATACTAAGATAGGGGCAGTGACCATCTTTTCCTTCAAAATATCCAAGCTTGCTTGGCACTCCGGTGTCCATTCGAACTTAATATCTTTCTTCAACTGCTTTTCCATCGGGGCGGTAATATGAGCGTAGCCTTTGATAAATTTCCTGTAATATCCAGTGTGACCAAGCGTAGTGTGAAGTTGTTTAACGGACTTCGGAGGTGGTAGGTTCACAATAATAGCTATCTTTGCAGGATCCATCATCAATCCTTGCTTACATATAATGTGTCCAAGCAGAATTCCAAAGGGGACACAAAAGATACACTTTTTCAAGTTCAAGGAGATCTGGTGCTGTCTACACTTATCCAACATAAGTCTTAAACTAGTTATATGGTCTTTTACTAGCCCAAAAATAGTCCAATCATCAAAATAGACTTCTAGGAATTTATGTATAAATTCCTTAAATGCAGAGATGACTAATCTAGAAAACATAGCAGGGGCATTCTTCAGCCCAAAGGGCATAACTGTATACTAAAAGGATCTCATTTCTGTAGCAAAGGTTGTCTTATGTCGATCATCTGGAGCAATTCTGATCTGATGGTAACCTAAAAATCCATCAGTAAAAGAGTACACTTCTTGACCCCCAACATTATCTAGCACTTCATCGGTGAAGGGGGTGGGGAAAGGATCATGTAGAAAAGCATCATTCAACTTCCTTAGATCAACACAGATGCAGATCTCACCCTTAGTCTTCTTCTCTTGCACCACCATAGGACTAACCCACTCGGATTCCTCAATAGGCTCAATGAATCCTGCAGCAAGCATCTTATCCAGCTCCGCCCTAACTTTTTCCTTATACTTAGGGTCCCTAAATCTCAGGCAAAGGAGCTTCTGACAAGCTTCCCAACTAGGGATGTTCTTCTTATGGCCATTCCACCATCTGGCTACTGTGGCTCTGAATACTGAATCTAGAGTTTCCAGTTTCTATGAGTCTGGTATCTCTTCTGAGAATTGTTCAATAAACTGTTCTAGATCTGACAAATAATCGAAAATAGGTAGGACGCTGACCTGTGCACCAAGCCACCTGAGAGACTTGGTAATTCTGGCACATCGATTTCCGTGTAGCTCATACAGTCTGTTCTGCCAGTTTTCTAAACCATCATCTAAGTCCGTCATACAGGAACTATCACATTGCCAATCCATGATACCTTCGGCAGTAGGATCAACATAATCTTCTTCCTTAGCTGTGATGTTATAGATATGCTCCAGAACATCCTGATCTTCGTCTCTTAATGGTTCGGTGTACCTTTCTCCTTGTGAAGGGTCTAGTGGTACTATGACTCACAAATCCTTCCCTTCGAAGGTCATCTGTCACTTCTTAAGGTTAATGACTGCATCATTGTCTAGGGCCCACTCCATACCTAGCAGGGCTGGATAGGGGTTGTTGTCATTAATTATCTCAATAACTTCAAAGTCAGCGAAGATATTGACTCCATCAATATCTACTTGGACACTAGGAAATCGTCCTAGGAGCACAATCCTCTGTTGATTGGCTAATCTCAACTATATAGGGGACCACTCAAGGGTAGGTTTTCCCATTTGTTCCCAGGTTTGCTTGGTTAAGACATTTACTTCGGAGCCTAAGTCCAAGATAACATCAGTCATATTATATTCTCCTATCTGAGCAGTCAATCTCATTTCCCTGCCAGTTCTTCTGACTCTATTAATAGTTTTGTCTCGACCAGAACTTTGCTGAGGTTCACAGGAAGAAATAACTTTCCGCAACTCACTTAAAGCATTCTGATTTCTTAAGAGTTTCAGGTAGCTCTATAAAAAGGAGGATAGTGTACTTACTTTATCCATCAAAGCTTCTTGCGGCGAATGTGGTTGCGCAGGTGCTACTGATGTACTAGGGTCAGCAAAATCTTTCTTGGCTTCCATGAATGTCTCTTTTTCTCTTTCGATATCAAATGCTGGGATTTTCTCTGGGGCCTTACGAACCCAAGCCTCATCAAGCCGTTTCTCCATATCCTGTATGTGTGTCGTAGCTCCACTTCGGGTAACAAAATTAATGGTTGGAGCAGGTCTTTGCTCAACGGAAATCATTTGAATATTCTGAGTAGGGGCACTGGTTCTTTCCTAAATCTTAGCTATCAGTTGCAGGCATTGCTCAATCACATGATCTACTGCTCGGAAATACCGACAAGTCATAGTTGGGTTTCGACAGTCTCTAGCTAGATGCCTGGCCTGGTTACAGTTGTAACACACAACTTGGCCTCTGCCTCTTCCTGCCATACCACCACGACCACGACCTCCAAAGGAACCTCTACTGGATGCACCACCGCGGTAACCATAGCCATCATTTCCCTGTCCTTCATTTTGTACCCGATAGGCATCATAGGTGCGTTCTCTCATGAGGTCGTAACTGCGACACTCATCTTCATTATGTCCTACAGACTTACAGAATTTACAATAGGGGTTCTTAGGTCCTTGCCCATACCTCTGTTGCAAAGAGCAGTCTTCAGGCCGATGCTGACCTGTTGTTCGGTAGAGCTCACAAAATAGAACAGCGGGGTTGAACAGGTTCAGCGCACCAGTATTCAGGTAATTTCTTACCACAGGACACTGTTCCCTGTCATGACCTTCTGTCCGACAGTGTGTACACCAAACCTCTTCGTGACCGGTTTTTCCTTTCTTCATATCGCGAAGATCCAGAGCCATCGCGACCAACTGCACCTGGATTTGAGCAATACCCGAATTATCCTCGACAGGGGCAGTCTCAAGCTTCATCACGATTTCCAGAGCCTCTTGTTGGTTTGCAACCTTATGTTGCATGAGTGGCGTTCTGATATGCGGTAGCAATGCTGCAATGAACCATTCCTTGTGCTGCATAGAGCTAATGGTGAAACTGACTTGGTCTAGGAGAACTTTGAACCTTTGATCAAAGTACCACACTGATTTGCCACGTCGTTGTTGAATCTCTTCCAATTCAGTGATACACTGCGACTCTGATTTGGGCTTCTTAAAATCTTTGATTATTGCTACTTTAATATCATATAACGCATGACTCTGAGTACTGGAGAATTTCATGAACCAGGTCAAAGCCCGGTCCCTGAAAGAAGTAACAATCTGTGTGCTTCTTACAGCTAGATCTGTAATGTTCTTATCATTCCACACTTCTTCACATAAAAACCAGAACTGTTCTGGATCCTCGGATCTAGTTCCTTTGAAAACAGGAAGCTTAATATCATCAGTCATGTGGGCCATAGCAGATCTAGGGGGGGTTGGAGGGGGAGCTTACTGGGGTAGTCTGACCGATGACAGGAATACTCGGGCTAGGGTTACTTGCAGACTGCGATATATTCTTGGGGATAACAGGTCGGTGCTGCGGGGTTATCGGGGGGTTTCCAAAAAAAGGGGTTTCTGTGGGCTCGGAGGCTGCTGGACTAACGGAGGTAGACTTGGTATCCAGACCTAGGGTATAAGACTCAAAACTTCTCTTGTACCTTTTTCCACTTCGCAGCAAACCACTTTGTGCGTCGAAGGTATTGTCACTTGCAAACATAGGTTAGTACTACTAAATCTAACAGTCTGATTCAAGGATCAATACACCTTTTTCAACTAATAGCATTTTAATTCTCAAACTAAATGAATTCAAAAACTTACCCCTCGGACCTTTGAAGAACTGCCGTTCATCTTCACTAAAAGAGGTACTTGTGTCGATGGCAAACTCCGTCACAAATGCTTCAAGGGTTCGCATCGTCCAGAAATCAACAGCGCGGGATATCTCGTTGTTCACCCTTTTCAATATATTAATTCTTGCGGAGGTCCAAGCAGGAAACTGCCCTTCTTGGAAGTTCTTCCTTCGCTCTGTTAACCTGGATAACCACTGGTGCAACTCTATGTGGATAGTACAAAAAAAAATCTCATAAACATCAGAAAAAACATACCTTTGTAAAAAGTCATCCACACTACGACGCGGATCTTTGTTCTCGTGCTCAGCAAGTTTTAGATAGGTCTCGTGAATCCAATCACCAATTTCTTGTACAGAGGGTCTCTAGAACATAGCCCTCGAGGTATGACGTAAACCCCTCTTGAGCAGATACTGAGTTCACCGGACAATGGAGCCAATTTGTTGGGCTATAGGGCAGACCCGGGTTTATACCAATTACTTCGCACCAACAAAAGACCCACAGTGTTGGCCCTTTCAGCAACAGCCTGTGACCAGGCTGCAGTCTCACCCGAAACAGCTATGGGATGCTGCAGAATCAGGTTTCTGTAAGCAGAAGAGGGATATTATTGTACCTTTAGCCTTTAATAACTTGTAATCAATTAACACAGTGCACAGGCATTCATATATATATCTTCGCAGTTAGATAAACACACAGTGACTTGCTTAACCCTTACTGGGAATTCACAGCGAAGCTATTATTTAAGCAGTGATCTTACTTATCAGATATAGATATTTATCAATGCATAAAAGGACATAACAGAAATAACACAAAGAACCACAACACCAGATATAATGTGGTTCACCCCTGGTGTAGGGGTTACGTCCACAGAACTGTGTTTTATTCAACTTTTCTACAAAATCACAGTTCTGATCTGTGCACTCAGCTACAGATCCCTTCAAGTCCTTAAAGCTGCGCACACAGCTGCAGGCCTCTGCGCACACAACTGCAGATCTTCTTAATCTCTTAAAAAAACTCTACGCACACAGCTGCAGAGGTCATCCACGCACACAGCTGGGACTTAACCTTCTCTTACAAAATAGCCTTAGCTTCGCCTTAATTCTTCTTACATCCAAAAACCTAACCTTACTTCTTTACACAAGTGCCTATTTATACAGCGCACTATTACAAAACCATGGACTTAAACCATGGGTACCCCAAACCCTAAACCCTAGACTTAAACCATGGGTTTATTACAATAGAATACTTTGACTCAACCTCGACACCCCTAAGACTATTTTGAGTCAAAACCCGTGGAGTTACCCACCTTAAGGACCATTAGGGTGCGCACCCCAACAATTGCACATGATGGGAAAGAAGTCACTGATGTTGTACAAAATTCCATTACTACTTATCTAGATTGAAACCTCTTCACTGGCATATCAGGAGTAGTACGCACTCTTGATAACATTAGGGTAGAATGCATATAGAAGTTACTGTATGCATAAATGATATGAATGAATGTTGTAACATTGGATAAAATAGTCGCATGGCTATGTGCCATATATTTGTCATTAATACGTTTTAGAAATTATGATATGTTTCTAATCATGCAACTGAACTTGACTTGTAGATCATTCCAAAGAACAAGTAACAACAGTTTAGAAGAGGAACCTGAATATTCACAGGTCAAAGACACCATAGCTAAAGGAAGAACTTCAGAAGAATATAAAGGGAATGGTAGATGAAAAATAATCCAAGATGAAGAATAGTATAGCGATACTTCCAAATAAAGAAAGAGGCCTCAAACACACTCTAGCTATGTGACACTATTGAGCGACATCATTGATGCAAAGCCTTCCGGCTATGAAGAAGTAGACAAGAAGAAAGGGGAGGAGACTATGATCAAAGACTACCAGTTTAGGAAGAATGATGTCTAAGGGAGGTCCTTAGTGTATTCCATATAGATCTACAAGATCCAACATGCAGTAGATGGAAACATTGTCGGATACAAGGAAAGATTCGTAGCACAAGGCTTCTCACAAAAAGAAGGCTTAGACTACGAAGAGACATTTCCAACCACTGGGAGTTGAGACACATGATAGAAAGACTCATGTGTGAAAATTAAAGAAGGCCTTGTACGAGCTTAGAAGGCACCCAATGGGATAACACATACATGAGGAGCTTGAAGATAACCTAGAGTGATGAATATCTTAACCTTTGCTACAAGTTTGAAGATGAAATCCTATAGAGGATGACAAGCTCACAGATGGGTATGAGAAGAAATTTTCAAAAATTTCAAGATAGAGGATCTTGGTATCGAGTGACCCTAGATGGATACATAGAATATTAGTAGCATAGGAAGATACTTGTCACTCCGGTACAAGATGTTTAAATACATAGAGTACAAAAGGAAGAGGGAGAATGGTGCTTCGCTTCAAAGGGAGTGACTGCAAAAGATCTTGAGGTTCATCATGGTACGACAAGATGGACAGATTACTGATGGCTCTAGGCTCTACTGAGAGTAAATCAGATTCCAACCTTTGCTTCAAAGTTGAAGGTAGAAGACCAGTGATGCTCCTGTTATATGTCGATGACTTGTTCTTGACAGGAAAATAGGAACTCATTAAAGATGCAAGAAGGAAAATTGCTGTTGAGTTCAAGATGAAGAACTTGGGTATGATGCACTACTTTCTAGGCATGAAGGTGTGGCAGAATGCGGATGGAATCTCCCCTGGAAAAGGTAAGCATGTAGTGGAGATCTTGAAGACGTTCGACATGATGGAATGCAAGGCCATGGCCACACCTATGGCATCGAACCTGAAGCTATTGAGTGATGCTTCATTAGAGACGGTTGATGCCATGGTGTATCGTCAAATTATTTTTTCATTGATGTTCCTAACGAATACAATACTAAACACATTCTTTGTTGTGAACGACCCGAGCCAGTTCCCGACGGATCCGAGACATGCTCACCTAGGTTTCAAAGCATGCTATGAGGTACCTAAAGGGTATAGTTGAGTATGGGCTCAAGTATGATATGAATCGGAAGACTAACCTGCATGGTTATGTTGATTCAGATTGGTAGCACCACTGAGAAGAAGAGCACCTTGGGTTAATTCTTCAATTTGAGATACAGTATGGGTTACTGGTTTAGCAAGATGCAGTCCTGCATGGAGTTGAGTACAACCAAGAGAGGCGCAGTGAAGCTCCATTATGTGATCCAGATCTAGATCTCTCTAAAGAGGGAGTGATGATCTCTTACATAGCCCATGAGACAGGTTGTCTGAGAACAAAATCCCAGTGAAGCTCATAGGTTGCTCAAACGTAATCAGTCCTATAGGTTGTCCTCATATGTAATCAGTCCTGTCAAAGCTCGGAGATTTTCCTTAGACATAATCAGTCCTGATGCGATTCTATGCTAGAAATGGCCAGAGTGAAGTTTGAATACTTTAGAAAGAAGCTTGGTGTACTTCATATCCAGGTTCCTTCCAAGGGGAAGTGATGAGTTCGGAAGATGCAGAGACACATATGAATTTCCTACATGGTGGCAGGTTGGGCCTGCCATGTTTGTTGATGTAAATGCTGAGATCCTTTTTGACATGGTGGAAAGTTGGGCCTCCCATGGTCGTTGATTTAAGCATTAGATTAAATTTCACCTCAAAATGGGCCTCCTAAAAACATAATAAAATAATAGTTAAAATAATAAAATAATATTTGGAGGAAGAAAAGAAAAACTATTTTTTTGTTTGTATTTTCGACATATCTCCCCATGTTTTTACTCAAATTTCAATTAGGAGAGCTCATTGGATGCGGAATTAAATTCTACATCCAATGACTATCCACTCGGCATACTTTTTATGGACCCTGCTACCCCAAAAACAAGAAATACCTAAAAAAAATGTGATGATGATGTCATCATCACATTTTTTCAGGTATTTCTTGTTTTTAAGGTAGCGAGGTCCATCAAAAGTATGTAGAGTGGGTACTCGTTGGATGCAGAATTTAATTCCACATCCAACGAGCTCTCCTGATCGAAATTTGAGTAAAAAAACGGGGAGATATGTCAAAAATACAAACAAAAAAAGTAGTTTTTTTATTATACCTATCCCCAAATTTATATTANGTGTTATGTGTATCTAGGTTGTGCTCCATGTAATGATGAGATGATTTGAAGATAATGAGGTAATAGTGGGATACACAGGTGTTGCAAGGCATGTAATCAGTCTTAGGATTCTCCTTAAGGTTTTGCAGTGGCATATAATCAGTCCTGGGATATCTTGTAGGTTTTTCAATAGGCATATAATAAGTCTTGATATGTACCTACTTGACGGCTTGCTCGCAGAGATGATAAAGACCCTGCAGAGGGAAAGGCCTACATCCAACATGAAAAGGGGATGGATCTGTAGATAAATACCTTGCAGAGGGAAAGTCCTACATCGAGCATGAAAAAGGGTTGGATTCGTAGAGAAATACCTTGCAGAGGGCAAGGGGGGCAAGGCCTACATCCAACATAAAAAAGGGATGGCTTTGTAGAGAAAGACCTTGCAGAGTGCAAGGGCTACATCCAACATGAAAAAGGGTTGGCTCTTTAGAGATAGACCTTTCAAGGGGCAAGGCATGCATCCATCATGAAAAAGGGCTGATTATGTAGAGAAATACCTTGTAGAGGGAAAGGCCTACATCCAGCATGAAAAAGGGAAGGCACTATAGACCTACATCCAGCATGAAAAGGGTTGGCTCTGTAGATAGAGACCTACATCCATCATGAAAAAAGGTCGGCTCTGTAGATAAAGACCTAAATCTAGTATGAAAAAGGGCTGGAACTGTAGACTTACATCCAACATGAAAAAGGGTTGGCTCTGTCGATATAGACCTACATGGAGGCTAGGCCTACATACAGCATGAAAAAGGGCTGGCACTGTAGAAACTTCTCATGACAGATAGTATGGGATGATTATCAAATTATAAGAAGATGATGGTAGCAACTATGATGAAGACTCTATGACTCTGTGATGATGATGATGATGCAATGAAGACCTGACCAAATGTGTTGATGACTGTGCAGAGAAAGAATATCTTCCTAGTTAAGTGGGAGTGTTGATGTATTTGTAACTTTAGAAGATATTTTGATGTATATTATCATTGTATGTTGTTGTACTCCCATTTTGTATGTGTGTTACCCCTTTACATGATGTCTAAATTGTATATAGATCTTGAGGTGCAACCTCCGTTGTAAGTCGGGGCAATAGTCCCTAGTGTAACATCATGTAATATGTAATTGTTGCCTCTCTAGGAGAAGTGGTCCCCATGTGAAATGACATGTAGGCTCGAGTATTATATTTGGTCAGTGACTTGAAATGGTATAAATAGGGAGGCTCTCTCCCTTATTTATACACACCACACACACTCTCTAAGGAATTTGAGAGAGAGAGACAGTCACAAGATGATAAAAAGATAGATGCTGAACATTTCCTATTACTACGTTTGATCATCTTACTATTCTGAATAAGTTTGCCAGGTTTTCTCCTTTATTGTTTCCTCGATGAAAAATATTTGTGTCTTGTGCATATTTTACATTTTATGCATTTTGTTGTACTTGTTATTCTTTCAGATAAAGATCCTAGATAATCTAATCAAATCTTAAGAAAATCTAACATGCCAAGGGTAACCACTTGACCTATTATGTTTTTTTATCAGCTACAAAACATCAAAGATACCCTTCCAAAAAATTGTTTACTATCTATGTTTGTCGATCAGATTGAGGGTGATAAGATGAGCTATGACCTAGTTGAGTACCCAAACAAGAAAATAATTCGGTCCAAAAATTTCTAGTGAAAATGGGATCCCTGTCACTTACTATAATATTTGGAGTACCATGTATATTTTGTACTATCTCCATAAAATAATTGGTGACCGTGCATGCTTTGAAGGGGCGATATAGTACACATAAGTGTGCATATTTAGTAAGTCTATCAACAACCACCATGATGACACTCATTCCTTTAGAATTTGGTAAACCTGTGATAAAATCCATCGAGACCTTTTTCCACCTTTGGATTCGAATGGAAAGTGGTTGTAGGAGACTAGGCGTATTAATTGTTTCCACTTTATTTTGTTGGAAAACCAAACATTATGTCACAAATTTTTGAATGTCGCTTTTAAGACCATCCCAAAAACATATTTCTTTACCATGTGGTAGGTTTTTAAGAAACCTGAGTGCCCTCCTATCAGTGAAGAATGGAATTCAGAAAGTACCTTTTGCTTGAGCTGGGAACTCTTACCAAGATATAAGCAATCCTTGTACCATAGAAAGTCATCTTTCCACCTAATTGTATTAGAGGCACTGGGATCCTCCTGTAAATTTTGAATAAATGTCCATATTTTTTCGTCATTTTTCCATTCGTCCATTGCTTCGGCTATCCAATATGGTTGAATGATTGAAATAGCATAGAGTAATTCTTCACCATCCTCATCTTTCTTAGAGAGTGAATCTGCGACAACATTTTTCTTCCCCTTTTTGTAGATGATTTCAAATTCATATCCCAACATATTTGTTACCCATTTTTGTTGCTCTTCTGAAGATATCCTTTGTTCCAAGAAGTATTTAAGGATACCATGATTAGTTTTTGAAATGTCTCTCTATAAAGTAGGGGCACCATTGCTTGAAGGCATGTAGTAGTTCCAACATTTCCTTCTCATAAATGGGCCTTTTTAAGTTCTTTCCCTTGATTGGATGACTTGTGAAGGAAAGAGGGTGTCCTTCTTGCATAAGTATAGCTCCAATTCCATTTCCTAATGCATCACACTCGACAATAAAGGTTTTTATGAATTTTGGTGTCTCTAAAACAAGAGCTTTACAAATGGTCTCTTTAAGTTGTTGAAAGGATTGAGTTTCCTTTGGAGTCCAAGAAAATGCATCTTTCTTCAGTAACGATGTTATAGGAGCTGATATTCTTCCATATTTCCAAATAAACTTGTGGTAGTACCCTATCAGACCTAAGAATCCTTGAATATTCTTCAGGGTTTTGGGAATCAGCTAGTCCATCATGGATTTAATTTTTTTAGGGTCTACCTTGACACCTTCATGAGATACAATATGACCCAAATA
The DNA here is from genome assembly GCA_001517045.1 of Pseudotsuga menziesii. Classification (NCBI taxonomy): domain Eukaryota; kingdom Viridiplantae; phylum Streptophyta; class Pinopsida; order Pinales; family Pinaceae; genus Pseudotsuga; species Pseudotsuga menziesii. The sequence goes on from LPNX010093014.1 coordinate 563,594, forward strand.
CTTTATCTCCTTTATCCAAAAGGAACATTTTGAGGGTTTTGCATACAGTTATTTCTCCTTTATTACTAGTAGTACCATGTCAATATGTTGAACATGTTCTTCCCAATAGTTGCTATAGATTAGTATATCATCAAAGAATACCAACAAAAAATTTTTGAGGAAAGGCTTCAAATTAGAATTCATCAAACCTTGAAATGTGCAAGGTGCATTTGTTAGACCAAATGGCATGACCAAAAATTCATAGGGACCTTCATGAATTTTGCATGTTGTTTTGGGGATTCCTTCATCATTCATTCAAATCTAATGATACCTGGAACAAAAATCCAACTTTGTGAAGACAACTATTGCACATAATTCATATAACAATTCATTAATGGCAGCAATGAGAAACTTATATTTAATGGTGATATTGTTGATATCTCTATAATCAGGACCATACTCCATGATCCATCTGGCTTGGGTACTGTTGCTGCTACAACCACCATCCCAAAAAAAATTATGTTTTAGGGCCCCCCACTTTTTCTTTGAAGTTATAGTTTTTAAAGCCTTAAAAGTATACCTTAATCCTTTAGGATTTTCCTTATAACTTAGTTTTTTGCAAGTTGTTTCATTAAAATCAAAACCCTTTTTTTCCACCCAATGCATCGAAAGAACTCATGGAGTTTATCTGATGTAGTGGAAGATTTACATGAAGACTTACCGAACCATTGTTTCTCACGCTTTCTAGAAGAACTCACAAGAGTTGTCTGATTCATCGAATGAAATTTTGTCTGAGGTATCGACGATATTGGGGAACATTTTTTTATGCTTTCATGTTGGTTTTTAGCAGTCTTTTCGACACACCAGATTGACTTGTTGCTTTAGTTTTCGATGTTCGCAAAACAGTTTTCGTTTTTTCCCACTTGTCGTTTTGGTTATTGGTCCCTGAGTCTTCCGAAGAGTTTGTGGATGAATGCCTCGCTGATGCTTCAGATGCATAATCAGATGTGCAACTAATAATCTTCCGAAGAGTCTTCCGATGCCACTATGGATGGTTAGTTGGTGACTTTACTGATGGATCTTTAAATCATTACCTCATTGCGACAGGCTAAGTATGTAGCTGTCCAATGATATCGGATCCTTTTCTTTCATCTGCCCGAAGCTATCATTTCCCATCTCAAGATCTTTTCCAACGCTCTTCCTTTTGGTGCCAACAGGGTTGTTCACCCGAGGCTCATTTATTATTTAACAATGCTTGTTTTGTTAAGTTTTTTAAGCCCGTAAGAAGTCACATTACAGTTGTTTTTCACCGTTTGAATCTGTGTTTCCCTATGCGGAGCTGCCAGTCACTGAGAGGATCTAGTTAGCTGTGACCACACCTGTTCCAGCTCATTCAATAGCTAGGTAGGATCTCAACCCTTTTGCTTGTTTTGATACTTGGCGGGTTTGTTGTGACAACTTGGTAGGGTTAGGTTTCTGCATCTTCGTGGAGAGCATTTAGAGACTAAGGTCAGAATTTTTCATTGATGAAGCCTAGTTATTTCCGTTTTTAGCTAGGGTCGTGGGTTTTCCTACCTTCCCCAAGCTATTGTTTTCCCAACTCTCACAATGAGGGTTTCTCTGACAGATATTTGTAGTAGGAGGACTGTGGGCAAATGAGCGTTCCACCGTCTGCACCACTCCTTCGTTTCACCAGTACGAGGATGGGGGGATTACGACCATTGGCTAGGCCAGAGTTTTGGTTGTCATGGATTGACATTTTTTATTTCAGGCTGCAGGGATGAATTTTTCATTCTGGGTGAAAGCCCTGACTATCCTTATAGTTTTTCCTCCCTGTTATTCATGGTTTTCATTTTACCCTGTCGACGATCTTAAGGTTGCTATGCCCATAAGAGATGCTTTGCCATGATAAAACCCTTAGGTCCCATGAAGTGGGGTTTAATTTCCTAAGAACCATCTCCAGTATTTCTCTTGGAAAGCCTTGAACCTATTGTTTAATTTTTTATTTTAGTTTTGCATGGTTTAGGGTGGGAATAAAAGACTTGCTAAGGTGTATCGTGATGATTTGGTAAAGTTTTCTGGTTGAAACTTGGTTTTTCATTTTTTTAATGCAGTGTCAAATTCATCAATAAAAATTATATGCTTTTAAAATATATCAATATAATACATTGTTTTATGATTTAAACAGCCTCGCCATCTATATAGAAATATGCCTTGGAAAGGGAAGAAGAAGGTGCAAGCCATGAAGGAGGATCCAGAGGTGGAGGTCATAGCGCAAGTAGAAATCATATAAGAAGATACCAAGGCTGTTACTAGAAGTGAATGTAAGTACATATGGGGGAAAATATACCAAATGATCAAGGTACAGGGTGTACCAGATGCAGGGTTAGAATATTTTCCCATATATGCAAAAATAGAAAGGTCCGCGATTATGAAGGCTTCCACACGACCAGAACTTTTTCCATCTGCAGAAGTGATTGATTGGATGCTCCCAAAGACAGACATAACCAAGACAATTCTGTTAAATGTTGAGGGACACATTTTTTCTTCTTAGATCCCGGATTATGTAGCTCAAGCCTACAAGCTACCCACTCCTGAGATTTATCTCACAGAGAAATGGTTAAAAGGGATAGACCTTGATATTGTTGACAATTTTTGAAGAATGATGGTCCTTGAGAAGCAGCTTCGTACAAGGCATACTGGAGAATATGAAACCATGAACCTACGTACCCCTATAGGATTTTGGCCTTAATGTTGAACATGATTTTCGGTCGATCAAATGGAAAATATTACAAGATAAGTTGGGTGCCAATTATTTTCTTTATGGCCACTCAAGGTACCATTTTCAACTGGGCTGATATAATATCTAACAGCCTATCCTCATGTATAAGTGCATCAGTTGGAGGAATATCACAAATGAAGTCAAAGTTATATATGAGATCCTTTCTGATTGATTTCATTTTGTGTGAACAGCAGTTCCCAACACTGAATTTCCAGTGGGATAAGACCAAATCTCTTGTTTATTCTGCATACCAGTTGTTTTGGGCACATAAATACTTCATCCATTATAAGAGTATCTGTGAAGATTTCATCATCCCACTATGCAGATTAATCTTTCTTACTGAATGTAACTGCATGTTGGAGGAAGCATTGAAGATTGTAGAAGATAATGGTCACTATTACCTAACAAAAGAGGGTCTATACCTAAGGATGTTTGGAGGAACTATGGCCCCTTCTCTTTTTCCAAGATATGCCATGAACTATGTTGTTCAAAAATAAGTGGTAAGGTAGCTTTATATTGACAGTATTGGAAACTTCTTGTTTGATTAGAAGAAGGATGTATACCCACCACTCCCATTCTATATAGGTATCTATAAGTTCTCCAAGGTGAAAAGTGCATCGAATTTTGTAAAGGAGTTAGAACATTTCCACTTTGGGGAAATGAGATTTCATAGAAATGATTCAGAAGACAAGAATGCTAACTATTGTGCAGTAGCAGGGCTACATTTTGAGTACACAAATTATTAGGACAAAGAAGAGGAATATTCTGCAGTCCCCGCAATATGTCAGCTTTAAGAAGAAGATTCAAGCAAAATATAAACACTGTGGGCTACAAGGGTAGCAGTAGTAAAGCAACTGAGTAGCAAAAGAAACAAGAAGAGGAACCTGCAAAGAAGAGAGAAGAATAATGCCTCAAACTATTGCAGGAAATGGAGCAGCACTTAGCAAACGAAAAAAGAGGAAGAAGCATAGAAAATGCAGGAAGAAGCTGAGAGGTTAAAATTGGAAGCAGCTGGCCAAGAAAGAGACCAAGCAGAGCAAGCAGCTGAAGAGCTTCGAAAAAAGGAGCAAAAGGAACAAGATCGTGCCATTCTTGAGCATACACAGTCTCATGATGATGATCCGTTAGGATCATATGTCCCATCTAGTACGAAAACTATAGAAGATCCAGATCCAGCATTAGATTTTGGACTAATTCCTTTCATCCCATCTCAAGATCATGTGATAGTTGATTTCAATACAATTTTCTATGACATAAACAAGAAAAGAATTGTCATGAGAACAGAGAAGAGGGTGGACACCGGGGATAAGAAAGGAATTATGGTAAATGAGAAAATAGTCGTCCATGGGAATGAAAAGGACCCTAAACTCCTAGAACATTAAAGGGAAATTTGAGGTCTAAAATGGGTCTCCTAAGAAAAATAATAAAATAATAGTTATTAATTTTGGAGGAAGAATGAAAAAAATATTTTTTTTGTTTGTATTTTCGACATATCTCCCTGTGTTTTTACTCAAATTTTGAGCAGGAGAGCTTGTTGGATGCAGAATTTAATTCTGTATCCAATGAGTACCCACACTATATAATTTTAATGGGCCCCACTACCCCAAAAATAAGAAATACTTGAAAAAATGTGATGATGACATCATCATCAAGTTTTTTCATGTATTTCTTGCTTTTGGGGTAGCGGGGCCCGTAAAAAATATGTAGTGTGCATACTCGTTGGATGCGGAATTAAATTCTGCATCCAACGAGCTCTCCCACTTGAAATTTGAGTAAAAACATAAGGAGATATGTCAAAAATACGAACAAAAAAATAGTTTTCTTTTATGACAAATATGTCGATTCAACCATTATGGTTGACTAATTCTATTGACATTCTATTGGTTGTTGAATTCCAACTCACAAAATTTACTGTTGGCGCGTTTTCTTACAAGGCCCATTTTAGACCCCAAATTTCCTCTAATGAGGGCAGGTGTAGCCTCAGCCCTTGCAAATGTAGATAATGTGGATAGAATAGTGGACGATTTGGAACAATATAAGAAAAGGGTGTCTCAAATGAAGGATAATTTAAAGAAGGAAAGAGGTGAAGGACAAAGCTTGAAAAGGAAACATGAAGATAGTCTCAGTGAATTAGAGAAATTGAGAGAGGCTTGCCAAATTTTGTAATCCGAAAAGGATGCCTTGGTATTATCAGTCAATATCCTTGAAGGAGAAAAGAAGGATCTCGAAAAGCAGGTTGCAGAAGTAGAGAAGAAAGGGGATGCAACAAACAAAAGGGTGGAAGAACTAGAAGCTCATAACCTTTTACTAAAACAACAACTCCAAGCAGCAAAGGAGAAACAGATAGATATTGCCCCTTTGCAGAATCAAGCCTTTGTACTACAAAAGGAAACAAATCAGATTTTGTTGAGCCTGGAAGGAGAGATTTACATAATTAAACAAATTGAGGCTAGGTTGAAAGAGCTAGCACTTAGCTCATCAGAATTCCATAAGAGGTTATCAGAGGTGGTTGAACTTGTGAAGAACCAACTAGCATGGATAGGAGCGAATCTGACATTTCCAGCAAATATGCCTCAGAAGACTATAGGAAGTCTTAAGATGTAGGTGGCCATATTGAATTTCGGGTGTAAAACAACAGTCATATTAAACACAGCTATTAAGAGAACTATTGAAAAGTGTGCTGAACTCTACAAAGGCATGTGTTTTGTTCAAAATCAATGCATGGTTTTAACAGGTGCCCTAGACCAAGATGTCCCAGTTAGGGAAGAACATTTGAAGATATTACAAGAAAGGCTGTTAAAAGGGGCAGAAAGCATATCTAAGTTTGAGGTTGTTAGTGAGGAATACATTAGGATCTGGATTATACAAGCTTCGGGCCACAAGCACCTCTTGGAGGAATTACTGAGTCAGGATGGAACCAAAGTGAAAGAAATCGAGTCCCAGTTGTAAAATCATGAAGTGGCAGTGCATGTGCTTGAGCCAGTTGAATATCAAGTTATCAGTGAAGAAGCCTAAACATCGAGCATTTTTTTAAAACACCAATTGGGCCCACTTAAATTTGTCCTATTCACAAAGTGAGGATTATGTAATATTTTGTATTTATTCCTTGTTGAGCACTTGGGCAGACCCGGGTTAATGCTTTACACGTCGCACCAACAAAAGACCCACTGTGTTGGCCCTTTCGGCAACAACCTGCACGCAGGTTGCAGTCTCACCCGA
>LPNX010093032.1:0-100415 GCA_001517045.1 Pseudotsuga menziesii
GAACAAGGTGACAGCCTTGACTCGAGACTTGCCCCCAAGGACACACCGAGTGGCTTGAAGATTTCTTCCACGTGATCCAGGTGTGTGAAAAGGCGGCAACACTTCTCTTGTATTAAGTTACTATCCACAAACAGTTTTCTGAGGTTGATGCTTTCGAAAAAGGTCGACTTTCTACTCCATGCTAAGCACTAGTTATTTTGTATAATCCTAAAACCGTTCTACTACTCAAAAGACATGGTGAAATAATAGCAATGCCAGGTTGAGAAACAACCAAAATTCTATTAAAGTCTCGTTAACCTGCGCTATGTAAAAGAATTTATAAAAGTGTTCTTATATTACACTTAGCCAATTTCATAGTTTGCTACCAATTGATTTATTGGTTTCTATGAGACTTATAAACATGCATAAACTATCTTGTTTATTAGACATACAAGTTTATAATTAATTCAAAGTCATAAACAAGTTTAAAATAGAGTTCATAATTCTACTTAATACTATGTTGTGCAATTTTATAAATGTCACAATTTGAATTATTGTTAGAAACGAGATTAACCATGCATAGACTATAATGTTTTCTACATATAGAAAACTATAGTTATTAGGTGGTTATAAAACCTTTTACTTGGGCTCTCCCAAATAACACATGATTTCTACACATATCAAGGTCAACATTAAAGAACAAGGTTTACCAATATCCAGATTGTATCATCGATGTTATGATATAATGGACATATTGTTAACGATGATATACATTTCTATGCATGAATTATTTCGAGAAAAACTAAAGTTTAAAAGGTGACACCGATTGCTGGGTCAATGTATAGTTTAATGTGGTTATTTTTGGTACTAAACTATCATACCATATACTAAGCGGTGTAATAGAATACAATGTAATAACTAGGTTTTTATGCAACGTGTTCAATGATCAAAATAATTGTTTATCATTGTAATGCAGGTAACTATTGCGACGACCCACTGCATGGTTAAAAATTATAGTGACCACGTGGTCTTCTCCTGGCCAAGTGTTGAAAATATATAAATCGTTGTAACCCTACTCTTTGTGTTATTTCCCTCCGTAGTTCTTGGGCCTTCGGGCTGCTCTGCAACCATTCTCATGGCGGCCATGTTACCCTACTGGTTGTTAGTTGTGCTCCGAGTCCTAGTTTAAGTCATATTCAGTCTTCACCATTCGGTCTCAAACTTTTTTTGTGTATTGTAAGTCTTATCTCTGCAAGGGTTTGTAGAGAGTTGTGGCATAAGGCTTACGGCCTGTAAGTGTCTCCTTACTTGTTCATCCGTGGCCTATCCTTGCAGAGATAGTTTTTAAGATTTGCTTGCTGTTGTTATAGTATTGCCCTCATCGTAGGGTTTGAGAGTCTCGTTTTCATGCCTTGCATTGTTGGTGACAGCTCCAGCTTCATTGTCTAGTTCTTGTGTGGCCGTTGCCCATACTTGTTCTTGCTACTGCTGTCAGTGCCTTGTACATGAGTCTTCGATGTTTCTGTCATTGCGAGTATGAAGGTTTGGATTCTTGTTACGCTGGTGGCAGTGCTGCTGTTCCTTCGTGGCTCCATAACCTTCACTTTCAGGTGCTGTAAAATTCTTAAGAGCTCTTAAAACTAGACATTATTTCAGTATATAGTTCTAAAATCATATTTTAATTAAACCTTGGTTTTTATCTTTGCAGGTGATAGTTCGCTCATCCTTTGGCATAAATACTTCAAGAAAAGAACCGACACTTTGGCTACGGGTAAGCCCTAGTTATCAAATGGCATTCCCTGCTTGTGTAGTCCTTAAGGGATAGTTTCCTGCTGGAAATTATGGCCTGGTTGTTACCCTTCATGGGTTACTGTTCTTTAGATTACTAGTTTGGTTTTTGTTAAACCCTTGCTTCCAGCAGGGTACTCCGGCTTAAGCCGTGACTTGTAAATGTTTGTTTTCTTGTTTTTGTACAATGTGATGTTTATAGCCTTTACGACCTGTCAAGCCATACACAGTTTAGTTTAAAACATAGATATTTTCCCTTTTGAGCTCGAACTCAGTTTAACCTTAAGCCCTTAAGGTAATTTTGTAATCTAGGGTTTTTACCCTTATTCGCCTGTGTAATAGAAATTTTGTTGTAAATTGTTTATGTTGCGTTAATAATATTGTTAATAGTTTTTAAGAATGTTATACCATCATAATATAATTATTTACTTACAGGCTCAGATATTCGAGCTAGGGTTTCAATTCGTTCTTTAAGTTTTAGTTACTAAAATTTAATTGATTTATTTATTGTACACAGGTGAATAATGTACACTTCCAGTTATATTACTATGATTGTTTCTTTACTGTCTTTAAAGGACTATAATAATCTACAATAGTTTAGTTGTTTAATAATAATTAATCCAAAAACTTGGATTATCGTTTAAATGATTGTTATTTACAAATATGGTTGTTATTAGGGTTTCGACCCTGTACTTTCTTTTACAAGTAAATTTTGTTTATAATAGTTAGGAGAATTAGTTCTTTTATAAATAGCATTTATTAATATTAGTTACCATCATATTCTAGTTGTTTTTATTAAATAAAATACATATAGGGTTATTAAAGTTCTTTGTTAAGATGTTCTTCATCTCTGTATTTAATTTGTCTTTTAGAAATTAATTACGTTAATACACCCTACTTGAGGTTCGAATATTTGCAAATAAAGTTAGTTATTATTATCAATAAATAAACTAAGTATATCATACTTAAATCTTTACTTAGCAGAATAAAATAAGTGTTTTACTTGAGTTATTTCTACTGCCTCTGTTACAGGTTAATAGTATAATTACAAAATAAAGTACTATGTAAGAATAATAACTTATTTACTGGAATAACTTATTAATATAGTAAACCTGCTACCTGTAAAGTATTATGGCTATTTCTTTGCTAGCATTCTTACAACAATAGTCTGGTTTAACAATATACTTAACTAAACAGGTTAAGGTTCTTTTCTGATAACAAGCTACATATAGAAATAAATTATTCTAATATTATGAAATGCATAATACATCTATTCATTTCAGATTTCTATCATATCCTGTATCTATTTTAATTACACTGGCTGTGCTGGAGTACAGTCTGGTCCATTCCAGAAGTGGAAAAACATAGGTTAGGATTATTTTTCATCAATATCAGATTTAGTTTTTCAATAAACTAAAAGATTACTAACTCTATCAGTTCACAACTAAACATTTAACATTCATTAATCAGTCAAACTCACATTTAAACATTTAACATAGTAAAATAAAAAGACTGTAGAACCTTATTAAGCTGGACAACAACAGTGTTGGGAGGTCGTTCCTCCCTACCAACTCCTGGAGAGCGCTCAAACAACGTCTCCTCAGGACCCCCGAGCCTGTTCCTGGTATCCTTGTCTGAGAACTGGTGGAGCAAGAAAACAATATACTATTCCAATGACTCAGTAATCACTCCGCACTCATCAGTAAGATCCTTCAGCTCAAAAGTTGCACTAGATCACTTTTATAGTTAACCCCTCAAACACCTTCCACAAATTTCGTTCCCATTGAAATCCTCTGAAGTACATTCACCTAAATGATCAATTCCCTGGAATGAGCAGCCTCAACTCTCTTCAATGGGCATTTTTATCATGATTTCCGAGGTCTTTTGGGTCAGTTGTCATTAATTGAGCCACCTGCTTTGATCCCACTTTCTTGGGGGATCATGACCCCAAATGTAGGGAGGTTTCCACCTGCAATAGTTGGAAGTGTTTGAGGATGCTGCCACTTGTCTATTTGCTCTCCACCCAGTCTCCTCCACCAACTTGATCAGTAAACACTCTTTTAACAGCTCTCCCAAGCTATTGTCTCCACTTTTATTTATTTATAATTAAAATATTCAGAATTACATTCAATATCCTTGACTCTGCTGAGTCATCAATTACAACTTAGCATAAAATTTAACATATTGTCTTGAAATGAAATCAAATATGATAATATTATTTTTACAAAATTGGGGCATGTGACAATGGCTACCCTAGCCTTCATATTTCTTAAGTAGTCTTGGAATTGGAAATATTTCGTCATCCCAAAAATCCAAGCTTCAGCTTCTTGACCAATATTTATGTCACCATTAAAGGTAGGAGGCCTTGCCTTCTTGAACTCGTCCTGTGATTTGTTTCTATAGCGCCTCTTTCTCTTTTCTCTGTGAGATGAAGAGCTTGAAACCCCAGTGGATCCTTGAGAGTTAGGTGACCCACTATAATATTTTTTCTTCTTCTGGAACTTCTTTTACTTCCTTTTAGATGTATTACATGATTCCCAGAGCTCATATTCCTTTGGATGTCTGTCGAACTTTGCAACATGGCGGCATTCAACTGATGATGCTCTTCCTGAGATTTAATTAGGCTTATCATGGTGGCTACAATAGCTTGGGGAGTATCTTGAAATATTCTACTATTAGACTTTGTATTGGCATTTCCCACTTGGATATTTTCACCCATGGAATATTTGTAGTGCTCATAGGGATTTTGAGCATCATACCTATTGTAGGTTCTCATGGCTAAGCCAAAAACCCACTTTTTCAATCTACACTATGACTCTCCAAAATGTGTTAACAACATCATTTGTTAGCTGCATAGCAATTTCAAAATTAAAACCATTTACTTACTATCAATTGGCCCATCCAGTCCCAATGTTGTAACCAACAACTATGCTAACTGTTCATCTTGGCCTGTTTAGGCCCTAGTGCTGCAACCAACTACTCTGATACCACAATGTAACGTCCCCTTACCCCATAATGCAAATAAGTTAAAATTTTACTTCAAGAACGCTTTTTCTCTTTTCAAAACATAGGGCATGGACGTTAACACACTCTTCAACATTCATTCTTAGGCTTAGAATCCACTGTAACATTCGTTTTGCCCTTTGACAGATCCATTTTGTGACCAGAAACTCTCTTCTGCACTGAACCTGTCATTTTCACCTTCCGCCTTCCACCCTACGGAACTCGAAAGTCATAAATCTACTGTGAGTTGAAAATACTTAAAGACTCTTCTTCCTTCTGCCTTCCGCACTTCCACTTTCTGCCTTTTCGATCTTGGAACTTGAAAATAAAAAATCGAGAACATAATGTGCAACGAAATTACTTAATGGCCCTTTTGCCTTCCGCCTTCCGCACTTCTGCTTTCTGCCCTCCAGTGCAAAACTCGGGAATCAGAAAAATATCAAACGACAAAAATTATATCCATGGTTTTTCCTTCTGCATTCCTCCCTTTCGCCCTCCAATGCAGAACTCGGCAATCGAAAAACTTATCTTTCGAACTTATCCTTTTCTCCACTTCCGAATTCCTCTTTTCGACCTCGAACTTTGGAAATCGGAAAGTTAACTTTTTCCTTAGAAATTTTATGCACTTTTTTGCTTCCACCCTCTGCCTCCCATAGGTAGATCTCGGGTGCGGAAACACAACATTTCTTCCCTATTCAACTACCCTTTTTCCGTTTTCCACATTCCACCTTCCTTGGGCGGATCCCAAGGGGAAGAAACACTAAATCAAAGGTATTTTGACTCTGTAATGAGGCTTCCAGCCTTCATGGACTTAGGAAAATATGAATTGAAACATACAAGGAAAATATAGATGCAAATGCATACAATATTCACAAGTAAACTTCTACTTAAATCATCCATAATCATTCAACATGAACACAACAATTCATAGGCAAATACATTGCATAAATAACATAGCATAGAATACTTATCGTGATGATGAAGTTGTCCTACAACTAGCTATGTCGCTGCAATGTTCCACCCAACCATAGGCCAGTGTGTTCCTTAATCTCTCAACACCACTTCCACCCCCGAGCTGGTCATGATTTCAACTAGGAACTAGGGAACAACATAATCATACATAGCCAGAACATAACACACGATCAAGCTAACAGATGGGTTTCACAGGATACGGAACCAAGCCATCTCACATTTGGGTTTCACATACTGTCCAGGAAACAATGCAAAACACTATTGGGTTTCACAGGATACACAATCAATCCAATAGACAGTTGGGTTTCACAGACTGTACATAGTCAATTCAACATTCACATTAAGGTCCAGCCAAGCCAACAGATTGGTTTCACAGGCTACTTAGCCAAGCCATATTTCACATTTGGGTTTCATAGACTGTCCATTTGGGTTTCATAGGATATAGAGAAAATCCAACAAACAAGTGGGTTTCATAGACTGTACACAGTCAATCCAACATTCACATTAAGGACCAACCAAGACAACATATGGGTTTCACAGGCTAATCAACCAAGCCATATTTCATAGTTGGGTTTCACAGGTTCTCCATCCAAGGATTAAACACATAGACCACATAAAAACAAGACACAACCAAGACAAGATCCAATTGGTTTTCACAGGCTACCCAGCCAAGCCAATATACAATTAGGTTTCACAGGATGTTAGCCAAGCCAATATCCATTGGGTTTCATAGGTAGTTAAGGCAGTGGACAGGAAGAACTGCTAAGATAGTGAGCTCATCCACAAAGATAAGGGCACCTTCATAAGATCCATCTGGCATGACATCCATGTTTTCTATACACCCAACATAAAGAAGTGTCCCATTCTCCACTCCATAGTCCCTCGGGATACACCTTCCCTTCTAGTGCTCTTCAGGATGTGCAGAGCAGATTCACCAACCACTACTATCTTATTGTGAGGTTCCGCACTAGGTTTATCAAGAACATTCTACGTCTCTTCCACTCCTAATTATTACATACAGTTTTGATCCAAACTAGGGTGCACAACACAACAAACCACAGGGAAAACATAACAACACAAGATTCACTCTATAACACAATGTAGATGGACTGAACAACTCCAAACAATGAACCACACTGCACAACCACTAACAGAGAACTTTCCTACGACTATGGAGAGTGAACAATGCCTGAGCGATCGGATCAAATGGTACGATTGGTGAATGAAAAGAATGATCACAATGTTCAGATGACAACTAGGTTGACAGAATGGGCACACAATTTCTAGTTTTACTTGCTTCAAAAGCAAGAACACAACTTCTGCAACTGTAGTCTTGTTCAGTCACGAAATCGATTACCATGCCTTGCTCTGCCCGAGGCATTAAATGCCTCAACCAACTTTTGGAAGAAATGAATGAGCGAGCAGACAAAAGAACTAGGGTGGACGGTTTAGCCAACACATAACTTTTGAGCGGATCCACGACTGGGATAAACCACCAAATAGATCGACTGCGCACAACGATTTCGCTGATTCAACTAGCGAGAGTTAAGAAACTTTTCATGTGTGAAAAATTCCTATGGAATCTTCTTCATAAAGTTTGGATTCCACCATTGATCTAGTGGGGACACAAATCCGACGGTCAACAAGGATTTTGCAGTGTTAACTAGCAGGGTAGTTAACTCAGCTAGCGTGTGCGGAATTTCTATCCAAAAGGATTTAATTATGATTTTGCGTGTCTGCTTGGGTGATTTGGATGGCAAATCAACAAAGGTTTATTCTGCTGATTAGACTAGGTTTTGTGAGGATTGACCCTGCAATCACTCACTTGGCATCTGCTAGTTTAATCCCTCTCTGTTCCTCTATGAAATCATTCCCCCATCTCTTTGACGTTTCAGTGCATAGCTAGCTGTGGTATTTTTTATTAAATGGTGTATTTACATGATGTTCAAAAACATGTCGTTCTTGAATTAACACCAAAACCATAGGTATCAACCTTTATCACCTATCCACAAAACATCAATCGATGGTAGGGCCTTGGCCTTGAGATCCTTTCCACGATTCAAATAAAATACATACATCATTTACAATATTAATACCATGGGGTCAAAACCGGGGTGTTACAGATACAAGTACATATGGGGTATACATATGGGAAGGAGGTAACTGACTCAAGAGCTTATGGATCTTTCAAAGTGACTATCGGTCCTGACATATATGCAGTTACATTGGATCTCATTTGATGGTCCATGGGTGGACTATTATATGCCATGGGGTATAGGTCGATGCCTATTACTTAGGAACCTGAGAATTGAGATTTCCTAGTCTTGAGATCTTGAAGTACACACGGGGAGTTTAAAGGTCTCAGCCTTCCAAGTATTCATAGATTTCTTTATGGTCTACCTTGAGTAAGGTGTTATTCTTGTTCTTATTTGAAGGGCATATAATATTACCCTATAGACTAATATAACCCTTACTTTTTTCCTTACCTTTTTTTATAAATAGTATAAATTAATATGTAAAATAAGTTATATTTATTACATGAAAATACCCTTTAAATCCAACCTAAATACCCTAGAAATGTAGGGGGCCCAAATACGTGCACACCTGGGTTAATCAGGGCATAGCTTGTATTTGCTTGTCTCTGCATTATTATAGCTTGTCTATGCATTATCATATCTTGTATCTGCTTGTCTCTACATTTTCATATCCCATATCTGCATTATCATAGCTTGTATCAGCTTGTCTCTGGATTATCATAGTCTGTATTTTATTTTGAGTTTTATGAAAAAAATAATGAAAATTATCTAGTGCCAATTTAATTTTAGTTTTATGAATAAAACGTAGTTATTCGGTCCTATTCATTGATTTATTTATATAGGGGTGATGGGAGAGGTATCATAGGGCCTCATGATTGGATAAAGGTAAAAGATATTGTGTCGTGTGTGACAGGGATTTCTCCCCTGTTATGTACAAAAGCACAAGCCTTACATCAATGGGATCGTAAAGGAGATTTCCTTGAAAACTAAAACAACAAACAAGATTAGTAACACAAAGCACATATTTTTAACGTTTTTGAATATATGAGGGCTAAACTAAATAAATACAAACAAACAAAAGTATACCTTATTTCTTGTAAAGTGGGCCACCGTGTCTATCTTGGAAGTGGTCTGCTCTCCACAGGCTGGTTCTCCAGGTGGGTACAGAGAATGTCTCGACGTACGAAGTGGGAATGGTATGCTGACGGGATGATGGAAAAAGGGTGTGTGAATACCTGAGAGCAAAAGTGTTCCAACGTACTCACAAAATGAAAAATGGGAAAAAAGGTTTTTTGGGAGAGCTCTTCATAATGTATTTATAGTATGGTTCTAGGGTTTTTTAACCCAATGTGGTTACCCATGGTATTTTCCTGTGGTTTATGATCCTTTCTCGTTTTTAGGGTTTTTGAACCATTTTTAGGGTTTTTTGACCCTTTTTACGGTTTTTGACCCATTTTTGGAGAAAGTGAGGGTAAACCATAGTAAATAATAATGTTTTGGACCATTTTTGTGGAAATACAATTGTGAAGGTCAAAAGTAAGGGAAATATGGTAGGAATATGATGTATGTATGAGGTTTAGACCATGCATTGTTAGGTGAATTTTTTTTGTGTTAACAAATTGCCCCCTGATGTGTGAGTGTAGGAGCCCATCGTATGGTTGATGGACATCATAGGATCATGGAAATAGTGGAGACACTGGAGAGACCTGCGGAGAACTGGCACTTCCTCGTTCGAATCACGATGGCTTTTGGTTTTTTATTAATGGTTCTTAAAAAATGTATGAGAAACATATAATGTGTAACATGTATATGGATGAGGCGGGCATACCCATGCTCATAACAATGCCAAAAGGATAAATAATGGGATCAAGGCTTAAAACATGGGATCCAATCAAAACATATACAAATGATGATACATAATGGTGGCCTCAATGGGAGGCTGAATACAATGATAATCTAAAGAACTAATACATATGAACAATGGTAAGATTCGTGCAATGCAATATCATCATAACTGATTCTTTGCTGGATCTGTCCCGTGTACATGACTGAAGGAACTCAATGACTAAGAGTTAGAATATATGTGGTACAATATATATCATTAAGTATTGGAGATACAAGGAAGCAAAACACTGGGGGCTTCCGAACATTGTCGCCAACACATCCCGAAAATCACAAGGGACATGAAACTGTGTGGGTCCCATGGTAGACTCACCAATATGCTAGAGTCAAGTGACAACCGGGGTCTTTGACCAAATAATGAACAGACCATGTATGAATTTCAATGGTGCGATGATGTAGCTAAAGTCGAGCACGTGAGACACAACCATCACGAGAGGCACTAATGACTCTTCTCAAGTGGTCAAAGTGTTAGGATATTTAGACACTTAGGATTTAGTTAAGATCAACTTGTGTAATATATCCGTTAGGTAAAAGTGTGTTTCTTTAGAATGCATTAGATGCATTTGTAAATATTTTAATCCGACGGTCACAATATGTTCTAGACATAGAGTGATCCGACGGTTCAACTTCTCTTAGATCATACCTACCATTGATCCGTGGCTTAACACCAGACTGGTCTATGATCTCTATTTAAAGAGCATAGAGGGTCCTTGGATAGTTCATCGATTATGAGAAGCTCATGTAACTTTCTTTCTTTTGCATAATAAATTGCTCCAAGTAGCTATTTGGCTGGGGCCATGGACTGTTTCCCTCTCGAGGGTTTTAACCTCGTGACAAAAATCGGTGTGTTGATCTATGATCTATTTGTGTGAAGTGGTTGCTCAAGGTGTTCTATCTTTTGGGAATACCTTGTGTACCTGAACATGGTATCAGAGCTTTTATGAAGAGCTGCTTTCGGTTTTGATCTAGATCTAGAACCGGTGTTGCCAAAAATTTGAAAGCGTATTTGGTTCTAGATTTTTTGTGCATTTTTGGCTTGTGGGAGCTATTCCATTGCGTCCGGAGCATTGTTTTCATTTCATCGAAAACTGTTTCCGATTGTTCCAGAAACACCCATTTCGGCAAATCTGAAGGTATAATGTTACAAAGACGGATTTGTTTTTTTTTTAAATCTCTCATATCTTATCAGTTTTATTATTAGATCTTTTTTGTTTTAGTCTCAGACTGTTGCCTTCCCTGATTGCGTATGCTCTTTGCTGTGCACCTTGCACAATCGTGGCGAATCAGAAACAGTAAGGGAAAGTTTTTTTGTTGTCTTCTCGGCTATGTATGCTCTTTGCCATGCACCTTGTGCGATCACGACAAATCAGAAACAACGAGAAAACTTGAAAACGTAGACTTTTGAGGTAATCTAACCAAGATCTAACCCCATTGTGTCGAAAAAGTTTTTTTGTTTTTGTTTTTTCATTTTTTTTTTGTGATTTGCAGGGAAAAAGGAAAGCACGGAGCACGAAAAAAAAAAAAACTTCATTTTTCCATTCTTTTACGTACCTTTTAAACTTATCTCACTTGGTCCAAAGTTGCTTTATTCCTTAATAGGTCTTGAGTTCAAGTCTTATTAAGCTACTTTTTAGTGCATGCAATTTCTATTTTCAAGTTTGTTTATTGTAAAAGTGCATCTCACATAAATAAAATAAAATAAAAAGTGAGTCACTTAAATCTTTTAATTTATTGCCCCACTATTTAAAAGGAACATTATTGTAAAAGTGAACCTCACTTATTCTACAAAAGTGATTCACTTCAAAGCAACTTTATTGTAAAGTGATTGTCAAAGGTTGATCTTGGGAAGACGGTGGTTTTTTTTTAGTTGGTCAAGTTAATATCTGCCACGTCACTATTGGGGACATCTTCAACATTTTCTTTGATCAAGCATAACTTCATCATCCATAATCAGTTTTTAGCACCGTTTTTTTTTAAATCGCATATTTTTTCAAGATCTTTGCAACTAGACAGCGAGTTTCTATTTTTTTTTAGCCCTTATTTTACAGTATGGCCGCTGCTTTTGATATTATACTTACAAGTTCTAACTATTTCTCATGGAAATATCGTATGGAGGATGTTGTACAAAGTAGGGGACTTTTCAGGATAACCTCAGGAAAAGAAACAGAACCCACTGATGATGATTAGAAAATTAAATGGGCAAATAGATGTGATGAAGCTCGTGGATTGATTGGGATGTCAATCTCTACTGATTTGTGATTCCACATATCTGGAATTGATGACCCTAATAAAGGTTGAGAAAAGTTGGAATCTGTGTTTGGTAAACACAATAAAATTCAGGGTCATCAACTTGAGAATGAGTTGCTTTCCTTGAATCCAAATGATTTTTCATGCATTCAATACTATTTATCTAAGTATAAAACTCTTATACTCTTATGTGCAGAATGCAAGATTAAGAAATGAGACAAACAATGTATTTATCATATTCTTTTTAAACTTGGACCTGCATATTCTGTTTTTGCATCTACATTCTACTCCATGAAAGAATCCTTGACTGCAACTAGCTATCAAGAGCCTAGTCTTGAATCCTTTTGTGATTCCTTAATTAGAGAGCAAGATAAGCTCATTCATCTTGGAATAATTAACAATGCAGATACATCTGGGAAAGCGTTATTGTCCCAACAGAAAGAAAAGTTCAAGCCTTTCAAGAAACATAATTATTGCAATAATAAGCCAAACAACAAGGGTCCCAAACCCTCTCAGTCAGCTCCTTCCTTAAAACATGACAAAGGATCCAAGCCAAAAGAAAAGAAGACTGAACGTCATTGCAATTTTTGTGGGAAACATAATCATGATGAATCTAAGTGTTTCAAGAAGATGGCAGCCTTGGAAGCAACAATGAAGAAGCACCACATCATCCTAGATTCGTCTTCGGAATCTAACTCTCATGGACATGCACTTTGTGCTTCTGGTTACTCTTATACTGCATCTTCTTCTTCTACTTCAAATGAATGGCTCATTGATTCTGAAGCATATTATCATATGGTTAAGGATCAAGCCATCTTTTCTACTATGCATGAATGTAACACCAAACAAATATTTGTTGGTGATGATAGATCTCTAAGTGTTGTAGGATCTGGAATAGTTCCAGTAGAAAATGGTCATTTTAGTGATGTACTATGTGTTTCAAAAAATTTCTGCAATCTGTTATCAGTCTATCAAATTACTCATTCAGGTGAAGGTAAAACTGTGGCGTTTACACCTCACCAAGTTGTAATCAAGGATTTTAAAAATCCTCAAAATGTCCTTGCTACTGGAACTGTTGATGATATTACCAGGTTGTACAAATTTAACAACTTTGGGTCAACACATTTTCCTTCAGTTTTTGTTGCTCATAGTGATAACTTGAGAAAACTTTGGCATGCGCGATTTGGTCACTTAATTATCGCTCATTGCAACAACTATGTAAAGAAAATATGGTGACAGGTCTTCCAATGGTATCTTGTAAGGATGGTGTTTGTTCTGGTTGTGTACTCGAAAAACATCATCGGGACAGTTTTGACAAACGTGCCTCTTGGCATGCATCTATTTCTTTGGATCTTGTGCATAGTGACTTGTGTGGTCCTCTTCCATCTGCTTCCTGTTCTGGTTTCAAATATTTCTTAACTTTCATTGATGACTACTCTAGATGCACTTGGGTTTACTTCCTAAAAATTAAGAGTGAAGTATTTAACATGTTCTTGGCCTGTAAGGCCCTTGTTGGAAAACAATCTGGTCATCAAATTATTAAGTTAAGATCTGACAATGGAGGAGAATATGTTAACAACAAGTTCACTAATTTCTGCATTGAACAAGGAATCCAACAATAGTACACTATTCCATATACACCACAACAAAATGGTGTAGCTGAATGGAAGAACCAAACTTTAAAAGAATTGGTTAATTGTATGATCCAATCTAAGGGACTAAGTCTTCAATATTGGGCCGAGGCCATAAATTGTGCAAATTACATATTTAATCGCACACCCACTAAAGTTTTACAAGGTATAACACCGGAAGAAGCATGGAGTAAAATTAAACCAGATGTAAGTCACTTTCATGTGTTTGGTTGTGAAGCATGGGTTCACATTCCGAATAAAAAATGGAAAGCATTGTAGCGTAAAAGTGAAAAGTGCATATTTGTTGAATATTATAAAGATGTAAAAGGTTATAGACTTCTTCAACCCCATTCACATGATATAATCATTAGAAGAGATATTAAATTTGATGAAAATCTCTTGGCCTGCGAGCTTAACTTAGTGGGTGTGCCATCTTTGGACTGCGAGACTGATTCAACAATTATGCCTTCTTCTTCTTCCTCCAACTTCCTTGACAGGTTTCCAACTCCAGTTTCTGATGATGACAGTGAGGTTGAAAATCCACCTCCGCCTGCTCATGTTCCTCCAATTGCACCAGTACCAATACTTCCTCGATGGGTCCGTTCAACATGTGAAACAACTGGTGATCTTGCTGGTGATCCTAGAAATCAACGTTGAACACGTTCTCAGTTTCAGTGAGCCTCTTCTCTTTTGGCTCAAGTTTTCGAGAATCATGATCCAGATTTTTTTGCAGAAGCTTCAAGAAATCTAGATTGGGATGGAGCTATGGATGAAGAATAACGTTCCTTAATGGCAAATGTTACTTGGTATCTTGTTCCTCTTCCAAAAGGAAGAAAACTTATTAGATGTAAATGGGTCTATAGAACTAAGTATGCATTAGATGGAAGTGTTGAAAGACTTAAGGAAAGGTTAGATGCCAAAGGTTTTTCCCAAGTTGAAGGGATTGACTACAATGAAACCTTTGCTCCTGTCGCAAAAATGAATTTTATCCACCTTGTTCTTTCCCTTGGAGCCTTACATAAATGGGAAGTCCATCAAATGGATGTCAAGTTTTCCTTTTTACATGCTGATTTACAGAAGAAAATTTACATGGAACAACCTCCTAGATATGTTTAGGATAACTCTAGCCTTGTTTGTCTCCTTAAGAAATCCTTATATGGCCTTAAGCAAGCTCCTAGAGCTTGGTATGCAAAAATGGATAGCTTTCTCCTTGACACTGATTTTTCTAGATGCCATTCTGACCCCAATGTCTATACCAAGAAAGTAGGAAACCATCTCATCATACTTGTTCTTTATGTTGATGATCTTATCCTTACTGGTAGTGACCCTAAACTTATAACCCATGTGAAATCTAGTCTTAAGCAAAATTTTGAAATGTCAGACTTAGGACATTTGCATTATTTTCTTAGTCTCCAAGTCTTGCAAACCAAAGAAGGAATATTTCTTTCCTAGTCTAAGTATGCTTGTGACCTACTTCATTGCTTCCACATGGAAGATTGTAAACCATCCCCTTCTCCCTTCCAGTCTGGAGTCAAACTTTCTGCCACTTGTACTTCCCCTAAAGTAGATGCCACCTTGTATCGTCAATTTGTTGGTAGCCTTTTATACTTGACTCATTCCTGTCCTGACCTTCCCTTTGCCGTTGGTCGTGTTGCCCGCTATATGCAAACTCCTCATGAAAGTCATTGTAAAGCAACAAAAAGAATACTTCGATATATTCGAGGTACAATTCAGTTTGGGATTCATTACAGTATAGGGGGGAAACCTTTGTTGGTTGGTTTCATTGATTCAGATTGGTCCAAAAATCCTGATGATCGAAAGGCTACTACAGGTTATGTTTTCAGTCTGGGATCTGGACCTGTCACTTGGGCTTGTAAGAAACAACAAGATCTTGCTTTTTCTTCAGTAGAAGCAGAATATTGAGCCACAGTTAATGCCAGTTAGGAAGCTTTATGGCTTCGATAGATCCTTTCAAAGTTTGGATTCGAGCAGCAGCAGCCTACTCCACTTTGGTGTGACAATCAAAGTGCCATCAAGCTTGCCAAAGATCCAGTTCTACATCAGTGCAGCAAACACATTGAGTTACACATGCACTTCATCAGAAATATTGTTCATGATCGTGTTATTGAAGTGCTCTATTTCCCTATAGATGATCAAGTTGAAGACATCTTCACCAAGTCTCTTACAGAAGCGAAGTTTTCTAAACTTCGGTCTATGTTAGGAGTTCAGGAATGTGTCCTTAAGGGGGGATAGGCTCTGTGTGATGATCTGTGATCTATTTGTGTGAAGCGGTTGCTCAAGGTGTTTGGTATTTTGGGAATACCCTGTGTACCCGAACACAAAGGAAATCATCAATGAGGTGGATGAAACCATGATATAGGGACCTCTGGGTCTATCCTATGGAATAGATGTGTTGCCGTCAATAGAGGGAGACCTAAACTAATCAAGGAAATGATGTGTCCTTTGATAGAAGGATGAGGGGAATAACCAAATATGTGGACCAATCTGGGGACGAACACATTGAATGGGGAATAGGGGTAGGGGAGTACGGGGGACTCAAAATTACTTTGTTCAGAGTATGACGACAAGTCTGACCTGGAAGCAAATGCAATTGAATCATGGGAAGATAACTACTGGGAAGATAACTACAAACAAGAAATACTGAGGGAAGTAACTGTACTAGTTATATCCAGGGGATCCAAGGAAGACTCATCATAGAATAATCTAAACAAAGGAAACCCAATGGGGGGAAGCTTCCAGACTGTGATGTCATATGTAGTGGATTCTAAAGACATCGTTATGAAATGATGTCATGGATTTTTAGTGAGCCTATGAAGGTAAATGCTCGATGGTGTTTTAATTTTTAGAGAGTCTAAAAATATGAAGAAGACTCCAGTGTGGTTTCCTAATCTCAAAAAAGGATAAAAGTGTACAAAGGAGAGCTCCCCAACCCTTTTCGGAAGGAAGAATTCTTTACCGTTGGTATTCCAATCAGGCCGAAAAATGTTAAACCTAAAATGAATGGAGATTCGTTTAAATACTTGTACGAGCATGAATGAAACCAAGTTTGCTCGACAATGTTTTCTTGATGAGAGGGTTGGAAAAGAGCTTAAAGCAAACCCATAATGAGTTTTTTTCGTAAAGTATGGTCCCGATGTCCGAGAAATCATAAAAGTGTTGATGTAATTGTAACTTCAGAATGTATTCATCCGTATATCTTATATATTGTACCCCAATGTTTATTCCAGGATGTGTCTGTAATGTAATTGAGTCATGTCATACCCTGATGTTTATTCCGAGAAGTTTTTATAATGTAAACAAGTCATGTCAAGTCATTGTGGGTAACCTTCCTATTGGTCAAGGGTTAAAGTCCCCATAGTTATGGGGCCCTAGGGTTATTAGACTATCCTATAGAATTTGACCCTAAGTGAGTCATTGTAAGTCGGGGCAATAGTCCCCACCATTGTGTTAAGGATAAACCTCCTTGTTGGTCAGAGGAGGAAAATTCCCCACAAGTTGTGGGGCACTAGGGTTATTAGACACTCCTAGAGATGTTGGCTCTAGTAAATAATTGTTAAGTGAGGCCGACATGTTGGAGTGGGTTTCAAGTGAACGAAAGAATATAAATAGAGAGTGAGTCTCTCTATTTATCACACACACACACACTCATTGGGGCGCATGAGTGAGAGAGGATAAGTTCTCTCAAGTGAGAGAGAGAGACAGAAGCTGTGGAGATCATCTTTATGTTTTCGGGTTTTACTTTTGGTGCTGATTCTATCTCTAAGAAAGTTGCGGGGTTTTCTCTTTTATGGTTTCCTCAAGGAAAATTCTTTGTGTCTCTTGTCTCTTATGTTGTGCTTGTGTTTTATTGCTGTGCATGTTATTCTCATAGTTAAAAGATCCTAAGATCATAATGGTATCTTGAATGATAAAAATCTAACAAAAATTATACAAAGGGAAACAACCCTAGCAAGGTGATAGGGTGATATTTTTCTCGTGACAGTCTATGTGGTCCAAAAAAGAAATAAACGAGGCCACATAGATGCCCTTTCAAATACTTTAGAGAGCATGAAAGGAAGCAAGCGTTCTCAACAATATTTTCATTATTTAGGAGTGACAATAGCTTAACAGAACTTTGTAATTGTCAATCAAGAAAAGGGGAAGTGTTCGGTATATGGACAGAGGTTATGTTGTGAACATGGCTGAGAGGAATAAAGGCAGAACATTGATGGGGCACTCTTGCAGGATGATGGATGGTGGTAAAATATGTCCAACTTTGCAGATGGATGGAGTGGATGGCTCATGAACATGCCAATACATACAATGGGAGATTCACGTGATGGCATGCAAATCGAGGTGACTTCAGGGAAATGGAACATAAAATCATAATGAGATAATGAGACGAGGGTATCACAAAAAGACAGAGGATAGAAAATGGAACCCGGTGGTGCGAATGACATCTCAAATAGACTCCAAATTACTCTCACTATTAGCAAGTGATTTTTCCCTTGCTGTAGTGGTGCACAGGGAAAAAAATCAGCCAAATGGAGGCTTATGCGTATGAAGCTAGCTCAACGTATAAGGTATGATACGCGTGATGACACACAAATTGAGGTTACTTCCGAGAAATTTCTCGAAGTAATTAGGGAGGGATTGAATCTAGTACAAGTAATCTCTTCACCTGAGAGATTTTTGTATGGTGGTGGCAGCTTCCTATCCTCATAGAGGATGATCCATACGTGAGCATGGAATACTGGGGAGATTCTGGAGATGCATCAACCTCCAATACTGGTCTATGGAACTAAAGGTATGCTAGAATGGTGGTATCTAGATCATAAGTGTGAGATACTGTGTGTATGTGTAGATGTGGGACTGCACCCTCTAGCGGGGTACCAGCGACGCAGGAGCAGGGGTTATATCCACCTACTCACATGAAAATGATGCAACGAAGTTCTACAATGGAATCACTGTGACTAGACATGGAGAAACTACTGGAGGGGGTCACCAACTCATGGTAAAAATGATGTAAAACAAAAAGGAAAAACTATGACACAAGTGCTGTATGGTGAGAGACTCAGGCATAGGACCTCTGACAAAGGAAATTGGCCTTACCTTGGAGACTCTATAGTTGGTGCAAAGTATGTGGGGGGTGAAGATTCATAATGGATCAAAACTTCAAAGGATCAACTGCAATCCCTTTGTGGATATGATAAACCCGAGTAAATGCCCGACAGGGACACAAAATACACACCTGAGGAGGTTCAAGAGGACGTCGTATTTGCGACACCACAGGAAGACTTGATGTAAGTCTTACAGATTCCATGAACGCTTCCAAGAGTGAGCCGTGAGGTCATCTAGGTAGGCCAATATGATGTGGATAAGGTCATGGAAGCAGAACGTCATGACCCGCTGAAAAGTGATGCCAACATTTTTAAGGACAAATTGCATAAATCGATACGCAAACGTGCCCCAGGGGGTTGCGAAACTAGTCTGGTAATGGTCTTGTTTCCAGATTTGAATTTGGTTATAACCAGAAAAACCATCCATGAAAGAAAATACCTCATGTCCGGCACATGCATCAATGATTTGGTCAATGAAAGGAGTGGGGAAATTGTCCTTGGGACATGCGATGTTCAAATCACGAAAGTCAGTATAGACATGAATGGTACCTTGTTTTTTATTAACGGGAACATGATTAGAAACCCAAGTGGTATACGCAATGGGGTATATGAAAGCTACTTTACGTAGTTTATCGATCTCAACTTTGACAACAGGAGCCTTTGAGGGGTGAATGGGTCTTTGTTTTTGGTGAACATGTGCCACATCAGGCAATGTGTCGATACGATGTTCGATGATAGATGGATTAAGACCAGGCATGTCAGTATATGAGCAAGCAAAGACATAACAAAATTCCTAAAAAAGTGCCTTGTATGAAGCAACTTCTTAATGGGAGAAAGATGCTCCGAGTGTAATATCTTCAGCTACCTCAGGGTTGTTTGATATGTTGACCTTAATGGTTGGTGAAATGTTAGCCATATTACCCTCTTCAAAGGCATCGGGTGTAATGTCCCGGTTTTGACCCCGTTACATTAGATGTATATGATGTATAAATTGTAAATGATCATGGTGTGGAGCTAAAGGTCAAGGCCCCACCATTGATTGGTTATGTTATGTTTGGATTTGAATTGTCACCGATGGTATATTAGGGCATGCGGCATACGTTTTGAGTTATCCTCATGTAAATATGCATCTATGATTAATTGAATAAACACAACCAGCTACGGTCACGGCAACTAAATCGAAAGGGGCATGATTTTCGCAAGGATAAGGGGTGGGAAAATTGTCAACCTTGGCCAATGAGGGAAAATACCCATGTGTTCTCTTCCTTTTGTCTCACCCAACCACTGCAATTAATAATTACTGCTGGTAGTTGATGCAGTTATTGTTTGGGAGTGGGTGTGGCAGGACTGTCAGTCCTTGCCCACACGCACACTCCACCCTCTATTGCCTTCACGATTACAATTCCACTCCAATTCGTGTCCTCTCCACTACCTGTTTACCTCCATGATTTGGCTGTTCATCCTTCACATAGAAAATTCTCCTCTCTCCACGATGGGGTCTATTTTCTCCTCATGCACAGGCTTTTGGGATATTGTTGTTCATCCCTCACGGAAACTTTTTCTCTCCCTACGAGTTGCTGAACACTCACATCCTCTAAATTCGCGTCCTTTCCATTGTTGCTCATCTTCCCGCAGGGAATTTTTGCTGCTACTCACGCACGCCCAATTTCATGTCCTCTCTGTGCTCTGTTCGTTTTCCACCATTTCCAGTCCGTTATTATTTTCCACGCACAGGAATTTTCCTGGTTTTTACCCACGCCGTTTTCCTCCACGGATTCGTCAATGATGTGGCTGAATCCTTTTCCCCATGGGCTGAATTGTGGGTTCTGCGTTTATTGTTACTCACGCCTAGGCCGGGAGTTTGTAAATTCGTTTCCAGCGTGGTTTGTGTGAGTCTTCCCATGGCTCAATTGCCTTGGACGGACTGTTGAATTTCCCCTGCTGGATGTTGGCTTAGATTTGCTTGATAAACCTAGTGGATGGAAACCACACAGACAGAGCTAGAGGGCTGGCCTTCTTCTCCATCACCCCTTAATAGCACTGGAAGGGAATGCAGGGCCTGAGGGACTGTGTAGCAGAGAAGGGACTGATTCCTTGTGTTGGGTGTGCTTGGGTGTCTTAGAGGTCAGGCTAGTTCTGGTGTAGGTCTTCTTGGATCTGTAATGAGCTCACCAGCTTAGCAATTTGCCATCTCCAGCTCCTTAATGGCCTGAGAAACCCAACTCTGTTGGCTTGGCTGTGTGTTTTGGGTATTCTTGGCTATGAGTAAGCCTGTTGTTCCCTTATTCCTTGGAGAATCATGCCCAGCTCGGGGGTGGCAGCGTTGCTGAGAGATTTAGGAGCACGTTGGCCTATGGTTGGGTAGAACGTTGCAGCGATGTAGCTGGTTGCGGATCGAATTCATCTTAAGATAAGTAATTCTGTCCATTTTTACTTCTGCAACTCTATTTATGTTAATGATATGAAATGAACATGTGGAAAATTGCATGTGTGAATGCTGGTGTGAATGTAAGATGTTTCCGCTGTGTGTGTGTGTTGATTAAATTGCATATGTGCATGATATATTGCAACGCACTCTATTTCAGCATTCTGTTATGCAATTTTTTGTGTATGCACATGTTCATGGGGCTCTTAGCCCGGGTGTTTGAGCTTGTAGTCGCATCCTCTTCGCCGGTCAGAGGCATGGGGACGTGACATCGGGTGTTGAAATGGGGTTCTTGAACCAGTCGACTTTTCCATGGATGAAGTATTTGGCCTCGATTGAGTATTGAGCCAATGATGAGAGAGGTACATCAGGAATAAAGAATGAGTGATGGTGCATATCATCCCAATGGTACTCAGGAGTCGAAATAGCTTCACGAATCTCCTCATCATTGCTGAAACAACTCGTGGATAGATCAGAGGAATATTCTATGATTGGGGAGAAAGAAGGACTAGTGGAACTAGATATCATGTATATGGTGCTAGTTGTGTCCATGGAAGAAGTCGGAGGGTGTATCTCCTCAAGGACGGTGATATCAGACTCATGAGAGTGTTTTCAAAGGTCACGAAGGGCTAATTGATAATCGAGAAAGTCTGGGAAATGGTGAGAGTAATGACCATACAAGCCGCAAACTACACATGGATGGTTGGTTCACAATGACTTGTTCTTGACCGTTGGTAGATCTCTGATGATGGCGACTGGAGTACCATTGAATGTATCCATAGCATCCATGTGTGTGTGATGGAAAGGAAACTCTAAATTTTTTTGTGTCGCATGACCTTGGATATCGCATAATGTGCAAGGGGGAGCCTAACGAGGTTTAGTTGTTGCTTTGGAAGCCTTTCCCCCAGTCCTCTTTGGAGGAGGAGGGGAAGGCGTGGATACTGGAGTAGCCTTTGATGGACTGATAGGTAGGTGTGACAACATCTCAATTGGTTGGATGGGATTCAACATAACTTGGGGAACCGGGGGTTGAGTGGGTGGATTGAGGTACCACACAAGAATTCCTAATGTGAAATTAGGTAACTTGAGAATAGCCATGACAGGCTTGCTCACAATGCTATATGGTGGGAAAAGGAAGGGAATTGTGTGGATTGGGAATGAACCCCAATAGTTATTAGGTGACTATGGTTAGGGGTGAGACTGATGGTGCGATGTGGTCAAGATGGTACTGGATGTGATAGTACAAAAATTCGATACGTCGATTGGCGTAGGTAGAGGTGGTAAGGACAAGAAGGTGTCCGTCATAGGAGTGCTGGTAAACAAGCTCGAGCCAACAAAAGATAAGAAAGGAATGGTTGCACTGTCAATGGAAGTATCGATGGTAGGAAGGACATGTTTCGGTGTGGCAGACCCCTTCGGATCGTAGTAAGTCAACCGGTCGACAGTCACAATCTTCCCATTATGAGGGAACATTAAGAGTCGAAATATGGTAGAGGCCACAACTCCTATGACATACATATAGCTACGTCTTAGGAGAATGTTGTAATCAAGTTGGGAGTTGACAACCTCAATGTCAATCAAAACTGTTTTTCCAGCTAACTCAAAAAGAACATTTGTGAGGATCCCCTGGGGCTGAGTAGAGCGATGATTGTAGGCACGAAGAGCGGTAGTGGAAGTTTGAAGGGTAGGGGACCCAATTTTATGCCAAACAAAGGTAGACACAACATAGGTGGATGAACCCTCATCAATAATGCATCGATGTACAACCAAATTCTGATTTGAGACTAGAACTTGGAAGGCGATGGTAGACGACATCTTGGGTTCTCCTTGATCTAGGTCGAAGGTGATCAACCTGGAATCAGAGGGATCAATGACACCTAGTGCAAAACAAATGGTTAACGCTGTCATGGGTAAGTTTTAAGCACTTCTAGAGCGGACATGGTTGTAGGATATTGGGCCAAGTCATCAACTATACTATAGTTGAGGGAAGCTGTAGTAGTAGCATTGTTTGCGACATGACGCATAGGAAACCGTGAGACTCTGGCCGCCCCATTTGTGGGGGGTCTTGGTAAGTGTAGAGACATATCAGGAGTGGTAGAGGTAGATGTCACTGATGGGTCAACAGTCTCTGTGGTGGATCCATACTGGTTGCATCGATTCTAGAGGTTGAATTCAGATGACAATGTCATGAGGTGATGGACACCAGCCTCAGCAGGAGCTGCGGGAGTAAGTGGGGACAAGGGTTGGGTTGCAACCATTCCTTGGTGGGGTAGGGGGTTTTGGAGAACCATAGGCGGAGGTCCTGGTGGAACTGGGTTTAGTTGAGCCAGAGAAGTTGCATTTGGATCATGTTGAGTGTCATTCTGGAGAAGTTATTGGATGTGAGCCATGTGAGGACACAGATGAGTGTAATGACCATAGGTGTTGCAGATAGCACACGTATGGTTGGTCCGTAACTGTGGGTTCTTCCCAGGCCGATTAGGATGTTGGAGATTTTGTGTAGGTGGTTCAACACTGTTATTGTTTGGAGGGTTGGCTTGTTGGCCTCCTCCTTGGGGTTGATTATTGCCTCAATTTCTTCCTCGCTTTTTCTTTCCCCGCTCTTGTTGGTTATTAGGTGCAGGTTGGTTAAGAAGTTTTTGCTAAGAATAAGCCTGTCATGTAGAAACTGGAGGAGTCGAGGCCAGATCCAGAGTGGGTTGCAGATGTGGTGCATAATAGACTGGATGGTTTTGAGGGGCTGCAGACCTGACCACTTGGCCAGAACACGATTGTGCCAAACAAGTCGGTCCATGGACGTGATGAGTTGGTGCAGGAGGTGCATAGGAGGGGGTGGCTCTGGGTTGACCCTCTATACTTGAGTAATCAGGGATATAATTGGGTTGGGAAACATGGTGGGTGTTATCTAGGTGTGGTGGCATCATGGGAGGTTCCATGTAGAACTGAGGGTGCTGTGTGATAGAGCCGATTACTCCATCAGTAGCATGGGATGCCCTCGACGTATCATGATGGTTCTGATAGTATTATTGTCTGTATCTAAGGCCTCTAAAGCCATAAATATATTTTTACGCTCCATAGGGAAACTTTGGAGTACTTCCAGTGTAGACATAACACAAGGTGTTTGAGCCAAATCCTCAACAATGTTTTAGAATTGACAAACTCGAGCACTTGGATTAAATACAAATTTTTGGATGGTACTCTTGGGGGGGCACAAAACCAGGTCGAGGTTAGGTTTCTCAATTGTAAGAGGTCCATTAGAAGGAGGTGGAGGAAAAGAATTTGTAGAAGGAGTTTTATCAGAAGAAGCACCTCCGTCCTTCTTCTTTGTTGGTTTGTCATATGTTTGACTATGTGTAGTCAATCCAATAGTTTCAGCGGACATCATTCATATATCCTCAGTAGAGGTAGAGGTTGCTTGTGAAGACATGTGGTCAATTAACTGCTGTTGGGATGGAAAAGGATCGATAAGTACTGCTGGTGTAGAGTTACTTCTCAAAAACTTATTAATTCATGATGAGGGAACTCCTTCGTGAAGTGGTCAACTCCACATAGTAGGAAATGATACTTAGGTTTCCTCTTAGATTTTTTTTCATTCTCTGAGGCCATGGTCTTAGGGTTCTCCTGTTGGTTTTCTGACTTTTTACCTTTATCTTTTCCTTTCTTCTTATTATCGGGTGTTTGCATAGTTTGAATAGTATTTACCTCGACATAAATCGTAGGAGTAGAAGGAGTAGAGATGAAAGTACTTGGTTTCTTAGCATATTTCACTGGGATGGAGGTTGGATTGAACCTACAACGCCAGCAATAGGAGTCTCTATAGGTGGATTGGAAGGGTCAGTGCTAGGACGAGGAGCATTAGGGATCATATCATACAAAGTTACATATTGATAGTAAACTAAGTCCAAATACTGAGTCCATCTAATAGAATGATCTTCAGTGACAACACCACCCATATCCACATCACGGGA
Organism: Pseudotsuga menziesii; assembly: GCA_001517045.1. NCBI lineage: Eukaryota > Viridiplantae > Streptophyta > Pinopsida > Pinales > Pinaceae > Pseudotsuga > Pseudotsuga menziesii. The sequence continues at coordinate 25,072 of LPNX010093032.1, forward strand.
AATGGGAGGCAACAAGGATTTGTTAAATTAATCATTTAAAAATTGGTCTAGGATAGGAGCTTTAATTAGCCTCCAACGTCTCCTCCACTCATCAATATGATCTGATATGTGGGTGGAAGTATTTTTTCAAAGGATGTTAAAATATCCGTATCAGTTTCATAACAGATAGGTAGCTAAAAAAGGGTAAGGAAAAATGTTTCCAACGAGTTTAAATCCACAAATGAATATTGTGGAAGCTCAATGTACCACTTAGAATTTGTTCCTGCTAAAGTTAATTGGAAGAGTCTGAAATCGATTGAATCATCCATCAAGGAGTTAGAAGAACACCATAGATGGAATGTCATAACGTGGTTTTTTGGAACATCTCCCTGCTTCCCATCAAACTTAGGGATGTATGATGGTAACTTGAATGGGATTGTAGGACATGAAGGGTTATGTTGGATGGGATTGTTGATCAACTTGGACAAGTCAAGCAAGTCCAAAGTTTCCAAAAATGGGAGTTGTACATACTGGTAATATTGATATGGCATATGTGTACCGGTATGAACATAATTCGATTGATATACCAACTGATGGGGTGGTGCATTTGCATATGATATTCCTAGTGGCAGACCACTGGAAGGAGGTGAGCCTCCAGTGAGAGGCCCTCCAAAATGTGGGTCTCCAGGTGGTGGCCCTCTAGGTGGAGGGCCTCGAGGCAGTGGGCCTCCTGATGGGGTTCCTCCATGAGGGGGTCCTCCCGAAGGTGGTCCTCTAGAAGGTGGAAATCTAGTTGGTGGTCCTCCAGAAGGTGGACCTCCAGGTGGTGTTCCTCTAGAAGGTGCACCTCTAAGTGGTGGTCCTCCAAAAGCTAGACCTCCAAAAGGTGGGTCTCTATAGGGTGGCCCTCCATGACCTCTGACAGTAATAATAGGTGTTCCTCCAGGCATAGGAATATACGACCAATTAGGTTCCCGCCATGGTGTAAACATATTTTCAGGGTAAGGTATTCCGGGATAAACAATCCCTGAAGATGTAGGTTGATAATTCAAATTGCTTACAGGTGGTTGGCTTCTTGGGTAAGTATAACCCCAAGAAGGTTAATTAACGGTAGGTTGTATCTATGAGGGTTGTCCTGTACTAGAAGGAGGAATAACCACATTCATGTTTATGGATTGAACAATGACTGTTGGTTGTCCTACAACAGGGTTTATCCGAGTACTGGAAACATCTACTTTAATTAATGAAACAACTTGGGTTTGGGGTTCTCCCCCAGTAGTAGAAGATATGGGAGAACTAGAGGAAAACCCAAGGTTTTGAATTGAAGGAGTAGGAATGAAGGGTTGGCTTGGATCATAAGCTACTATACCTTGAGTTGGCGATCCTAAATCAGGAGCTACTTGATACAATGAAAGTGCATGGTATCCTCGGGGGGTCATTTCTAGATGAAATGGAAGAGAAGAATAACTCATCTTCTTAAGGATTTCTTGAAAGTTACGTAAACGATTAATAAATAGTTGGAGGCCCTTAAAGAATTATGCATTCGTGGGAGCATCTTGATGGGACAAAAATAGGCGGGCTTAGTGGTCCCATATTCATAAATGGCTTGCCCTAGGGAAGTTCTCTAGAAAGGAGCATTTGGTCCAAACTCAGCTCCTACGGTATCTTCTGATGGGTGATTGAATACCCAATCTGATGAACCAGGTTAACCTTCCACTGGTAAATTAAAGGTAGTATTAGCTGCAGGAGGTTGTTTGGCTGCCAAGGGATTATCATAAAAAGTAAATTATTCCTCAACTTTCATGACTGGATTCCCTTCCACATGGGAATCAACCATGACAGGTTGGTCCATGGCTTCTGTTGTTCTCTCTTCCATGATAGGAGGAAAGTTAGGTGGTAATCCTTGTACTCTATGAGATCATCTCAAAGGTAACTCAAACATAATTTTTTTTACAAAATCCTAACCTAGGGTTTGAACTAGAATCACACAATCACTCTTACTCAAGCTAAGGTCACAAGAAAAATTAAGTGTTAAGAGGGGATGATAAAAATCCGGTTCCTCACTAGGATTGTAAATTCTACACAACTCGCGATATGCTGTAGGGTCCAATGGTAAACCACGACAAGGAAGATTGGGACCATACCCTTTCCTGAATACCCAACTACATGGACGACATGTGCATAGTAGCTCCCCGAGTGATGTTATCGGTGTATTGCTCCAACAAGACGCCAAAAAGGATTTTCTCAGTTGGTTTGGGGTGTCCTATAAGGGTCTCCTGACATACTCAAGGTAAGTGGGAGTTCAAATCCTTGTTAGTGTTGTCTAAAGCACAACCGCTCAACAAGAGCCTTCCAATATACTACCAGGTACATGAAGTACCTTTCGATATACCCTAAGGGTACGTGAAAGGTCGTTCGATATAATGGTTGGTATGTGGAAGAACTGCAAGCCCTTGAGATGCAGTGAAGGCAATAGAATGACAATTCCTAAGTTGATAGACTCCAAAACATGTCTTCTAACTTATCAGGCAAGCTACTAAAATATTTAACCTAGAACGAGCGTTAATTTTATCTTATAAGATTAAGTGAATGCATGAGGCGAGTACAGAAAAAGTAAAACCATGCAACATGTTCATGCAAATTTTCACTTTATCTTTCAGGGCATGCCCTACTTACATGAAGGATAGTGTTTCAATTTCTGTTTCCAAACATTAAATCCCAAACAACACAGTAAACTATTTTTCAATCTGCAAGGAAGTAAAGACTTCTAATAACCAATATTGAAAGTAAACAGAATAAGATCTCTTTTCAAAAAGAAAGATGTTGTAACTACTTGGCACACCAAACTCTTTTAATTATTCAAATTAAAAAAATCTAACTCGAACTATGATATTTTTGTTGTTGTTGAGAAAATAGCATATAAAGAAGGAAAAAACATGAATGCCTGAAAGTTTATGCAACTAATCAAGTATTCAGTGGTTCATCCTTAAACACAAATATATGATCACTCTCAAAATTTTCTTCTTAATAAAGAATGTAAAAGCTCTTCTATTAACCTATGAAGAACAAAACAAATTAACCAAAAGCTAAATACTTTCTTTTCATCTGATCAAACAACAATAAGAGATCTGACTATATGGCTAATTTTCAAGAACTCTTTCAAAACAAAAAACCAAGGATAACAAGCAACTGAACAAGACAAAACAAACTAACTCTTGCAAGGCATGGAAAAAGTCCTTAACACATTCTAGATTTCGAATAAACAATACAATTATCAGTGACACAACCATAAAAAAATTAAGAAAAAGAAAACCCACATGCTAAGTTTTGAAATTACACAGGGATTAAAACGCTACCTAGCACCGTTGCTAATAGGTGTTGAACAGAGTGCTACTGCTCCAACAATGCTCTTTCCAACAGGAAAAGAGCGGTGGAACCATCTGTTGTCCACTGTATTTATTTGGTGGCACCGCTTATTTCCCTTAAGGAAGGTGCAGTGGCTCCTGTAGGGTTAAAAAAAAAGCACCAAGCCAAAAAGAGAAAGTTATCTTTTAATTTATTGGCATCAACTCACAATTAAAAACAGGGAAATGAATCATATGAAGTAGATCTGGTCAAATTGAAACCAAATCGCACTAAGCAACTAATAGATCTGATCAAATGAAAAACTGAAATTTGAAATAAAGGAAAGAACTAAGAACCAAGAAAGATCAGAAGTTGTGAACACTCTCCCCAGCACAGTTTGGAAAATTTGTTGCTGGAAATACTCACCTTCTGCAGATAGAAGTTGTTTCCCTAGATTGAAATCCTTCACAACTAGAACGAATGAGTTATAACAATGAACAATACTTTCCCCAACATGGGTAGATGCTTGGAATGGATCTTTCACTTGTTACACAATGTAATGTAGTATCCTTCTAGAATACTATATCTCCACAGTTTACCTGCAAAAGCACATCACAAAAGCACACAAGATTAAAAGTACCGAGTACAATATACTATCTTATATCAATGACTAAGGAATTTGATAATAAAACCAGTGATTAATACACAATATGAATTATGGGAAAGGAACTTTTATTGCATTAACAAAATAAGAGAGAGATTACAACCTATATCCTTAGTGTTGAGAAGTCTCCTCCCAAGCAAGGTATTTCCTCCAAATATTTAACTTGTCTTTCTAATGCTCATTCTCCTTGGCTAGATTTGGCCAAAATTTTGGTGTTGTAGCATAACCTTCCTCCCCTTACCCATGGGGGGTGAGCCACTACTTATAGCCCTGGGAGGATAGGAATGGTTGAGAATCTCATGGGTGAGGTAGAAGGGAGACTCTAGAAGGATGGATCTCAAGCCTAGGTGGCTCGAGAGTTTAGGGATGAGGTTTCCATGAAGCTGATATTCTAGAAGATTTGTGAATATTCTCCTTTTCCATCTAAAACTCAAGCACCACTCTTTTTCTCTTGAGATAGAGTGTTACCAAGGCTGCATCACATATTGCTCAAAGGGATATGGCGGTGGCACTGCTTTTTGTTAACTGAGAAAAGGCGTTGCTGATAAGGGTGACATACATTGTCCAAAAGGAAAAGGCGATGGTGGAAAAAGGTGTAAAATCATGAGTCCTAGCCTGTGTCTAACTTCATATCTTGAGGATTTGAGACAAATTTTGATGTTTTGTTCTCATTACATGGTGATGACAAGAAATGTGTGTAACATTTTAGATCCAACTTGGTGAAGTACTTGACATACTATAATTGGTCCAACAGATCATTGATACTAAGTAGAGGGTACAGATTCATGAGTGTGATAATGTTCATGTTTGTAGGAATTCTGTAACTAGTGCGGACACCGCATGTTCCTCTACCCTGTATGATACAAGCATAGAACAAAAAACCACAACAATATATCCTTCCACTATATGGTTAATCTACTAATGAAAATCACTTTCATACCTCAAATTTGTAATCCTTAGACCTTGTTCCACTAATATCCATGCAATCTACAATACCTGTGAAGAAGCATCAAGAAAACAAGACAAACAAGATGAGAGTAACGATATAGATCATCAATCTATGCTAGTGATCAAGGAATCAAACAATATTCAACTGATATTAACACAAATCAAATATAAGAAATGGGAACAATTTTGTATTAATGAAATAGGAAGATAAAGTTACAACTAAATCCTTGATGTTGCTAGCTTTGTCTTTCACAATGGACTTACAACACTTCTCCCTCACACAAAACTTTCTTACACACAAACTCATTCACACTTGCCCAAGATGAGAGTAACAATATAGATCAACAATCTATTCTAGCGATAAAGGAATCCAGCAATATTCAATTGATATTAACACAAATCAAATATGGGAAAGGAGAAAAATTTTGTATTAATGAAATAGGAAGGTAAAGTTACAACCAAATCCTTTATGTTGCTAGTTTTTCCTTCCAGAATGGACTTACAACACTTCTCACTCACACAAAATTTATTACACACAAACTAACTCACACTTGCATCTACACCAGACTTCAATCCAACAACATAAGCATTCTCTCTTAGTCTCTCCCTCACTCCCTCCATGAAGGATTAATTTATAGGCCCAAAAAGGTCCACATGGGAAGATATTCTTTTGGAGATGGATAGGAGATGATCCCTATGGGTGAGGAAGGTGAATTCCACCTCTCCCTAATAATAGGAACCACTTCCACGAGGGCTCTCTCTAGAATCTTCTTGAATGTTATTTTTTGTTCTTTTAGACCCACCAGTGTTTTTTGCTCAAGGGGTAAATCTGCTGGGTGTTTTTGCTCAAAGGGAAAGAGTACGGACATCGCCTAATGTCAATAGACAAAAGGTGCTGATGCTTTTTCATAAGAAAGTAAGTGTGCCGGTATTCTCAAATTTAGAAAAAAACCATCATAAGAATCCCTGATCAATGTTCTCTGAAGGGTTTCAAGGCATCAATGGACATTTTAGGTGCAACAAAATGCCCCCCAAAGTATGAATCTAGAAGGATGTGATAGGTAAAATAATTTTCTAGATATCCATATAGTATTAGAGGCAATGAGAGATGAGCTCACAACTGACACAAGACTAGTAACTGACTTATCTGACTCAACCATGGCTGTGAACCAATACACTACATATCCATGAAGATGACCATGTAATGGATAACAATAATATACTGTAGATCCATGATCAATGATGTAGAAAGTAGAACATGGCTACAGAACATACAAAGTAGATTCATGTTATTCGAACTCAATACTTAACACAACCACCAAACATACAATGTGGATCCATTCCATGACCCCAAATAATCTTCCCTCGCAACCTAAGGATAGGAAATTATGTAGGAAAATCCTAAGCACTTAGGGTCTTCATTCCAATCCCCAAATGATACGATTCTAACCATGTGAATAGATTTCTTAACATCGAACATGGTAGAAACCACTTGATTACCAGTCATTGATGTAAAATGTTAATAAGTGCGAGGGAAATCACCATTAATGTCAATGATCCCCAAGGTATCTCAGTACATTATCTCAAGTGTGAATAAGGGTTTTGAATTTGAACACTTGATAAAATATTTCAATCAGAGGTCATTGATGAAAACCTACTTTCAAAAGCAAGGAAACTTGCCATTGAGGGATGTAGGATTCAAGGTACTTGACATGGTTTCTTAACCTAGTTCCTGGATGATCTGTTGAAGTCGACATGAATAGATTCGTCGAAGGAGGGCCATGATGTTTCCCCCATCATCGACAAAAAACATAAAACAAAAGTGATTTTGAAGTTATGAAGCAATCATGAAACTGACTTAGACACAACCAACTTTATAGGAAGGTACAATTACTAATGAGTTGGACTGCAAAAGAGACATCCTTTGAACACATAATGACATGAAAAATGAGTTGGTAGCATTGACTTGATGAGACAAAACCAGGTGTAATGCAAGGATATGGTAATGCATTATTTGAATCGACTTAAAGGAGTCATATGACTCATGAAAATGGATCAACTCGGAGACAAGATGAATACCCAACTGTTTAGAATTGCAAATGTATATAGGTGCCATGTTTAAAGGTGGACTGTGAGCTTCGATTGATACAAATGCAAAGATATTCCTGTTTCCCTTAATTTCCGCACCACGAAGGGTGAGTGCCTCTTTTCGGTTCAACAAGTTCAAAGAGGGAAACAAACATTCATTATAGCTCATCAGAAGATGAGTCCATTCCCATATGTTTTACGAACTTGAGAAAGGAGCGGTTCGTTCCCAGAGAGGGTATTTCACCGTTTGATTTTAAGAGCCCGATGAAAGTGAACTTAGTATCGTTCATGTTTAGAGAGTATGAACAAAGACATAAGGAGACTCCAAAATGTCATTTTTCGTAAGATTAGTCCCTAGGGCCCGAAAACGTATAAAATAATACCATAGAGAACTCTTCTAGATGATATCAACCAGAGCGTTTGTTTTTCATAAATAGGCCTAATCAGTCTGAAAAAGAGATAATTTTCCACCAACTAGTTGATTGTTCATATACTTTTACAAGCGTGAACGTATCAAGTTCGCTTGGAAATCTTTTGTGTTTTAAAGGAGATTGAAAAGAGCTTAAATATAACTCTGTAAGGGGTTCTCTTTTTCATAATCCAGTTTTTATGAGTTTGAAAAAGAACAAAAAGTGTACTCGATACTCTTTGACAAGGTTTTTAATGAGCATGTGAAAAGTATGAAAAATGTTCTGTACTTTTTCATTTTTACCCAAAGTGTGAAAAAGACAAAAATAAACTTTAAACATAGCCATGAGTTCCGTAAATATGACCTGGAAATCTTGAAATCAGGTCAGAATTAATTTTCACCATAAGACTATATAAAACAAATAATAAAATCCCACAATATTAAAATATTTTGATTTAATATTAAAAATAGCAAATAAAAAATCAAAATGACTATAAATAGGGGCAAATAGTAAAAAGTTTTACCATTGTGTGTTTCTACCATAAGGAGAGAAAAATTTGGTGAAAAGAGGCTGATCTTCAAGTGCGGATTCTAGGAGCTATAACCCATCTTTATTCAAGCCGTTTGGAGAAGGTAAGACTCAAATCATTTCTCTTTGCATTCATGGTGAAATATTTTTAATTTTCTGACCGGTTTTGGGGTTTTTCGGGAAATTTTCCAAGGGGAATCGCACGCTCAGGATGATGCTTTTTCCTTGGTCGGGCTATGCATCGACGTACTATTGAGTTGAGAGAAAGGTGCCGAGGACATTCTGTCCAAACCCAGAAAAATCGTCGGTGCTCTATCTTAATGGAAGAAAGGCGTCGACAGCAAGGGCAACAAAAAAATCCCTCTTTTGACTGTCAAAATTCAAATTTTCTTGCTTCCCAGGGTCTTAATGTGTGTCTAATGCATGTTTAAAATGTTTCTTCAGGGGAAAAATCACCCACACTATGGTTAGCTAGAAAGAACGTGAACATGAGACAACTGATTTCCAAGTGGTTAATGACCCACCAACTGTGAGAGCTCTTCGAGATTGTGGGTTACTTAAGTACTTTAGATTGTCCAGAATGAAGGCATATGCACGCCTTCTAGAACACATTATTCATATGTGGGACCCTGACCAATAACACTTTATGGTTTGGACCCACATATTGAACATAGACATAGATGACATATACTTCATGACCGGGTTGTCTCGCAGAGGGAGACCAATAGTTCTGACTAGCCTACGAGGTGGTGATGCTTCACCAGATGACCTGATAAACCGTTACTATTCATTTGGGACACTCTCCCAAGCGGGAAAACTCCCTATCAAACAGATAGTAGACTGACCTTTGAGGACAGTTGTTTACACCATCAGGAAGGTCACAAGGACCATATCATCCCATTTGACCACCAGGGAACACATGCTATACACTATAGAGTGTATGGATCCCACAATATTCAACTGGTGTGAAGGTTTGCTAGTCAGCTTAAATGACTAGTTAAACAAATGTAGATGAGGGAAACTCAAGCAATGTGGGTATGGGAAATAGTAGTATCTTTCTTCCTTGAGAGGATACCATTGAATGAGGCCTTAGATAGTCTTGAGCAGTCTAGATATCGAGAACCCCGGGATGCTCAAATGGGTACTTGTCATGTCCCATCATGATGGTGGAGGTTCCAAGTTTGTTTACAGATCAGTCTTCTTTTGTTGGCTGTGAAGCAAATACTGATGATAGAGGACTATGCTTATGAGGGGGAAGATTTTTGCAATAACCCTGAAATTCCATTGCCGGAGGGAGAGGATTGGGACGACCGAGGTAAGAAAAATGCCACCATTTATGTTTTTAATTTTTAATTTTTCCATTGTAATGCTAATATATGTAAAAATTACATGTGTAGGCATAGGGCCTTCTCGTCTAGCTGGATCATCACCCATTGACAAGCGAGGAGTAGTTTGAGATATAGAGATCCATCACTGAGAGGCAGATTAGGAGCTTGAGGAGATCGAAAAGAACCTGCAGCACTTGACTGTGGGGATTCTAGACATCACCATTGATGACCTACTTAGGTGACATCATCGCTAGATTGTGGGGGTTATAGGCCACTTTGTGAGGCTACTCCGTAGAGTGGATAAATCCATGGTGTGCTATCATTAGAATCACCATGCAGATTAGTCCACATAGAATTCCTCATTTTTGTACATGTATTTACACTGAAATATTCAAAGATTCAGCTATTGCCCCATATATATGTGTTTTAAAACTATGACAGTCCTAAAATTTGGCTGCTCTGAAAGCTTGATGCTTCAACACATTTTGTATCTCGGCTTTACCTTATATATATATATATATATATATATATATATATGACAAACTTTATTTACATATGTGTTTGCAAAATGTGATGTGTGAATGTATGCCTACTTATGAATCCAAACACACATTTTTTATGTTATAATGAACTTAACTATGAGCAATATACCAATCTAAGACAAAGTTTGCCAAGGAATCTGCCACAACATTTAAGTGTCTCGAAACATGTTGATATAAAACTTGCTAAAAAAACCTTTCTAAAATCTTGACTCTTCAGAATGTACGAAGGAGTAGGGGGTTTCATATGGTGTAGACTCAGTTTAACTGATGCACAACTAACTCTAAGTCTAGGAAAACCCTAATTTATCTTACATCATTAGCTAGGGCTTCCATAAAAAATCCAATCATTGCATGCTACTCTACGAGATTGTTGTTGGAGGGACCCAAACAAGTACCCCCATGAACTCACCAAATCACCTGTATGAGAGTACAACACCCAAGATGCCAATGCAATATTCAAGGTGTAACGATTGACATCATCCGCAAAACCGATAAAGGTGGTCATTTGTGCATTAAACATAGAACTTTCGCAAGTAGTGTTGTGAAAACCACATCCTATATCACACAAAAAACACACTCTTATAAAGAAACACACATCATTATATAAATGATATTTACAAAGAACCTATGTTAGATGACCTGGGAAAAGTATCTTTTGAGGTAGAGCCCGTTGCGGGGCTCTTTGAAGGGTATCCTGTCACAATTCATTAACTCATGTGCATCTTTCTCTAAAACACAATTGATAATGTAACGCATGTGCCACATAGACTCTATCTTCCCTGCCCCCAACTTATCATGTTTCTGGTTGTATGTCAAGACCATATCTCCTTCATTAAAAGAGTGGGGGTGAACATATCTATCATACTGAGCTTTCATTCGTCGCTTTTGTGCCTCATTTTCTAAGGCAACATTGCAGCGAGTGTTTTCAATCTTGTTCAAGTATAGAAACCATTTTTCTTCTAGGGTGGTGTTGGGCATAAGTTTTACAATGAGATTTAAATAAGGGATCTCACACTCTATCAGGAGAGTAGCTTCTAGTCCATACACCAATTGGAATGGTGTGAAACTAGTGGAAGTTTTTACGGTAGTCTTATAGGCTCAAAGCACAGAAAAAAGTTGCAAATGCCAACTAGACTTGGCTTGCCCTACCATCCACTGAAGTATATTTTTTAGGACTTTGTTGATTGCTTCAACTTGGCCATTGGCCTATGGATAGTAAGGTGTAGAGTTATCATGATGAAACCCTAATTTTTCACTCAGTTCTGCCATCATCTTGTTTTGGAAATGTGATCCATGGTTGGTCACAATAGCCCTAGGAATTCCGAATCTTGCAATAATGTGGTTAAAGAGAAAAAGAGAAGCTGTCTTTAAATCTTCAACATATGCGGGCATAACCTCAACCCATTTAGTGAAGTAATCCACAACCACAATAATGTAGCCATGCCCCCCAGCTGAGGTAGATCTACAGTGCACGAAGTCTATGCCCCATTTCACAAATGGGATAACTGCTATGGAAGGATGGAGCGTATCTGGGTGGGTGCACTTTTTGGATGTAAAGAGCCAAAAAGGCAGGCATTTTTTGATAGTTTCAATACAATCTAGTAAAATTAAAGGCCAAAAATACCCTGCACACAAAATATTCTGGGCAGTAGCGAATATAGAGAGGTGAACGCCACAAGCTCCAGAGTGGCAATCATTTAAAACGAACTCATATTCATCATGGGTGAGACATCATTGTAATATAGAGTCAACACCACAACGGTATAAGGTATCATTGATAATCAAATAATACTTGGCTTGGTGGTGGATGCGACGATGCTCATCACGAGTGGCATCGGGATGGTACCCTTGAGTTTAGAGATAGAGAATGAGATCTCCATACCAGGTATCAGTCATACTAATGAGGAATAGAGATTCATTGAGAAATGAATCTATAGGTTCCATTCCCTTAGTAATACGGGGAAGGTCACAAATCAGCTCAACAAATATAAGGGACTTCTTAGAACTAGTTTTGGTGAATTCTAACTCAAACTCCTGGAGAATGACAATCCAACGTGTGTATTTTCCCCCAAGCACTTGATGAGTCAAGATATAGTACATGGGTTTGGAATTCTCATAAACAATAGTTGTATGAAGCAATATGTAATGACAAGACTTCTGGACCGCGATGACCGTGGCCATAGTGAGTTTCTCTACATGCCAATACCAGGTTTCAGAATATAGAAGACTCTTACTAATGTAGTAAATCACATGTTCGTGGTCGTGTTCGTCAATATGGAATAGGACCATACCAATTGTTGAAAGAGATGTATACACATACAGGGAGTAATCCTTTATATATTTAGGTGGTTGCAGCATAGGTGCATTTGTAAGATCATGTTTGAGGTTATTGAACACGTGTTGCGCCAATTCATCCCAAACAAACAAGGTATCCTTTTTCAACAATCACATGAAACCATGCGTATTTTCAGCATAGTTGCAAGAAAAGTGACGTAAAATGTTTTCCTTCCCTTGCAAACTTTGGAGTACTGTAACGTTGGTAGGGGTTGGTAGATCCAAGATAGCTTCGATTTTCAGAGGGTCAATACAGACTCCATCCTTGGACACAATGAAGCCAAGCAATCGGTCGGTATCAACACAGAAAAGAAATTTATGTGGATTCAATCTAATGTTGAAATGGTGACATCTAAGAAAAATGGCCCTCAGATGATCAACATGGTGATCCCGCTGCTTTGAATGATCAAGCAGGTCGTCAAGATAAGGTTCCACAATGTGTTTGATATCGTGGAAAGTGTATGACATGGCGCGTTGAAACGTAACGTCAACATTTTTCAAGACAAAAGGGAGTTTTTGATATGCAAAGGTCCCCCATGGGAAAATGAAAACCATCTTATATTGGTCTGATGGAAGTATCGTGATCTAATTATAGTCAAAGAAGCCGTCCATAAAAGACAAGATGACACTCCCAGCACAGTTGTCGATAATTTGATCGATGTACGGGGTAGGGAATTTGTCCTTTGGACGAGCCCGATTTAAATCCTGAAAATCAATGCAAACCCTAATAGTATCATGTTTTTTATTTAGAGGAACTCTGTTGGACACCCATTCAGTCAAGGGCATAGGGTAAATGAAACCATCCCTGAGACATTTTTCAAATTCTTCTTTGATGGCTGCTACTTTCCTCGAATGTACCTGATGTAACTTCTATTGATCTAGCTTGGTACCAGGGTAGGTTTTAATCTTGTGAACAACAATATAGGGGTCTATCCATGACATCTCTTCATAGGTCCAAGAAAAAACATCTCTAAATTCCTTAAATAAGGTCGTAAAGGAATGTATCTCCAAAGGTGAAGGGTTTTGGCCTATTTGAATGTACTCTAAAATACCAGGTTTCACTGATATATCCACCGGGATAGTTTTGGTAATATTGCATAAATTACTCTTAGATTCGACTTCACGAGTGAGGATCAGAGACTGAGGAGCATGACTAAATCAGAAGAAACCGTTGATGCAAATTGTTTTTCTACCACATGGAAATGGGGAAGGAAAGAAGATCGATGGTGATGGTCTTTCCAAGGAATCTCTTTTAGGGAAATAACTTCCATGATAGATTCATCAGAGGGAAGTGTATGTGAAAGATAATATAGATACATGGGGGGGTTTCTATCCAATATGGTAGGTGATAAGGATCTGAATCCACCAACAAATGATCGTTGATAGTGGGGTCACTAGTGGTTTGGATAACATGGTATGTTTCCTCAGAAGGAGTCATTGGTGTTGATTTAACAATGGACTTTCCTTTGTCTATAGCATAAGTAGAATCATATTCACGGATGTAGACTGCAAAGCAGGAGGAGGATTGGATAATGGAAAGGAGCGAAGAACCTTTAAGAAGGAATACTCCAATATTTTGATATTGTGGCGTTGTTAGAAGAGGAATGTTGTTCGCATTGTTCAAAATAGAATTTGGTGAAATGAAATCTAACTGATCTATCGTAAAAATATTCCCTTGGAATGGGAACTGAACTAGCCAAAAAATGGACGAAGCAACAACTTGCATTGCATAAAACCAGTTGCAACCTAGGAGAAGATCGTAATCCAAAGGAGCATCAATGACTTCAACATGAATAGAAACTGATTTGCCCCCAGTTCTACCTATATAGAGGGCAGCAATACACAAGGTTGAAATCCATGACCATCAAAAGCCTTGAGTGTTATGGGTGAATGATTAATTTTAGAAGAGCCAATGGCTCTCCAACAAGACAAAGACATGACCGAGCTAGAGGCTCTCTCATCCAATACGGTACAACGGATGGTATTTCCAATAAATTTGGTGTACAACTGGAAATCCAGTTGATGTGAGAGCCTAGTTTTGAAGTCATCCAACTTGAAATCGACAATGTTGCTATTTTCAGGATCCAAATCTCCAAGGGATTTTCACAAATTCTTTCCCTGTGTGGGACAGGCTTGGAGTACCTCAAGAGCCGACATAACATAGGGTGCTTGGGCTAGATATTCTACTATATTATAGTAATGGGCATCACATGCGTTAGGGTTAAGAATGACTTTTGAAGGGTACTCTTAGGTGGGAGAACAATTGAATTAGGAATAGGTTTTTCAATCTGAAGACCGTTACTTGGAGGAGGGGTGGGAACTGAAGGTTTATCAGATGGAACATCATCGGTTTTCTTTTCTAGAGGAGGGTCATAACTTTGGGATCTTGTACTAACGTGAACCGTTTCACTCGACATCATTTTGAGTTCATCGATATTGGATGAAGAAGGCCCATGCAAGGATTGATGATCAATAAATTGTTCTTGGGTGGGGAAAGGGTTAGTAAGAAATACCAGGGTGGGTGAGTTTTTCAAAAAGTTTCTAACTTCATCTCGATGAGGACACTCTTTAGTAAAGTGATCACCCCCACAAATAAAGCAGGAAAAATTTTCCTTTCTCTTGTTTTTTGAATCAATATCAGTGTTTTGTGTTTTACCTTCCTGTTGATTATCGGATCTTTTAGATTTATTTTTCTCTTTCTTTTTTCCTCCTGAATATTTAGTGGATTGAACCGCATTTACTTTAGTGGAAACAACAAGAGAGGATGCAGTTTTGGGTGGTATAGTGGGTTGACTAGCTTGGGTGATAGGTTGATTTTTATTTTTACTAGATTTTACCATTAGTTTTGTCTGAACCGAACCAAGAATGTCATCATTGGGTGGTTCCGTTGTAGGTATTGAGGGGTTCAATGTAGGGCGAGAAGCATGAGGGATTAATTCATACAAAGTAACTGATTTGGAATAAACCAAGTCTAGGTACTAATCACGACTAATGGCCTTCTCCTCTATAACAACACCTCCCATGGCGACATCCCTAACAATGGGGGGAAATAAATATTTTGTGAACCAATCATCTAGTAAATGATCAGGAATGGGAGCCTTAATTAACGTACATATTCATCTCCATTCATGAATATGATCGGAGATGTGGGTAGAATTAGTTTGGTGAAGCGAGGTTAACAGGTCTGTACCTCTTTCATACTGAAATGGTAATTGAAAATGGGTTAAAAATTCCATTGCTAGGGAATTGATGTCCCAGAAGGAGTACTGGGGTAGCTCGATATACCATTTTGTAACTACTCCGGTGAGGGTTCACTGAAATAATCATAGATGGATTGAACCATCCATCAAAGAATTTGATGAACACCACAGATGAAAATTCATCATGTTGTTTTTGGGATCCTCTCTAGGTTTTCTGTCAAACTTAGGTATGTATGAGGGTAACTTAACCGGGATTACCAACCATGAGGGATCATGGTGAATCAAATCGTTTATCAATCTAGAAAAATATGGAAAATCTAATGTAGCCAAAAATGAAAAGTGTAGATTAGTTTGAGGATATTGGTAATACTGGTATGGAATTTGTGAACCAGTAGGACCATAGGTATATTGATAAACGAGCATGGATGATTCCCCCTATGGCTGGTTCATTGGGTGGTTGGTTTCCAAAAGATCCACTAGAAGTTCCTCCATGTGGGGGTCCACCCGATGGAGGTGGTCCTTTAGGGGGTGGGCCTCTAGGAGGAGGTGGTGGTGGTGGTCCTAGAAAAGGTGTTCCTCTAGATGGTGGTCTTATAGGTGGTGATCCTCCAGGAGGTGGTCCTCTAGATGGTGGTCCTCCATATGGTAGTCCTCCATATGGTGGTCCTATAGATGGTCCACCAGGTCCTTTAGATCCTCCAGATCCTCAATATTTTCCATGTCCTCCAGGGGGTCCTCTAGAAGGAGGGCCTCTGGGTGTACCTCCAAATCCTCCGGTAGTGTTTACAAAATCTCCTCCATAGGATGGAACATTATACCAATTAGGTTTCCCCAAGAGACATAAGCATTCCTGGGGTAGGGAATTCCAGGATATACAGTCATTGATGGTGTAGGTTGATACATTTGATGAACCATGGGTGGCTAATTTCTAGGGTAAGTATATCCCCAAGAAGGTGGACTGACGACAGGTTGGACCCATGAACGTTCTACTTAGCCGGGAGAGGGTACAAGCATGTTGGTATTAGGAGGAGGAGGGGTATTTACTGCTAGTGGTCATGTTGGTAAATTCTGTCCCATACTAGAAATGGTTCCTCTGATAGGTAAATCGACTTGAGCTGGAGGATCCCCCTAGGTTTGACCTAAATTTTGAGTAAGCAGATTCGGGGTCGGTGACCCTAAGATAGGAGATACTTGAGGTGGCGAAAGGGAATGGTATCTCGGTGGGGTTGTTCTCATAAGGTGGGGAAGAGAAGAAAGACTTCTCCTTCATGAATTATCTCCCATACTCTATAAATGCTCAATATATTTCTAAAAGAATTCTGCATTTGAAGGAGCATTCATAAGGGTTTGCCTCAAAGAAGTAAGTATTGAGGGCTCTGGTTTAGTTGTAGTAGTTCCATATTTAGGAATGGATTGGCCTAGAGAGGTTTTCCAAAAATGAGCATTTGGGCCAAACTACGCCCCTACAGTGTTATCTGATGGATTATTAAATACTCAATTTGATGTAACGGTTTTACCTTCTATTGGATAGTGAAAGGTTGAATCAACCATAGGGGGTAGTTGTACCAAAGGGTTATCATAAGTAGAAAAATATTCTCTTTTCCGAGTAACTGGGACATCTTCAACATGCAAATCAACAGAAGAAGGGCAGTCAGTGGCTTCACCTCTATTTCCTTCCATAATAGGAGGAAAGCCAGGTGGTAAACCCTATAACGTATGGGATTGTCTCATGGGTAAATCATCCAGGGTGTTGGCTAAAACTTTATACTCTAGGCCTCTAAACAAAGAAGAAAACACACACACACACAAACCTACGAAAGCTAGGGCCACAATAAAACTTAAATTACAGGATGGGCTTGTAATAATCGGTTCCTCACTAGGATTTCCAAGTTGTCAAACCTCATGATATACCATAGGGCCCAACAGTGAAACACAATAAGGAGTATTGGGACCGTACCTTTTCCTGAACACCCGACTACCTGGATGGAACATGCGTAGTAGCTCCCCGAATGTTGTGTTGGTTTATCCCACAATGATGAGAGGGTGTAGTGAATTAGTATTGTCAATTTTTATTTTAAAATACACAAAAATCAACAATAATACATAGGTTTTATCGTGGAAACCTCAAAAGAACAAACCACCAACACAAAATCATTAATAAGATGAATTTACAAAATTGTTTATC
Organism: Pseudotsuga menziesii; assembly: GCA_001517045.1. NCBI lineage: Eukaryota > Viridiplantae > Streptophyta > Pinopsida > Pinales > Pinaceae > Pseudotsuga > Pseudotsuga menziesii. The sequence goes on from LPNX010093032.1 coordinate 42,623, forward strand.
TGCTGCAATAGAAGGGATAAAAAACACACCCTAGGTTTTTCCTGTAACTACAGAATAGGATGCTACAACAACCCTATGGTTTTCTACCTACTTCAACAGACAAGGATGCTATGATACCCTGTTCTCCAGCTATGACTGGAAGGAGGCTTCAACCCCCTGCAAACCTGTGTCCTTCCCTAACACCACCCTAGACTGAATTTCTCAGTCTTTTGGAACAATTGAAAAACTATTCACTTTTGGATGTGTCAAGCTTACTAACAGAGACACTTCATTCAATAAATACCTATTACCTATTACCTACCAATGTATATCTCCATAGATGCATTTTTTTGTTTTGGATCGTGACTGTTTACTTACAGACATACCTCTTCATCACCTACCCATTCAAACGTTGTACCATTTTGTTGTTAAGTTTCAGCAAATGCATAATTTCGTTCTTCTCATATCTCAGAATTCATTTTCGTATCCCTGTTTATCATTTTCTGGTGCTTCCATAATCTTCTTCTCCAAATACAATCCGGACCGTTGATCTTATGTCCGAATCTCTCCAGACCGTTGATCTACTCTACAGATTTCCTCTTGAAATCGTATTTCCACACCAAGTTTTTGTTTCAATGATTTCGCACCCTTGATCTTCATCGGGATTCTCCATGAGTGTTGATATTCAGATTTGCGGGATGCGGGATGTGGGATGTAACATTTCCCAAAATCGTATCTCGACTTTCTGCAAACTTCTTTCCGCAACAACAGTTCCGTACTATTGATATTTTGTGGGTTTTTCCCTGACCGTCGATTTCCAGATTGCGGGATGTAGCTTGTGGGTTCATAGAATATTTAAATCAAATTCCCTTTGTGCATTTTTCTCCTGCATCGTCGATCTCTTTTAGTGTAACTAATCTCAACGATTCGATCTTGATCTTTTGCGGAACTTTTGGTTTTCGGCCTAATTGTCGCAATTAATCCTTAACCATCGGATCTTAGTGCGGGACTAATATAAGCCATCCAATATTGATCTTTTGAGGAAATTCATCCTCTTGTTTATCTTTTGTGAAACTGGTCCTCAACCATTGGATCTCGTACAAAATGCTTCTTGACCGTCGAATTTAGATCATATTCGGATCTCACCATGACTTTACGAATCTACACGATTTCTTTGCGAAAATCCTCTGCGACAGTTCATTTAGAAACAACATTGGATGATCGATCTTAGTCGTTCAAATTTCTATAGGGTTATTCCTTCTCCTTCCATATCCGAGTCACTATTTGAGGCTTGAGTATCTAGGCCCATGAATAAAAATTCAGTTTATTCAACTTCACTTCCATCTGAATCTTCACTGTCTTCCATGGTGTAAAAAATTTCTTTTTCCCATGGTGTTTTTTCTTGTTTCTTGATTTACCCATTTTGAACTTCGAAGTTTCCTTATCTTCATTCTCATCTTATTTAGTGTAGGTGCATTTAGAGGAAAAATGTCCAATCCTTCCACAATTAAAACATTTTAAAAGTAACTTCCCCTTGTATTTTCCAGTCCCTCTCTCAAGTTTATTAATGAATAAGGCTTCCTCATCATTCAGGTTTTCTGATTGATTTTTTAAGGAGGATTTAAAGGTTGCTTCTTTTCTTGAAGATCCATTTTATCCAATTCTTATCTTACACGCAGTGAGAATTCCATGTACCTCATCCATTGTTACCTTTTTAAGATCATCTTGTTCTTCTAAGGTGGATACCTTTGGATTGTATCTCATTGGTAATGTTCTTAGTACCTTTCTTACCACTTCCTTCTCTTTTAATTTTCCTCTAAGGCCTCTGATCGCATTAAAAACTTCATCTACACGAAGAAGGTATTCACCAATATTCTCTTCTTCATTCATTGTAAGACTTTCAAATTGACCTTTATATGTTTGGATTTTAGATTCTTTGACCTTAGATTCTTCTTCATAGATAATTTTCAACTTGTCCCAAGCTTGTTTGGAAGATGTGCATTGCATCAATTTAGTAAATACCGAGTTTGTTAAACCACTTAAGAATGCGTTTAAGGCTTCGTAATTACCTTCTTATTCACCTATTTCAACTGTGTCGGTAGGGTATGGGTTTCCTATTTTATGCTCCGTTTGGGTTACCTCCCAAACCTTCCATCGTAGGGAAATTAGATGACACCTCATCCTTACACTCCACTAAGCGTAATTTTCTCCAGTAAATAGTGGAGGTTTCTTAGTGGCCAAACCTTCTTGTTGATCCATTGTGATTTTTGGATGGGTTCTTCCTTCCAGTGGCTAAACTGTCGTGAAGAAACTGACTCCGATACCAATTGTTGGTTTATCCCACAATATTGAGAGGGGGGGGGCATGAATCAGTATTGTCATTTTTTATTTTAAAATACACAAAAATCAACAATAAGACACATTTTATTGTGGAAACCTCAAAAGAGAAAACCACCAACACAAACTCATTAATAAGACAAATTTAAAAAATTGTTTATCTGCTGCAACAAAAAGGATGCAAAACACACCCTGGGTTTTTCATGCAACTACATACTAGGATGCTACAACACCCCTATGGTTTTCTTCTTGTTTCAACATACAAGGATGCTACAACACCCTGTTCTCCATTTATGACTGAAAGGTGGCTTCAACCCCCTGTAGACCTATGTCCTAGCACCACCCTGCCACCCTGCAAATTTTTTTTCAGTCTTTTGGAACAGTTGAAAAACTATTCACTTTGGGATTTGTCAACCTTACTAACAGAGACACTTAATTCTTTACACATTCAATAAATACATGTTACCTATTTCCTACCAATGTATATCTTCATAGCTATGTTCTTTCATTTTGGATTGTGACTGTTTACTTATAGACATACCTCTTCATCATCTACATGTTCAGACGTTGTACCATTTCATCATTGAGTTTCAGCAAATGCACTGTTTCGTTCTTCTCGCAGCTCAGAATTCATTTCTACAACCATGTTTATCATTTTCTAGTTCTTCCATAATATTCTTCTCCAGATACAATCCAGACCATTGATCTTATGTTAGAATCTCTTCGTACTGTTGATCTACTATGTATATTTCCTCTTGAAATCATATTTCCGCACCAACTTTTTGTTTCAATGATTCCCCAGCGTTGATCTTCATCGGGATTCTCCATGAGTGTCGATATTAAGATTTGCAGGATGTGGGATGCAGGATGTAACATTTCCCAAAATCGTATCTCGACTTTCCGCAAACTTCTTTCCGCAACAACAGTTCCACACTGTTAATCTTTTGCAGGTATTTTCTTGACCATTGATTTCCATATTGTGGGATGTAGATTGCAGGTTCATATAATATTTAAACGCAATTCCCTTTCCATGTTTTTATTCCACACCGCTGATTTCTTTTAGCGGAACTACTCTCAGCCATTCGATCTTGATCTTTTGCGAAACTTTGGATTTTCGGCCTAACTGTCGAAATTAATCCTTAACTGTTGGATCCTAGTGTGGGTCTAATATAAGCCATCTGATATTGATATTTTATGGAACTTCATCCTCCCTCTTATCTTTTGTGAAACGGATCCTCAGCCGTTGGATCTTATACAGAATGCTTGTTGATCGTTGATTTCAGATCGAATTCAGATCTCACCATGGCTTTGTAGAAATCCTCTGTGACATTTCATTTAGAAACAACATTGGATGATCGATCTTAGTCGTTCAAATTGCTATAGGGTTATTTGTTTGTCATTTACCTTGCAACCTACAACCTGTAACAAGGCTATTCCTTTGTTATTCTGGATACCTACAACCTTCAGTCTGCCACCATATCCACTAGTTATTCCTTTGTCATTCATGAAGACCTTTGACATCAATGAGAACTATTTACTCAAGCTATTGTTTTTGGTGTATTGATTCAACAAGGTGGCCAAAAGGATGTGCTCAGTTGGTTAAGGAATCCTAGAAGGAAATCTCGATATATGTAAGGTACATGGGTGCTCAAATCCGTATTATTGATGTCTAATGCACAACCGTTCGAAAGGGTCCTTCCGATATACAATCGAGTACGTGAATTAACTTTCTATATACCTCAAGGGTACGTGAAAGGCTGTTATATATACCGAAGGTACATGGAATAACCAAACAGTTCTTGAGATGAAGTGCAGGCATGAAACGACAGCTCCTATGTTTTAAGACGCCGGAACACATCTCTATCCTATCACTCAAATTGCTAAAATTTTTAACCTAAGCTACCATTTATTTTATTTGAATGGTTAGTGAATGTTTGTGAGGTATATGGAAAGATGCAAATTTAAGATCTATATTTCATGCAAGTCTTTTTCCTTCAATGAAATCTAACTAGAGTAGGGGAGAAATCTTTTCCTTTCAAAATAGAATTCCATGCCACTTTCAATGAACCAAGCTTCAATATCTATGAAAATCTCTTCAAACACAGAATATTTTTACCCTAAAAATTAACTAATCTCTGAAAAAATAAAAGAAGTAGATCCTCCAATGTCTATCACAACGGAACTCTCTCAATCAAAGTCACAAAAATCTACTTGCCGAAGCACTCATGCAAATCAAAAATAAAATTTTCCCAAGCACTCATAAAGAGGATTTTTCTAAGTACTTGTGCAAACAAAACAATCTATCTATCTTCTTTTGTGTTTTTTGCTATGGTTTTGAAAAAGAAAGGGCATAAATTTGTTGTATTAAACTAATTTAAAAGAGGCTACAGATTTGTTTTTTCACAACAAAACATTTCTGGGAATAAGCTAAGCCAGTCAAGCATCTAAATCTATAAATCAAACACAAATCCTTTTCACTCCAATTCCTTAATGATGGAAACAAAAACATTAAATCTGAAATCAGTAGGTGAGATCAGGCTGTCAAATTTTTAGAGCCAGTAGGCAGACGAAAAGTGAATCAAACAACAAATTTCAGAGAATAAAAAGCAATAAAAAATACACTTTCAGGATGTATGAAACCTACCTCGGTGCAAAGTAGGAAGCTGCACCAGAGCGCTGGAATTATGATCCCTTAGTTTTAGATGTTTGGTTTCTCTTTCATATTGGAAAAGATTGATTTCTGGTGTCTGGCTGTCTGTTGTGGTACACCCCAAGCCATAGGAAGTTTTCCTTCATAACAATACCTCAAATATGTAAGCCTTAGACCTTGTTCCACTAATCTCCATGCAATCTATAATAACAATGAAGAAGTATCAAGAAAACAAGACAGACAAGATGAGAGTAATAATATAGATCAAACATTTATGCTAGTGATCAAGGAATACAAAAATATTCAATTGATATTAACACAAATCAAATATGGGAAAGGGTAACAATTTTGTATTAATGAAATAGGAAGGTAGAGTTACAACCAAAGCCTTGATGTTTCTAGCTTTGTCTTCCACAATGGACTTACAACACTTCTCACTCACACAAAACTTTCTTACACACAAACTCACTCACACTTGCCTCTACACTTGACTTCAATCCAACAACATAAGGATTCTCTCTTAGTCTCTCCCTCACTCCCTCCATGAAGGATTTATTTATAGGCCAAAAAAGGTCCACATGGGAGGAGATTCTTTAGGAGATATATAGGAGATGATCCCTATGGGTGAGGAAGGTGAATGCTACCTCTCCCTAGCTAATAGGAACCACTTCGATGAGGGCTCTCTCTAGAAGATTCTCGAATATTATGTTTTCCTCTTTTAGGTCCACCGTGTTTGGGTACATTGGGTACTCCCAAAAGACCGAACACCTTCAGCAACCGCTTCACACAAATAGATCAAAGATCAACACACCGATGTTTGTCACATGGTTAAAACCCTTGAGAGGGAAACAGTCCATGGGCCCAGCCAAATAGCTGCTTGGAGCAATTTATTATGCAAAAGAAATAAATTTACCTGAGCTTCTCATAATCGATCAACTAGCCAAGGACCCTCTATGCTCTTTAAATAGAGATCATAGACCAATCGGGTGTTAAGCCATGGATCAATGGTAGGTATGATCTAAGAGAAGTTGAACCATCGGATCACTCTATGTCTAGAACATATCGTGACCGTCGGATTAGAATATTTACAAATGCATACTAAAGAAACACACTTTTACCTAACGAATATATTACACAAGTTGATCTTAACTAACTCCTAAGTGTCTAAATATCCTAACATCCTCCCTTAAGAACAACTTGGGATAGGATTGAAGGATTTACAAAAGTGACACTATTAGGAGAAGGAAGGAGGCATTAGAGCCTATCCCCCCTTAAGGACACATTCCTGAACTCCTAACATAGACCGAAGTTTAGAAAACTTTGCTTCTGTAAGAGACTTGGTGAAGATGTCTGCAACTTGATCATCTATAGGGAAATAGAGCACTTTAATAACACGATCATAAACAAGATTTCTGATGAAGTGAATGTGTAGCTCAATGTGTTTGCTACGCTGATGTAGAACTAGATCTTTGGCAAGCTTGATGGCACTTTCATTGTCGTACCAAAGTGGAGTAGGCTGCTGCTGCTCGAATCTAAACTCTGAAAGGATATGTCGAAGCCATAAAGCTTCCTGACTGGCATTAATTGCGGCTCGATATTCTGCTTCTGCTGAAGAAAGAGCAAGCGCTTTTTGTTTCTTACAAGCTTAAGTGACAGGTCCAGATTCCAGACTGAAAACATAACATGCAGTAGACTTTTGATCATCAGGATCGTCGGCCCAATCTGAATCAATGAAACCAACCAACAAAGGTCTCCCCCCTGTACTGTAATGAATCCCAAACTGAATTGTACCTTGAATATATCGAATTATTCTTTTTGCTGCTTTCCAGTGACTTTCATGAGGAGTTTGCATATAACGGGCAACATGACCAACAACAAAGGAAAGGTTAGGATGGGAATGAGTCAAGTATAAATTACTACCAACAAGCTGACGATACAAGGTGGCATCTACTTCAGAGAAAGTACAAGTGGAAAAAAGTTTTACTCCAGTCTTATAACACTTCCATCTGATGCATACTTAGTTCTGTAGACCCATTTACATCTGACAAGTTTTCTTCCTTTTGGAAGAGGAACAAGATCCCATGTATCGTTCACGATTAAGGAGCGATATTCTTCATCCATAACTGCATCCCAATCTAGATTTATTGAAGCTTCTGCAAAAGTTTCTGGATCATGATTCTCAGAAACTTGAGCCAAAAGAGAAGAGGCTCGCTAAAACTGAGAACGTGTTCGCCGTTGATCTCTAGGATCACCTGCAATATCACCAGTTGCTTCACATGTTGAACAGACCCATCGAGGAAGTATTGGTGCTAGTGCAATTGGAGGAACATGAGAAGACGGAGGTGGATTTTCATCCTCACTATCATCATCAGAAACTCAAGTTGGAAACCTGTCAAGGAAGCTGGAAGAAGAAGAAGAAGAAGGCAAAATCGCCGAATCAGGCTCGCAGGCCAAAACTGACACACCCGCCAAGTTAGGCTCGCAGGCCAAGAGATTTTCATCAAATTTAACATCTCTTCTAATGATTATATCATGTGAATGGGGCTGAAGAACTCTATAACCTTTTACATCTTCAGAATATTCAACAAATATGCACTTTTCACTTTTAGGCCACAATGCTTTCTGTTTTTCATTCGGAATGTGAGCCCATGCTTCACAACCAAACACACGAAAGTGACTTACATCTGGGTTATTTTTACTCCATGCTTCTTCCAGTGTTATACGTTGTAAAAATTTAGTGGGTGTGCAATTAACTATGTAATTTGCACAATTTATGGCCTCAGCCCAATATTAAAGACTTAGTCCCTTAGATTGGATCATACAATTAGCCATTTCTTTTAAAGTGCGGTTCTTTCGTTCAGCTACACCATTTTGTTGTGGTGTATATGGAACAGTGTGCTATTGTTGGATTCCTTATTCAGTGCAAAAATTAGTGAACTTGTTGTTAACATATTCTCCTCCATTGTCAGATCTTAACTTAATAATTTGATGACCAGATTGTTTTTCAACTAGGGCCTTGTAGGCCAAGAACATGTTAAATACTTCGCTCTTAAGTTTTAGGAATTAAACCCAAGTGTGTCTGGAGTAGTAATCAATGAAAGTTAAGAAATATTTCAAACCAGGAAAGGAAGCAGATGGAAGAGGGCCACACAAGTCACTATGCACAAGCTCCAAGGGAACCGAGGCGTGCCAAGAGGCACGTTTGTCAAAACTATCAGGATGATGTTTTTCGAGTACACAACTGGAGCAAACACCACCCTTGCAAGATATGAGTGGAAGACCAGTCACCATATTGTCTTTACATAGTTGTTGCAATGAGCGATAATTTAAGTGACCAAATCGCTCATGCCAAATTTTGCTCAAGTTATCACTATGAGCAACAAAAAAAGAAGGAAAAGGTGATGACCCAAAGTTGTTAAATTTGTACAACCTGGTAATATCATCAATAGTTCCACTTGCAAGGACATTTTGAGGATTTTTAAAATCCTTGATTACAACTTGGTGAGGTGTAAACATCACAGTTTTACCTTCACCTGAATGAGTAATTTGATAGACTGATAACAAATTGCAGGAAATTTTTGGAACACATAGTACATCACTAAAATGACCATTTTCTACTGGAACTGTTCCAGATTCTACAACACTTAGAGATATATCATCACCAACAAATATTTGTTTGGTGTTACATTCATGCATAGTAGAAAATATGGCTTGATCCTTAGCCATATGATAAGATTCTCCAGAATCAATGAGCCATTCATTTGAAGTAGAAGAAGAAGATGCAGTATAAGAGTAACCAAAAGCACAAAGTGCATGTCCATGAGAGTTAGATTCTGAAGACGAATCTACGCTGATGTGGAGCTTCTTCATTGCTGCTTCCAAGGCTACCATCTTCTTGAAACACTTAGATTCATCATGATTATCTTTCCCACAAAAATTGCAATGACTCTCAGTCTTCTTTCCTTTTTGCTTGGATCCTTTGTCATTTTTTAATGAAGGAGCTGACTGAGAGGGTTTGGGACCCTTCTTGTTTGGCTTGTTATTATGAAAATTCTATTTCTTGGGAGGCTTGGAATTTGCTTTCTGTTGGGACAATAAGGCTTTCCCAGATGTATCTGCATTGTTAATTATTCCAAGACGAATGAGCTTATCTTTCTCTCTAATTAAGGAATCACAAAAGGATTCAAGACTAGGCTCTTGATAGCTAGCCGCAGTCAAGGACTCTTTCATGGAGTAGAATGTAGATACAAAAACAGAATATGCAGGTCTACTATCCACCTAAATGTCACCTCTCCTTCCAAGTGCCAACATCCCTCATGTTGGCACACAAAAGGACATCTATGGATTGAGGTTTGCCCAAAACACTATAGATGAGCTTCTTGTAAATGACATTCATTATCCATCCAGTGGTTTACTTTGCATTTTTAGATATGTCAAGACATATCCACGACCCTATCTATATGCAACTCGTGGATCATCCATGAGTGTTGGTGTTTGCAAGTCGCGGATGGATGTATCCGCGGGTTGCTCTTATGGAAAGTCGCGGATCATACGCGAGTTGTCCTTCTTCACACCCGCGGATGCCTATATTTGACATTTAAAAATAAAACACGTGATTACTTGAGATTAGTTAAGCCATTTACCTTAATATTCTTAACTGTCTCAACCTCCTCAACCTTCGAAACTACCTTATTTAATCCATATAAATACAGGCCTTGGGGAGGGTGTTAGATATATACACTTGGAGAGAAAAGTCATGCTGGTGGATTTGATACAGAAGTCTTTGGAGCAGTGGAACTCAGAATCCTTTGGTTGCAGAGGAGTCCTTGTCTCAGGCGTTGGGTTGTAATCTGAACTCTTTCATTGTTGATAATAAAGAGAATCCTTCTTCCATATGTGTCTCATGTATCTTGGTTTGATAAATGCTTATGTTTCTGCATTTTATATATGATTTATCTAACCTGCTTATATATATATGAATAATATTGTATCTGGAAGATTGTTTCTTGACAGGTGAAGGAGAAAGCATCCCTGAAGACTTTAGAGGAGAAGCAGAGCAGAAGAGGACAAGCAAGGATCAACCTTCGTTAATCGAGTAAGTCTTTCTTATCCTCCTATTTCCTTTACTGCACTCTAGAAGTCAATTGTCTGCAAGTTAATTGAGTATGTTGGTAACCCCAGACCTTAGGTTATTAGGTGTGTAATCCTGTACAACAGAACTAGCGACTCCACTGGGGAAGCCTAGACTGCTGTAGGTTTTTTCTGTCACCCCTGACCAGTCTTTGCTTGAAGTCTATGTGTGATCTTTTATTCTGGTTTATACTTGCCTCAGTATTTGAAAGTCTTTGGAATTTTTCTTGTTCTTTGAGAAAATTTTTATACCCATCCGCGAGTTGCTCTTTTGCACAGTCGCGGATACATGTTTGCATTCGTGGGTTGTTGTACTGAACAGTCGTGGATCATCCGCGGGTTGCGCTTCTAGACAGTCACGGATATGCATGGAAGTAGGGATTGTTAGGTTAAGGTTTGCTTGTTCCTTTCTTTCTATAATCCCTATTTGTGAGTTGATTTTTTTTATGAATGTTGTGTAGCTTGTCTGAGTGCCTTTGGTGATCAAAATTTCTGCTTTTTCGAAAGCCCTTGAGTATTTTTTGCTTGGATTATTTCCTGCTTGCATGCTGAAGTAGTTTGGCCTGTGTGGGTTGTAGGTTAAAGTGTCTCTGTCTAGATCAGTGATCAGGGTCTTGGGCTCTATTTTTTCCAGTCTGTCTTTTGACAGTGGCTGGTTGTCACTTGCCTTTGTAAGTCTACAGTGAATTTTGTCATTGTGAGCACCCAAGCTAGGGTTCCTAGCCTACCTTTGTTGATTTCCTTTTGGTTCTGTCAGCCTGTTTGCTTCAATTTGTTGCTTTCAGACAGTTTATTTGATTCAAGTTTGCTCAAGTACAGTGCATTGTAGGTGCATGGTAGAATTTTGAGTATTTTTAAAAGTGAAAGAAAACATTGTTAAGCTTTTGCATCTTGATTTCGCATAAGTAGTGTTTGTTTCAGTTTAAAAATATTATCTCAAAAGTTAAAAAAAAATATAGGCTTAGTTTCTTTCAACATTGCATTCAGTTCATCAACATATATTTGCAAGAAAAGAAAAAGAAGTTTGTTTTTATAATGGTAATTTTGCTTTGAATACACCTTTATTTTCATTTATTTCTTATTTGAGTCAAAACATCATAAAGTATACCACTCCATTTCCTCTTGAGTAAGAAACAACCCTTTAAAATGAACGCATAAATTAAAATTTATTAGTAAGTTTTGTTTTTTTGGGGCCTTTCACCTACTAGCTTAGGCTAGACTTGTGGGCTAGGAAGTGTAAACTTCCCGCAAGTTATAAAACTCAGACGTAGTGGAACTTTCTTTAGGTAAATCCTTGACTTTATTGATTGTATCTTGGAAGCTCCTCTCAAACGGGAGCTAAGCACTAGGCCGCATGGAGGCTTGGATAGAGGAGATAACCCTCCGAATCCTTGTCAAAACGTAACTCAGGACTTTTACACATCTGGGGATTCTGTCCTAGACAGAGTTTCGGGCTTAGCTACCCTACCCATGCGTACGAGTTCGGCTTGCGACTGTCCCCCCAGACTATTGGTATTGCCAAGGTAGCCTTTAGTCTCTTGTGTTTTAGGGTTCATACCTAGGTAAACTGGAAGGTTATTTCTGGTTCACCTTGAACGGGATTGGAAGGTAACCCTTGTTGAAAGTGTAGGAGGGCGGTTGGGTGATTCCTCCGCTTGTGCCTAAGAACCACTTCAAGGACGCCAAGTAATCGTTCATCAACTTTCTTCGGGAAAGTATATCTTTTACCCTGGTTTGATTGCTTGAGGCTTTAGGAATTTTATAGTGTATGCTCTGTGGTTTTTCCTATGTTTAGTTGGCCTTAGGGTGTGATTTGCTAAATTTTCAATTCTGGAGGACCAACCTCCTAGAAGGTCAAGAAGGTTGAGAAACCTTCCTCCTCTCACCACATTCGAGCCTCCACCTCTACCCCTAAGGCAGAGATTAGACATAGATGGTTCATTTGAACCTGTAGGAATAAGTGAAGTTCTTGGTGAACCAGAACTCATTGCTAACCATTTCAATCTTGACACAATTGAGATAGAAGAATTGCAGACTGATGAGTTTGCAAGAAATTTTAACTCGCCCTTGACTGATTTAAACGATCCTGTGATCGTTTAGGTTAGACCTTTTGATTCACCAGTATTAGGTGTACATGTGGGTAGAATCATGTCTTCTGCAGAAGAAATCCCTTTTGTGTTCACCTCAACCCTTCCGGTTGAAGGGGTACTACCTCCCCTGGTAAGTGCCCCTAGATCTAGTTTGCCTTCTACACCTTTGAATCCAGTGAGCCGGGTGGTTCAACCGCCGGTTCACTCAAACCTAGGAGGTACTTCTAGTGACATGGTTACTGGGATCCCCATTATACCTACCATTCCTTCTTCCTTTCACTATACTACCCAGAGTGGTCCGGTAGGATCCTCAGCATTTGTCCAAGGATTCCCTTGGAATGGGGGGCACATTCCCCCATCTAGTCCATACGTAGGTCCATCTCCTTCCTATGTAGGAGTGCAGTTTGGGAGCAACACCTCTTATGGGAAAAGCTTCCAAACCCCCATTTCGGTCCCATACACGAGCTCTCCATTTTCATTGTTTAGTGGAGGGATACCTGCTCCTATCTTTCAGAACCCTACTTCTATGGGGACGACCCGAACTTATTACACTGGACCTCCCACACACAATCCTATGGCTTATGGATGGAATCCATTTCAAAGCAACCTTCCCACTTCACAACTGGTGTCAGGGGGAAACCCCACTTTTACCCATGGGCATTCGGGGGCAGGTCCCTCAAATCCCCAAGTTGGCACATTTACTACCCTGGTTCGACCCAAACTTCCATTCCTGGCAACCCTAAACTTGCCAGATTTGTCAAAATTGATGAATGACCCGGTGAGGCATGACCCCTTGTGGCCACCTGTTCCCATCAAATTCCCATCGGACATCCCTAAGTTCGAAGGTAAAGCTGGTGAAGATTTTGGGGCACATGCCACCACCTTCCATTTATGGTGTTCTTTGAATTTGCTGAATGAAGATTCAGTGAGGTTGAGGCTGTTCCAGAGGACCTTGACAGGTACTGCGGGAAAATGGTACATCGAATTGCCTTCTGCTACTTTTAGTAGTTTCTGGGACTTGTCTAGTGCTTTTCTTAGCCACTTTCAACTTCCGGTCCGATATCATTTTGGAACGGACTTGTTGTCTACTTTTAGACAAAACAAGGCTACCCACATCTTGGATCATATCCAAGAGTGGAGGAGGTGAAAGAGCCTTATCAAAGCCACCATTCCTCCTGAGTTTCTGCTAGAGTAGTTCCTTAAATCACTGTTTCCATACATATCTAAGGATGTTTCCACATCAGGAGTAATGAATGAAGAAGAAGCCATACTCAGGGCCCAACAATTGGATTTGATTTATTCACAATCTGGGATCTTATATGAGATCATCCCTGAGGCACCGAGGCCTTCGCACGAGGTGGAGAAGCCTAAGCCTGGACCCCATGCCGATGGTGTGGTTGGATCCGTTAACTCTCCCACCATAGAATCTTTGACTAAGAACCTTCACCAGTTGTCTATCAAACAGTCTACAACGAAGGCAGAAAAGGCTGCCCCCTCCCCCCAGTATGCAAATGTTTTTGCACAAACCTCTCAGAAGGGCAATCAACAGGCCGGTGGGAAGAAAAAGAAAGGTAAGAAGGGAGAGGGAAACCAAAACAAGCCAAAGCCCGCAAACAATGCTGATGGGGGAAAAAAATAAAAGAATAAGGTCAAGTTCCCTTGTAAGTTGTGCCAAGAGGACCACCTTACTCACCTTTGTCCCCTTATGGATCAGGCCGAGAAGCTGCGTAAAGCTCAACAACCGGCTGTCCTGAAGGATCCTTTTCCCCAAGGATAGAACACTGCTTCAGCTTCTAACATAGCAGGGGGCACTCAAGCTGCCCCTGACCCAAATTATATCAACATGGTTCGATCTTCGACTTTGTTGCGGACAAGGAACAAAAATTATGAGAAAGAGACTCCTGAGAAGGGTAAAGCTGTAGGTGAAAGTTCCAACCCTCTCACAATAGAGAAACCTGCTGAAATAATGCCGAAGATACCAAAAGGTGTCTTCAAGAAGACCTTGCATAACCCTAATTCTAGGGATGCTTCAAACTACTCTATCGTTGAAGATTTAGCTCAAACCCTGTGTGCAATGTCAACTTTGGAGGTGTTATAGAGTTTTCCCGCTCAGCGGGATGCCCTCTTAGTAGCTTTAGGTAGCATGGAATCTTTGAGTCTCATGGCGAAGTTTCATTTATCTGATGTCAAAATTCGCCTGCCTTACCATGTAGCCCTATCAATAGATGTCATCCATGGTGGTAAGACCATTGGAAGGGCAGTTTTTGATGAGGGGGCCTCTACATGTGTTATGTCCTTGACCTGTTGGAAAGCTCTTGGATCCCCAGAGTTGGTCACATCAAACACTTTGCTTACTACTTTTGATGGAAGATCCTTCCGTCCACATGGTATCCTGCCGACTTTTGAGATTAAGTTGGCAGGCAAAGCAGTGTCTGTTGAAGTAGAAGTGATTGATGCTCCTTTGGACTACAATCCGCTTCTGAGAAGGAGTTGGACTTATGCGATGTCCGCTATTGCGTCGGACGTTCTTCGTGTAGTGGTTTTTCCACATGAGGGCAAGTTGGTTACTATTGATCAACTTGATTTTACTCGAAAAGGCCGTTTAGAGTCAAATGAGTCCGCTGTGCCATTGGTTGATCAGGTCAAACCTGCTGCACAGAGCTTGGGGGCTGGAATGTACACATCATTGATGGGCACATTTGATCTTCTAGCCCCAGTTAATTACATTGGTTCTACTAGTGTGGGGAAGTCCATCACTACGGTTGTCGATAGGACTGATCCTTGGGTTCTCCCAACTCCCCATGAACCTGAAGTGCCCTTATCGACAGTAGAGGTGGCTTATCAAGCTATCACTGAAGCTGCTGTTGATCCCATTCCAGATCCTCTAACAGTATCGGATGATCTGGAAGAAGTCTATTTTCCCACATGGGTGGAAAACTCTTCACATTCTATAGATTGCTTAGACACAGTTCTACCTTTCGATGAATCTATTCTGGAAGCCATGAGTGGACGTGATAAGATTTGTGAGGATCTTCATCATTGATCCTATTTTCTTCCAGAACTAAGTAGGATAGAAAACCAAGAGTTTCGCGTGAAACTGTCAGAAGATGTTGATATACCTATCAACCCTTTTCCTAGGGAAGGAGTGTTTGCCGAGGGAAATATGGCAAAAAATTTCGCCACTATACCTATTAACATCTCTGTGAACCCAGATGTTGTGGAAAACATCTATATAGGTGCAAACTACTCTCCTAAGGAGATTGCTATCTATACTGCCCTTTTTAAGGAATTCCGCGATGTCTTTTCCTGGTCATATGAGGAGATTCCAGGCATAGATCCATCTATTGTTGAACATGAAATCCGAACCTATCCTAATGCCAAGCCAGTTTGACAAAAATTAAGACCCATGAACCCGCGTAAAGCGGTGGCTGTGAAAGCTGGTTTTATATATCCCATAGCTTTGACTGAATGGGTGTCCAACCCTGTTCCTGTTGATAAAAAGCAAGGGACTATTCGCATTTGTACTGACTTTAGAGACCTCAATAAAGCCTGTCCTAAGGACAACTACCCCACACCATTTATTGACCAGATCATAGATGCATGTGCAGGAAGTGAGGTGTTTTCGTTTATGGATGGTTTCTCTGGCTACAATCAAATCCAAATCAAACCGGAAGACCAACCTAAACCTGCTTTCATTTTCCCTTGGGGTACATTTGCGTATAAGAAAATGCCCTTTGGATTGAAAAATGCTGGGGCAACCTTTCAACGGGCTATGAAATTTTCTTTTCATGACATTAAATCCATTGTCGAACCATACCTTGACGATCTGCCCACACATTCTCGTAAGATGATCCAACATCCAGATCATTTATGGTTGATCTTTGAACAATGCAAGTATTATAAAATTCGCTTGAATCCCCACAAGTGTGTATTCTGCATCGAGTCAGGAAGATTACTCGGATTCATTGTCTCTAGAAGAGGCATCCAGGTGGATCCTTTGAAAGTTGAGGCCATTGTAAATCTGCCTCCTCCTCGTTCTCTCAGGCAACTTCAAAGCCTGCAAGGAAAGTCTAATTTCCTTCAACGTTTTATTGTTAATTATGCCAAGATCACTAAAGGTTTCATGCGCTTGCTGAAACAAGACACCCCATTTGTATGGGATGAAACCGCACAACTTTCGTTTGAGGCATTGAAACAAGCTTTGTTGTCGGCACCTTTATTACGTCCACCAGATTATTCTAGGGATTTTATATTATATTTGGCCACGTCGGAGTCAACCATTGGGGTAGTACTAGTTTAGGAGGACGATAACCTTGTAGAGCATGTTTTTTATTATCTTAGCCGTGCTTTGGCCGGACCTAAGCTTAGATACTCTCACGTCGAGAAATTAGCCTTAGCAGCTGTTTATGCTGTGCAGAGGTTGCGCCACTACATTTTACTGAGGACCACCACAGTTGTGGCGGATGTGAATCCGTTCCAATATGTTTTATCCCGATGGATTGTTGGGGGAAAATTTAACAAGTGGATAGTCATTCTCCAAGAGTTTGACTTGGATTTCCAGTTTACTAAGTCTAAGAGTCCTTAGTTTTTGCTGAGCTCATAGCAGAATTTCCTACAGAAAAAGATGTAGTCATTGAGGATGACTCATTCCCAGATGAGCACATCTTCCTGATATCCACCTCTTATCCTTGGTATGTAGATATTCTTATATATCTCCAGACTCTGAAGTACCCTGCAGCTTCCTCTAGGGAGGAACGACGTAAGTTACGCCTTCATGCCAATAACTACCTCATTATAGGAGATACATTATATCGACGAGGGGTAGATTCCGTGTTGCGTCGTTTCCTTACTCACGAGGAAGCGGAGATTGTCCTAAATGATTCCCATAGTGGAGCATGTGGGGGTCATTTATCTGGGTTAGCAACGACCCAGAAGATATTGCGAGCCGGTTATTTTTGGCTTATGATCTTTAAATATTGTGTGGAAGCCGTGAAGCACTGTCATCCGTGTCAGCTTTACACTAGGAAGATGTGGTCGCATCCTGCTCCGTTATTCCCCGTTGTCTCAGTAGGCCCCTTTATGAAACGGGGGATTGATTACATGACATGCAACCCAGCCTCGACTGGGGGGCATAAATACATCATTGTTGCTGTTGACTATTTTACGAAATGGGCAGAGGCAATGCCTACTTTCAAAGCCGACGGGGAAACAACAGCTTTCTTTGTATTCAATCAGATTATTGCACGATTCGGTATACCCAAAGTGATTGTCACTGACCATGGCAGTCATTTTCAAAATAACATGATGACGGAACTAACTACTATGCTCGGATTCAGACAAGAACATTCTTCTCCATACTATCCGCAAGAAAACGGTCAGGTCGAGGCTGTCAACAAGACTTTAAAAGCTATCCTTAAACGTACAATTGATGCAGCTCATTCTAACTGGCACATCATGTTATATCCTACTCTTTGGGCCTACCGAACTAACGTAAAGACTGCTATGGGTTTCTCACCTTTCCAACTCATTCACAGGGTGGAAGCAGTTACTCCGATTGAATGTGAAATCCCGTCTCTACAGATAGTCATTCATGTGTTACCTGATACGACTGAGCTTGAAGAACATATGGTACATTTAGAACACCTTGATGAACAGCGTAGAGATGCGCTGACTGCTAATCAGGCTCATAAAAATAGGGTTAAATATCAGTATGATAAATTGGTCAAACCTAGGGTTTTCTCTGAAGGGGAACTTGTCTTGCTTTGGGACCAAGATAAAGAACCTCTGGGAGAAGGAAAATTCAAGGCAATGTGGTTAGGACCCTATGTCGTGTCGAAAGTATTAAGTAAGGGTGCATATGAGTTAGTTGATTTCGATGGGAATAAGTTGCCTAAGCCTAGAAATGGGCTCTACTTGAAGAAGTACTATGCTTAAGCTTAGCATTTTTTCTTTGTATTTTTAGTGTATGTATTTTTTATGTACACTAGGTTGTCAGTTTTGTTTTTCATATATATCTACTGGTTGTTGCAGATGTCTTCTGAACAGTATATAGGGTTTTTTGATGGCGCCAGCCGTCATACTTGTAACCTAGCTTCGGCAGCGTGGGTTATCTACTCTCCCTCAGGACAGCTTGTCGCCGCAGGAGGCGCTTGTCTAGGTCCTGCTTCGAATAATGTTGCTAAGTATAGGGCCATCATTGAGCTCCTATGGGATGCCTTGTCACGTGGTATTACCCAGCTTGAGGTCTGTTTGGACTCTCAATTGGTGGTTTCCCAGCTCAATCGAGCTTATCAGGTACGAAATCCTATCTTATTACGTTAGTTCATGCAAATTCGTTTATTGGAAAGACATTTTGAGGTTATTACTTTCAATCATATACCACGAAACCAAAATTCATTGACTGATGCATATGCTAATTACATTTTGGATTGGCATCTCACACACATTTTATAAAAATATGCAGCAAACATATGAATGACACTTGTAAATAAACTGACAATAAAACACCAATATATATATATATATATATATATATATATATATATATATATGTAAAATATCTGTCTGTAGATAGGTCAAGTCTGATCCTCAGATCCCGTCATATACAAAATGTACAAAAATGTGGATCATAGTCCATCAAAATGCCCTAGGTCTAAGCTAGACCGCCCTGGTCACTTGGACCACCTTGGTCCCCATGATCTCTATGCACCCTGGCTTCCTCAGCCTCCTCAGCTTCAGCAGCCTCCACCGCATCTCTATATACGAGCACTGCTCTAGCCACTCGTCTGAAAAGACGGAGCCAAACCGGTGGAAATCCTACTACGAACTCCTGCATGGCTGCAGGGATATGCTCTATCCGTATGGTCGGTACTCATTGGGTTAGCCTGGACAACTTTCTCTCTAGTACCCTGATTAATCCTGGATCCTCACCCATGACAGGACGCACGAACATACGAGGGTGCCCTTCAGGGTGGACTGGTCCAATATCTGCATTTTGACACACAAATAGGTTTAAGACTTGTCCATATGTATATATCTATCATTTGAAAAATTCATAAAAATTTGAAAATGATAAAAATTAAAAATTACTTACCTAGCTCGCCCCATGCTCCTCCTGGAGGGAGGACAAGGTCATGATCCCAATAATTGACCATATCATGATCCCAATAATTGACCATGAAATCAAGTATGCAGACATTGGCCCGCATGGGTGATGTACAAAAGTATTTCAGTAGCCCACTGGTCCTCAATTCCTGTATGGTGGGCGCACTTTGGAGCGCTGCATGGTCCATTATTTCATGCTCCCTTTCCCTCCACCCCAGAACCATATTTTACCTAGCAAATACAAGCAATTGGATTCAGTATTCCCATATCAAAATTCAAATTTTTTTGCATATATGTAAGATTTTTTCCTCCACACAGTATCCGTGACTGTCTCTTTAGACAGGTCGCGTATCATCCGCGGCTCTCTAGTTAAGCAACCCGCGGATATAACGCGTATCCGCGAGATTCCCTATCAGCAACTCCCGGATGCGCACTGCTATAGTTTAGGATGCTGTTAAATACTGAATTCACACTTAAACTTAACATTTGTTTGGATCAAATTAAAGAGCTTAGGGTGTAGGATTACCTGCAGCTGGCGGATTTCGATTTCGTCGGTCCAATTGTCCACAATGATTGATCGAAGGTAGAGGGTAAATTTGCTTTTTCTGGCTCAAAAGTTCAAATGGTGAGATTTGTTTTAATTTTCAACCTATTTATAGAAATTATATTTCATAAAGTGGGTCTTTTTATATAGTTTGAAATCCCAATCAACTAATACCATACTTTTTGTGCCTTGGAACAGGTTTATCACTTTTTACAAAGTGTTGTTGCTCCAATAGGGTGGTTTTGTTATTTCCAATACATGTTGGCATTTTTTCACTCCACATTAACCTTAGCATTCAACATTTTTCCATGGACTATGGTATTCTAATCCATTAGTCCCTTGTCTTTACCATTGTTCTTCCATGGCTAGGACCCTTCTTTCATGAGTATCCTTCTTATATGCCTTTGTCATTCTTTGGTACTCATGCTGCCATTGTTCCAGGTTCAGAAGTATCCTCTTAGCTATTTTTTCATGCCAAATAGAGCTTCTTTTGAATCTCTTTTTACAAGCTATCCCTTTATAGGACTCCCCGCCCTTATGGAGTTTCTTTAGGCCCAGGTTTGACTCCTTCAAAACATACTTGACTGTCGAGTTGTCTTGTCTGTTCAAGCTCGTTAAGAATATGTGAACGGGCATCCACATTGGTGGTAGGTTATCTCTTTCTCGGACCATGCAGAATAATATGAGAAATGATCACTCTCTTTTCTTTTTGAATTGAGAAGAGTATTCTCAGGCATAGGTTTAACACTTTTCTGGACCTGAGGGACTAAATTTACGGAAAAGGAACACCCGTTTTGAGCTTAGTTTTCTCTTTTTCATGCTCATTAAACACTTAAGAACAAAGCAACGAGTTTATTGTTGTAAGCCCCATTTCTCGTAACCAAATGGATCTTTCCGAGTGATCTTGCTTTCCTTCACACTCGTAAAACTCAAGCTATTTTATGCTGTTCTAGAAGGAGCATTGGGTAGGTGGTAATTTAACTTTTTTCGGACCTCCCTGACTAAGTACAAAAAAGGTTCACCTTTTCTTCTTCGGAAGTTAAGAGAGTTCTTTTGTGGTTTGTTTTATACTTTTTCGGCCTCAGGAGACTAAATTGGACGAAAAAGGACCCCCCTGGAGTCTTCTTTGGAGTTTTCAGACTCTCTAAATGTGAAAACACCAGCTGAGCATGTACTAGTTCGGGCTCATTAAATCCACAAATCAGTGACACTATCAAGCATTATTTTCCCATCTCTTCAAGCTTGTTAAAAAATGAAGAGCGAACTGAGTTGACTTTCCTGGACTCGTTAAAATTTAACAGGGAAGGTAAAGAAGGAGTTTTCTCTTGTTTTCAGTAATGGCAGCATGTGATCCTTGAACATAGCACTCTTTGTTTTCCAATATCCATGTTTCAGCGTCCACTTGTGTTCAGCTATCACTTTGAGTTTCTTACTCCTCCTCTTGTCCATTATACCTGGGGAATCTGATCATGTATGCTACATGACAGATAGGTTTAGTTGTTCTATCTATAAGTTATACGCTACCTTGGGTCATCTCCGTGTTGTGCTCACTATTCAAGGAATCTTCCCAATGTCTGATCTATCGCCTGATCCCATCGTTGTTATATTTGTTATCTCTTTGTGTCTCCCTTCTTTTTCCCCGTTCCTAGTCACTCTTGTGATCCGTTGGAGGATCTATTGCCTTCCCTATCATAGTATGGTTTCGTTTCAGTACTTCCTGATGATGAAGACCTAGATTTTTGATGATAGTACCTCAGGATTCACTTTCATCATTGGTGAATTCCTTTGCTTCAATTGTTGATTATCATCTATTGATTGACAAACTGTCGAATCCTTTCCATGTTCGACTTTAGCTTACCCTTATTCACATGGCTTGGATTGTACTAGTTCTTTGGGATCTTTTATGAAGACCTTAGTTCCTCACCTGTGGAATAAGTTGCGCAAGATTATGTTCCATTATTCTACACAGTTTCCAGATCTTTGAAGACTCATCATTATTCTATATTGTGGCTTTGATCCACCTTTGTAATATACGTGGTTTATACCCGTATCATATGATGTACTCCAATATTTTAAAGGAGCTAGTGTTCCAGTAAATTGAACATAGCATCCTCAGATGTAACTTTGTATATGACATTACTATGTATTTGTTTCAGGTACTCTCTCTGCTCCATTGGATTTCTGAGTTCTCCAAAGATGATGATTATAATGTATTTCGGCCATCGCTTCCCTCTGACCTCACACATTAGGGGGCATCTGTTATCCACCTGAATGGCACCTCTCTGTCCAAGTGCCGACATCCCTCATGTTGGCACACAAAAGGACATCTATGGATTGAGGTTTGCCCAAAACACTATAGATGAGCTTCTTGTAAATGGCATTCATTATCCATCCAGTGGTTTACTTTATCTTTTTAGATATGTCAAGACATATCCGCGACCCTATCTATATGCAACTCGTGGATCATCTGCGAGTGTTGGTGTTTGCAAGTCGCAGATGGATGTATCTGCGGGTTGCTCTTATGGAAAGTCATGGATCATAAGCGAGTTTTCCTTCTTCACACCCACGGATTCCTATCTTTGACATTTAAAAATAAAAAACGTGATTACTTGAGATTAGTTAAGCCATTTACCTTAATCTTCTTAACTGTCTCAACCTCCTCAACCTTCGAAACTGCCTTATTTCATCCATATAAATACAGGTCTTGGGGAGGGTGTTGGATATATACACTTGGAGAGCAAAGTCATGCTGGTGGATTTGATACAGAAGTCTTTGGAGCAGTGGAACTCAGAATCCTTTGGTTGCAAAGGAGTCCTTGTCTCAAGCGTTGGGTTGTAATCTGAACTCTTTCATTGTTGATAATAAAGAGAATCCTTCTTCCATATGTGTCTCATGTATCTTGGTTTGATAAATGTTTATGTTTCTGCATTTTATATATGATTTATCTAACCTACTTATATATATATGAATCATCTTGTATTTGGAAGATTGTTTCTTGACAGGTGAAGGAGAAAGCATCCCTGAAGACTTTAGAGGAGAAGCAGAGCATAAGAGGACAAGTAAGGATCAACCTTCGTTAATCGAGTAAGTCTTTCTTATCCTCCTATTTCCTTTACTGCACTCTAGAAGTCAATTGTCTGCAAGTTAATTGAGTATGTTGGTAACCCCAGACCTTAGGTTATTAGGTGTGTAATCCTGTACAACAAGGTCCAAGTTTGAAAATAATATGATAAATACATTTTTTGTCTTCTTTTTTAATCTTGCATTCTGCACATAAGAGTCTAAGAGTTTTCTACTTAGATAAATAGTCTTGAATGCATGAAAAATCATTTGGATTCAAGGAAAGAAACTCATTTTCAAGTTGATGACCCCGAATTTCATTGTGTTTACCAAACACAGATTCCAACTTTTCCCAAGCTTTATCAGGTTCATCAATGCTAGATATGTGGAATCGCATATGAGTAGAGATTGACATCCCAATCAATCCATGAGCTTCATCACATCTATTTTCCCATTTAATTTTCTTATCATCATCAGTGGGTTCTGTGTCTTTCCCTGAGGTTATCCTGAAAAGTCCCCTACTTCGTAGAACATCCTCCATACGAGATTTCCATGAGAAATAGTTAGAACTTGTAAGTATAATATCACAAGGGGCGGCCATACTGTAAAATAATGGCTAAAAAAATAGAAAATAACTGTCTGGATATAAAGAGCTCGAAAAAATATGCGATTTAAAAAAAAAGGGCACTGAAAACGGATTTTGGATGATGAAGTTATGCTTGATCAAAGAAAATGTTGAAGATGTCCCCAATAGTGATGTGGCAGATATTAACTTGACCAACAAAAAAAAAGAAGGCCCCTCTTCCCAAGATCAACCTTTGACAATCACTTTTACAATAAAGTTGGTTTGAAGTGAATCACTTTTGTAGAATAAGTGATGTTCACTTTTACAATAATGTGACTTTTAAATAGTGCGGCAATAAATTAAAAGACTTAAGTGACTCACTTTTATTTTATTTTATTTATGTGAGATGTACTTTTACAATAAAGTAACTTGAAAATAGAAATTGCATGCACTAAAAAATAGCTTGATAAGACTTGAACTCAAGACTTATTAAGGTGTAAAACAACTTTGGACCAAGTGAGCTAAGTTTAAAAGTTACATAAAAGTATGGAAAGAGGAAGGAGGTTTTTTTTTACTCTTCTCTCTCATTTTCCGTGCTTGCTTTCTTTTCCTGCAAATCACAAAAAAAATGAAAAACAAAAACAAAAAAACTTTTTCCACACAATGGGGTTAGATATTGGTTAGCTTACCTGGAAAGTTTACATTTTCAAGTTTTCTCACTGTTTCTGATTTACCGTGATCGCACAAGGTGCACGACAAAGAGCATACGTAGCTGAGAAGACAAGAAAAAAAAACTTTCCCTTACTGTTTCTGATTCGCCGCGATCGCGTAAGGTGCACGGTAAAGAGCATATGCAGTCAGGGAAAACAACAGTCCAAGACTAAAACATAAAATATCTAATAATAAACTGATAAAATATGAGAGATTTAAAAAAAACAAATCCGTCACTGTAACATTATACCTTCAGATTTGCCGAAATGAGTGTTTTTGGAGCAAACGAAAATGGTTTTTGATGAAATGAAAACTATTTCCCAATGGAAACGACACTCCAGACGCAATGGAATATCTCCCATGGGCCAAAAATGCACAAAAAATCTAGAACTAGAAACCCTTTCAAATTTTTGGCAACACCGGTTCGAGATCTTGATCAAAACCGAAAGTGGCTCTTCATAAAAGCTCTGATACCATGTTCTAGTACACATGGTAGTCCCAAAATATCGAACACCTTCAGCAACTGCTTCACACAAATAGATCACAGATCAACACACCGATTTTTGTCACGTGGTTAAAACCCTCGAGAGGGAAACAGTCCACGGCCCCAGCCAAATAGCTACTTGGAGCAATTTATTATGCAAAAGAAAGAAAGTTACATGAGCTTCTCATAATCGATCAACTAGCCAAGGACCCTCTATGCTCTTTAAATAGAGATCATAGACCAATCGGGTGTTAAGCCACAGATCAATGGTAGGTATGATCTAAGAGAAGTTGAACCGTCGGATCACTCTATGTCTAGAACATATCGTGACCGTCGGATTAGAATATTTACAAATGCATACTAAAGAAACACACTTTTACCTAATGGATATATTACACAAGTTGATCTTAACTAACTCCTAAGTGTCTAAATATCCTAACACACCGGTGCTTTTTGCTCAAGAGATAAAGGTGCCGACGCTTTTTGCTCAAAGGGAAATAGCACCGATGGCACCTAATGTTAATAGACAAAAGGCACTTATGCTCTATCATAAGGGAGTAAGTGCACTGGTCTTCTCAAATTTAGAAAAAAACCATTATAAGAATCCCTAACCAATGTTCTCTGAGGGGTGCTGAGGAATCGTTGGACATTTTAGGTGAAAAATTCATTTTTCTATAATTGATGCACATCCTCCAATTCTCATTCTTCTTGGGTACTATGATTTTAGGTGACCCACAAGTTGAGATTCTTGGTCGGATTATGCCCTATTCCAACAACCCCTGCAACAACTTCTTCACTTCATCTACTTCTATGTCATGTTGTCTGTAAAGTTTGATGTTCAACATTGGAGAATATAGAAATAGTTGTATATTTTGATACACTTCCTTCTTTAAGTATCCCCTTAGGATTCTGGAAAAATTCTATGTATGGTTGCAAAATGTTTTCCAACTGGTGCTTTTGCTCTTTGGTAGATCCCTCTAGAGATTCCTTCACTTTTACCGATTCACCTTCTTATTGATTTTTTCTTCAGAAAAGCAACACAAACTTTGATTTGCCTTTGTGTATGTTGATGATGAAGGATTGATCATCCTTTATTAAGCGGTATAGGTTGGATATTCTCATGAATATCAAATCCCTCATATAAATGCATGGGATTCCAAACACTACACCACAAAAATACAAGGGTTCTACTTCTATCTCTAGTTCATTAATATACTCTACAGTTATGGAAAAAATTATCTGGGATTTTTTTGTGACTCTAAGTTCTACATATTTATTTACCTATCCTAATGGATAGCAATAGGGATGATCATGTACTTCCAATCTAATCTTATGTACCATATCCTTTTCTACTAGGTTTTCCTATGAACCGCAGTTGAAAAGAGCGTTGATCTTTGTATTTTTGACCTGGATCTTTATGTGGAAAAGTTTCATCATCTCTTTCTTCTCCTTATGGTGAAGGATACTAAGAATCACCTCCTTCTATAGTGTGGTACATATAATCTTCTCATCTACATCTGAGTTAGGTTCTAACTCCCCGCTTGGCTATGTGGCTAGAAGGTTGTTATTCTTGGCATATTTCTTGTGGTTCTTGGGGTTTAGCTCTGGAAGTAGCTTCCAAAACTTTTCTTTAGTGTGACCATTGATGTTAAAATGGTTTTTTTATTCTTGAACTGATGTGTTGTGGATTCAGACTTCTTCTCCTTTCCCTTCCATTTCTTTTACGCCTATTTAAGAGCATATTAACTCTCTTTGTGTATTGAACTGCTTGTATCTCCTTTATTTTGGCCTATGTTTTCCATGGTGCTTGTACATAGGATTCATTAATTGACCTGGGGTTGAATAACATTTCCTACCTACATATATGAATATATAAAGCCCTAAAATACTTTAGGATTATATCTGGGGTTCTTGGGTGAGATCATACTCAACATGATAACCATCTTCTTGAACTTGGTGGTGTATTCTTGCACTCTTCCCTTGCCTTTTCCTGAAGTAATTCCAATAGATACACTAGTACTATACATACCCGATAGGGTAGATTGGGGTTTTAAAGTCCTCCCACTTAGTTACTAATGAATCACCCACCAACCTAAGTGCTTTCATGTGGATTTCCCACAAGGTTAATGAATGACCCTCTAATTTCAGTTTGAAAATTGAGATCTCTTGATCCTTAACTATTTGATGGATACTAAAATAAACCTATAAATGCAGCAACCAATTATTCAACTTTAAAGCATCAATATCACCTTCCTATGACTTTATATTGACCCTCGCTTCCATCTTGAAGAGAGACAGGGAAGGAATATTGGTACTGGAACTTGACTACTTGTTGACGTAAACTCAGTCAACAAAACCAGTTGACAGGGGTTTCCACTCTGTCGACACCCAAACAACTGTGGTCTCCCTGAGCACCGACCCAGAAAGGTTTTACCCTGTTTGGCAACACTCGCAGAGCGGATGAAGTCTCACCCAAGATATTCGAGGGAGAGTTGACAGAACCAAGTTTCTACAGAATGAGAGAGGACAATGTGCATCAACTTATCAACTCAGTGCAACATTAATAGATATGGTCATTCAATTATGCATTAACAGAACCATATCATTATTCAACATGCCGCATCATTATATCAGAACTACAGTAAACACATTGATGCACAAACATATCCAATAAAATAACATCATTTAAAGCAAGGAAACATCGAATCATTTACAAATCCATGTCGTAGATACCCATTGCATTCATAATTGAGTCATAGAAAATGGTAAAATAGGAAAATAAAAAAGAACACAATGATTCAACTCAACTTCTGTCATATCATATTACTTCTGCATAAAATCACAGATTCTCCAAAATAGTTCACATATCAACAAGTGATCTCAAAAGGTACCTTCAAAGATGATGCAAATTTCTCTAACACTTACAATTAAACATCTACTTATAGGCTTTCTCCTTTACATTCAAGGTCCACTTAGAAAACTTCCTAACTAACTCTTAATTGATTCTACAAAATGATGACCAATATCCATAAAATATGGTTCAAAACTACAAATGACGACATAAAATATATAAAATATTCCATTCTTCACCTTGGGCACCATCTTCCACTTGCGCGGTGTCTTTTATCTTGCACAAAATCTACGATGATGCACAACTACCTTATCCCAAAACTTCCTGCTAACAGGCCCCCAACACAATATTGTGGCTCTCCCTCAAGCCACGTTAGTTGGACATGGTGTACTCGTTGATCTTCAACTTGAAGTCTTCATACTACTGAGTAATATCCTTCACCTGTTCTTGAACCTTATCAGAAATCCAGTTACTTCCTGTCAAGTCGTGCTTTAATGGGTGCTCCACTGTAATGTCCCTTTTTAAATTTTTTACCAAAATGCCCAATTTTGGCTCCTGACTAGTTTTAGTGTCTTGGTCTCCAAATCAGCCCAATTGCTCCCAAATATTCAGAGAAGTTGTATGAATGATATAATAAATTAATTATTATTTCTAGGGATATATTATGTTCCTCCAATCACTTCTTCAAGTATGTACTAAATTCTGAACAAGATAGATGATTTTACTGGCAATTTTGGGCTCAAATCCCCCCCGGGGTAAGTGGTAGAAATGGCTTTCCAAATTTGCAAAAACCCACTAAAATTATTAAATTGAAGAAGGGTATGTGTATAATACATTATCAGAGACTCATATGCATAATGAATCGACCTTCCATGGCAGTTATCACTTCTTTCAATCAGATATAAAAAACTAGTTTTGGACCCTTGGGGAAATGAGGTGTAGTTTGCTCCAATTGCTATGAAATTCGACCCAATGGCCACAAATTCTCAGATACTGAACATGAAACCCATAATATAATTAATTATAGTCCATTGATTCATAAATCATCAATATTTTACACATCCATTAGAATCCATCAAGATTAGAAGAGTTTACAACAAGGTAGTGGGGAAATGGCACTGTTTCTTCATTATTGAGCAATAATACATGATATTTATTGGAATTTAGACCTAAGATATTTCTGAAATTAAATAGTAGATAATTTACATCAGAATACAAAATACTGGAGCAAGAGAAGCCCCCTCAAAGAGATGAATATCTCACCAAGTGCGCCTCACTCCATAGAGCTGAAATATGGGTAGAAAACTTGAGATGATAGGAAGAACAAGCTGAACTTGATATGTCCAAAAGCTTCTGTAGCTTGCACCTATAACTTATGACTCCATTGAAGCTCCTTGAAATACCTGAGTGGCCTCTCCAAACACCAACTAGGATGGGAATCTTTCACCCTCGAAATTGGCTAAGGCATGAACTAGTCATCCACTAGCTCTCTCTCTTCACAATAACAATTTTCACAAATAAAAAAAAGGGCCTTCTCATGGATGATCCTTTCATTTTATAAAAATTATTGTTCTTCTAAGGTTTCAAATCCATCCATAAACCAAATCCAAGTCGAATTGGTGTGGTTGCTCATGCTATGCCATGTGGCCTCTCTCTTCACCTTCCCTCTTCTCCCAAATTCGAGTAAAAGCCTCTTGGCCTTATCCAACTCCCATGAGTGCCATCTAAGATTCTATATTCATACCTGACATGTCATATATGTCATATTTCATCCTTCCTATATGACTTGTGTCATAACTGTCATAGAATCTTCATCATTGGTGTCATAGATGTCATAAATGTAAGGGGAATCTAGCCAAGTGTCCATGAAACTCCCATTTGGCTCTTCCTCTCCCCATGTAAGTAACAATTCATCCAAAATTATACCTATGAAGTATATGGACAAGTATATTAACCTTATAATGCATCCAAAAACATTAGTCTTCCCATAGATTCGAGATTGTAAGAGGAGGATGCCATTTAACATAGGAATTCTAGCTTGAGTGGGCCCCATAGTATCGATGTGTCTCCATTCTCCATAGCCATTTAATTAACTCCATTAAATAAATATTTATTCCTTCGAATGTCTAAACACTGTTTATTATCTCCCTTATTAACTTCCCAATGTTTCCACCCAACCTAGGGAACTAGTAGGATTGATGGAATTTTTCTACTGCAATTATTTGAATGGGGAAATTACATCCACCATATTCTTAGCAACCTCCTTTTTTCCTTCTGGAACAGCCTTTAACGCAACAACTTCCTTAACAGAAATCTGCACTCCAATATCTTGCAACTCATCTAACTGCTCACTACTCCTCTATTGTCTTTCCATCACTTTCCCGATGTGCTGTTGCAAAAATTTTAGCTCGTCAGACCATGTAATCTGAACAACTGGTGGAATTGATATTAATGTCGTATTTAGTGTCACCAACTACTCCTCTACCTCCTGCAACTTCTTGGTCAGTTGTGCGATATTCTCATCTTGAACTACGCTTCCCCAAAATTGCGTAGTCGCATCCATGACTTTCTTCGCTTCCTACTCCATCTCTTCGAGCTGTGTCACCACATCCTCTATGGCGCTCTTTCTCTACGATTTTTTCAGGTGGTGTGTCTAGATGCACCAAATAATTCAAAATATTGTTGTCTCACTACAACTGCGCGATGATCATCACAATCCACTGCACTTTGGCTTCTGTATCCTCATTCACAGCAGCTTCCGACACTCGTTGACATACTTCAGAGATGACATTTTCCAACTACATCCTGCGGTCCCAAAGCTGTTCCTTCTCGAATACTAGTCGATCTTGCTCCTTTTTCAATTCCCCAATCTCCTTGGCGCTCTTGGTCCTCAACTCCTCTTGTGTCATCTTCAATGCTTCAACTTCTCTATGTGCTTCCACTTCCTTCTCATGCAATCATAAAAACTTACCACTGATGTTCTTATCTTTGTCTTCCAACTCTTTATTGGCGACTCTTTGCATATGTACCAACATATGCATGGGCATCACGTTGATTTTGATAGACAGGTCCTACAACTGCCACATGGAGGCATTCAAATTTTCATTGCTGGTCTTAATCACAGTAAGGGGAATTTGAACATTCTGAACCCGCGTCCCAGTGTTGATTGATCCAAAGTCCTGCACAGTCGCTCCTGTTGGTGCTCTCTTTGAAACAACATCATGCAAAGAATCAAGTTTTTTTATTACCTTTGGAAATACCTCTTGCTTGGATTTCTTCATTTCCTTTGCTACTGCATCTGTAACTTCCTTGACAAGTTGATTCAACTGTGCTTCCATCCCTTGTGTTACGCTACTAGTTGCACCTTGTTCATACCATTTCTTCGTCCTTGAATCATCAAATGCGTTCTTTACTTTCAGGTCATTGGGTGTCTTTGTCGACTCTGTATTAGATTCATGTTGACTCTGCTGGTCATCCTTATGCACGGGATCAGCAGGTGCATCTACTGGGGGTCATGTCTATAATTCCTCCAAATTGACCGGTTCTCTCCATGCCGCAGGCCTCCAATTATCCATCAGACAACTTGTAAGGAATCAACAACCATTTCTTGCCTGGGTGATGCCGCGCTTGTAGGTGAATGGTGTGTGGGACAATTTCAAACCAAGCAATCCTTTAATACTTCGTTGTAGCTTCCTCAGATAGCAGAGAAACTTTCACAACTGTCGCCTGCAGTGCTTCCCAATAGACCCAAAATTGGGTCACACAGTCCTTCAATATTTCGGTTTCCCTTACCCACCAGAGATTTTGGTAACGTGCACCCTTAAACAATTTTACTACTTCTACCTCCATGCCTTGATAGTCATCTTGCTCCATCCAATCTACGAGTGTGATCAATATTAGCAACCAACTGTATGTAAATGGCCTTTCTCCCACCTAGACTGCCACTGCATCCTCTGCCAACTGGTTCATTAGAAAGAGCGACCAGTTCATTTGTACACCTTCTTCGCATTGCTCTACACATGTATAACCCCCGAACTACATTGAATGGGGAAGTTCTTCCTGATCACTTTGCTGGCCAAAATCCTTGCGTCGATACACACCACCTGGTCATTGATGCTGTCGATGCGGTAAGCCTACCTGTCACGCTTCAACCCATAGCACTTGTTCAACCTCGCCGCAAGCCTCTTGTCATTATCCTTTCCTCTAAAATACTGCGAGGGGTCTGGTCCATCCTTAGGAAGCCTCATGATGTCTGAGATCAATTCCACTGTGATTATGACTATTGTGTCCAGCCACAATGTCCTGCCATGAAAATAGGCCAAAATATTCTTTACATAGGCATTCGCCTCATTTAACCGCCCAACTATGACATGTTAATCAACCCCAACAACCCCGCTTTATTTATCCCGCTCGCCCAATCCTACGGAATACGTTCTATCGGGCCGCCTCCTACTGCTACCATTGGCACATATGGTTCCTTTGTAACATCCTATAGTGCAATCAAGTCATGGTCATGATAATTTAACTTAATCAATGTAGGCCTGATGTCTGTGCTGCATACCATCCCCTGTGGTATTGTTGACATATTCACTTGGTACTTCTCATTCTTGGTGAGCTTCCTGGGCTGCACACTGGGTCGACATGGCGGTATATACCTAGGGATATCCTCAACAAACACCCCTGCGTGAGCCGCTGAATGCACGACTCCTGACCTCGATGGACCTATTTACGAAGCTTCCTCCACTGCCCTCGCATACATTCTAGTCTGCCTTTTCTTAGGTGCTGGAGAGCTAGGCTTCTGTCCCTTCCTCTTCTTCTTTAGTACCGATGATGATCCTATCGACATACTTGCGATTTCTTCCTCAATGGTTACTAGGATGACTATTTATTTCCTTTCACTTGAAATATCCACCGTGATAGGTTCACATAACAAACTATCATACACTAGAGTGTATCCTAAATCATTAAGAATGTTAATCAAGGAATATCAAAAGATGCTTTTTTTATTGGCTAGAATTGCTCACATCCTATTGAGAATATTATTTTTTTATTGTAAAGTAGTTAAATGAGTCTACTCACCGAAAATATTTGAGCCCAAAAAAAGGAAATCAGGATAATTTCCGAACAAAAATATAAGTTAACTGGTCGTTTTCTTAAAGCAAGCATAATCACCCAACCGAAATTTCCAACCCACAGTGAGTTTAACGTAGGTTAAGCGTATGAAGACTCGAAATTTCATTAAATTAGCACCGTTAGTAATAGTCTTGGAAGTGTAAGACATGTCAGGAATGGGTGCCGCAGTTATGATATGAGTTTCCTTTAGATCTACGTGGTGGAATGAAATCAATTGAGCATCCATGATCGATTGAGCATGGCGGGTAGTTTCCAAAAATTTCATTTCTCATGAATTTGAATGAGATATTTTTATAACAATGTGTTTTGTTTTGGACTGCCTGGTATTTTGGACTACTTGGTACCCTATAACATAACCATATAAACATATAACATAATTATGATTATGTAAAAAACGTCTTGTGGATACCTTCAGAATTTTAAATTGGTATAAGAAGCAGCATTACTTGATGAGACTCCTTTGGTGTGAAGTATACCAACCTTGACTCATCCACACAAAATCATATTATTTTGACTCAAGTACACCTGCATTGTACTTCATCTAGTCCCATCCTTATCTCAAGTGATAGTAAATTGCACTTTCCTCACTTCTGTTGATGGTAAAAAATGGAAAGAATCCGGAAAGTAGCATATAGAATAAGATTGTAATGAATGTGCTCTAAAAAATTCTGTAGAATGCACTTGGATGATATGGCATTGTGATATGGATTTGCTTTATTAGTTGCTCATATAGCTTTGATGTCAATGTTACAGTCTGTTAATGTGATAGCTGTTAAGATCAATATGTTTTCATTTATCTAGCAATGAAGCCGTTATCTATTTTGGGAAAGATGTTAAGCCGTTTCTATAGTCTACCGTAGTCTCGAAGGTTGTTTTTTTCATTACCGTTCAATTTGTCTTTCACTTGGTTTTTGACATTGTTGTTTAATTTGTCTTTCAATTTGTATTTCACTTGGTTTTTGACATTGTTGTTTAATTTGTCTTTCACTTGGTTTTTGACACTGTATTTTGTACATCATCTTCATGAATTTATAAAGATTTCCACGTTCTACAACTAGTTTTTTTATTTTTCTTCAAAAAGTGCCTGATGTATGCATATTTACAGAGCATGAGGTTTTTAGTCTTAAAATGATTATATCAACCAATTTGACCATGAAGATACCATGAATTTATCATAATAAAGAGTATCATAGTATAGGCATTAAACATATACTTATTCATAATTTGTAAGTATTTTGGTGAAATTGAAATTAATCACTAAAATCCTGATTTGTTATGTAAAAAACAAAGTGTTAATCTACAAAAATGGGCTTAACAAAATGCACGCCACAGTCCATATATATATTATTAATTTAAATTAATACCATGGGATTGAAGACATATATATGTTTGAAAAAAACGTCTTTCAGTTTCCTAAAATTATGTTTCGTTTTCTCACAGATAATTTTGAAAAAACCTCTTTCGGTTTCCTAAAATTATGTTTCATTTGCTCGCAGTTAATTTGACAAAATAACAAATTTTATGTTTGGAACCGAGTCTTACCATGTTCATAAAAATGCCCGCCTAACCATCACTATTGAGTATTTTTGAGTGATTTAAGTTGGAAATGGTGTGGTTTACTATTTTCCACCTTACTGTACATATAGGTTTTCAATTTGGGTTCCAAAAGTGTTTACAGTGTCATTTTTGCAGAGAAGGAGATTTTTAGACTTAAAATGAGTCAACAAATTTGACAATCCATATATTATGACTTTATTATAGTAAAGAGTATCATACTTTATGCATTAAATATGTACATATTCATAATTTGTAAGTATCTTGGTCAAATTCAAAATTAATCAGTAAAGTCCTGAGTTGTTATGTAAGAAACAGAGTGTAAATCTGTAAAACTAGGATTACAAAAATGCACACCACAGCCTGGGCCCACAGTACCAGGATAGTATCCTACTTATATCATAATATAAGTATTATACATGTATGAATTATTATATTTTATAAGTAGCATTGTCATAATTGGAAAAGAATGTCTAAATTCATAATTTTGTTTTGTTAAAATAGAGTGTAATCTGTAAAAATGGGCTTAGAAAAATTCCCGCCATAATTTTTTTAGAGGTAATTTTTAAAACCTAATTCCATATACATGGATCTCTATATACTATGGACAAAAACCTCCTTCATTATTTTTAAAATATGTTTATTTTGTGTACAGTAAAGTTTTGAAAATTGAAATTTTTATGTTTTGAACTTTATTTGACTAGGTTTGTAAAATGCACACCTAGCTCTCATTGTTCAGTATTTTTGAGTGATATCAGTTGGATATGGTGTTTTTTAATTGTTTTACACCTTCCTGTACTTCTATTTTTCTAATCTTGGCTAAAAACATGACTGTTGTGCAAAAACATTGCAAGGCTGCCTTGTAAATGTGAAATGCCCGCTTAGTCCACTAAAATGCAAGCATAATTTCCATCCTTAGGCATTTTTAAGTGGCTTAAGTTGGAGAATATATGTTTCTTCTTCCCATGTTCTTGCACATGTCCAAATATGTCTCATAATATTTGCATGAAGACCAGATATGTCTCATAACATTTGCATGAGGATCTTGTAGTGGGCCCACAACCTCAAGATAGTATTCTATTTATATCATACTATATGTATTATACATGTATGAATTATCATAGTTTATAAGTAGCATGGTCATAGTTGAAAAGAATGTCTAAATTCACAATTTTGTTTTGTAAAAGCAGAGTGTAAATCTGTAAAATGGGCTTAGAAAAATACCTGCCATAATGTTTATAGTGGTGATTTTCAAAACTTAATTCCATATACTTGGAGCTATATACGGTGGACAAAAAAATCCTTCATAGTTTTTAAAATATGTTTATTTTGTGTACAGTAAAGTTTTGAAAATTACAATTTTTCTGTTTTGAACTTTATTTGACTAGGTCTGTAAAATGCATGCCTAGCCCTCATTGTTTAGTATATTTGAGTGATCTCAGTTGGATATGGTGTTTTTTATTGTTTTACACCTTCCTGTATTTCTATTTTTCTATTCTTGGCTAAAAACATGCATGCTGTGCAAAAACATTGCAAGGCTGCCTTGTAAACGTGAGATGCCCGCTTTGTCCACTAAAATGCAAGCATAAGTTCCATCCTTGGGTATTTTTAAGTGGCTTAAGTTGAATAATATATGTTTCTTCCTCCTCTGTTCTTACACATGTCCAAATATGTCTCATAATATTTGCATGAAGTCCATATATGTCTCATAACATTTGCATGAGGATCTTGTAGCGGGCCCACAGCCTCAATATTGTATTCTATTTATATCATACTATATGTATTATACATGTATGAATAATCATAATTTATAAGTAGCATGGTCATAATTGAAAAGAATGTCTAAATTCACAATTTTGTTTTGTAAAAGCAGAGTGTAAATCTGTAAAAATGGGCTTAGAAAAATGCCCACCATAATGTTTATAGAGGTGATTTTCAAAACCTAAAGCCATATAGCTGGAGCTATATATACTATGGACAAAAACCTCCTTCACAATTTTTAAAATATGTTTATTTTGTGTAGTAAAGTTTTGAAAATTGCAAATTTTTCGTTTTGAACTTTATTTGACCAGGTTTGTAAAACGCACACCTAGCCCTCATTGTTTGGTATTTTTTAGTGATCTCAGTTGTATATGGTGTTTTTTATTGTTTTACACCTTACTTTTTTTCTATTTTTCTAACTTTGGCTAAAAACATGTCTGTTGTGCAAAAACGTTGCAAGGCTTCCGTGTAAATGTGAAATGCCCACTTTGCCACTAAAATGCAAGCATATGTTCCATCCTTAGGTATCTTTAAGTGGCTTAAGTTGGATAATATATGTTTCTTCCTCCCATATTCTTACACATGTCCAAATATGTCTCATAATATTTGCATGAAGTCTAGATATGTCGCATAACAATTGCATGAGGATATTGTAGTGGGCCCACACGCTCAAGATAGTATTCTATTTATATCATACTATATGTATTATACATGTATGACTAATCATAATTTTCAAGTAGCATGGTCATAATTGAAAAGAATGTCTAAATTCACAATTTTGTTTTGTAAAAGCAGAGTGTAAATCTGTAAAAATGGGCTTAGAAAAATGTCCGCCGTAATGTTTATAGAGGTGATTTTTAAAACCTAAATCCATATACGTGGAGCTATATATACTATGGGCAAAACCCTCCTTAATAATGTTTGAAATATGTTTATTTTGTGTACAGTAAAGTTTTGAAAATTGCAATTTTTTTTGTTTTGAACTTTATTTGACTAGGTCTGTAAAATGCACGCCTAGCCCTCATTGTTTGGTATTTTTGAGTGATATCAGTTGGATATGGTTTTTTTATTGTTTTACACCTTCATGTATTTCTATTTTTCTAATCTTGGCTAAAAACATGCCTCTTGTGCAAAAACATTGCAAGGCTGCCTTGTAAATGTGAAATGCCCGCTTTGTCCACTAAAATGCAAGCATAAGTTCCATCCTTAGGTATTTTTAAGTGGCTTAAGTTGGATAATATACTTTTCTTCCTCCCATGTTCTTACACATGTCCAAATATGTCATAATATTTGCATTAAGTCTAGATATGTCTCATAACAGTTGCATGAGTGTTATAGAGATTTTCACCCAACTAGGTGAATCACACATTGTATGGCCTTCCCCTGTCCCGCTGCAGACTCTTTAGACCCAATGGACCACATTTTATCCTTTGATGTATCATTGATCATCCCCAAAACTATAAACTATGATATACGCAGCTTTTTCCCCGATAACCGCATACATACACGGATATTCCCTATATAGTCGCGTACATCGAGATGTGTACATAATCCAAAATCCTTTGGAGCGTTCCTTGACTTGGATCTGACTCATATGACTCCTGGCATTCTATATGCCTTGAGATCGCATGGATTCGACCTTTCATTATCCCTTGTGAAGCTATATAAGGAACCCCTTGGTACATTGAAAGCATAAGAGAAAATTGAGAGCATCGAAATTATAGTCCATTGTTGCCAGAACTTATGCTTGAGTCTGCATCCCTTTGTCCCTTGGAGCATTGTTGTGTTCTTCCCAAGCTTGCCTTTTGCTAGTAAGCTTGCTATCGAAGTGATGGAGGATTGAGGTGGTGGAGGCCCAAGTGGGGGATTCAGTTTCTCCGGTTCGCAGACGTGCCGTCAAAGGTTGTCACTTGCTTGTAATCTTTGATTCATATTAATAGAAATATCTTTTCCTGTCCAGTAATGTGTATTTGAATTAATATTGTATCCATTGGAATATGTCAAATGCTTATACATTATTGATTATATATGCTAGAATAGATCTAACACCATGAAATATAGTATGCCTGTATTGTTTACTTGTTGTTGAGGACGTGCTATAACAATTCAAGCTGAAGATTGGAAAGCTCAACCATCCGGAATAAGGTACGAGGTTCGATCCTTTAGTGTTAGATGTTTTTATTTCTATTGCATATTGGGAAAGATTGATTTCTGGAGTCTAGCTGTCTGTTGTGGTACCCCCAGCCTTATGTAGTAGAGAATTGAATATTATCAAAAAGTATCTCATGAATAGAACAAATGATTAAAAGGTACATGTTTTTAGAATGATTTCTTTACTATAAATGTAAATTATTATTATTTAACTAACTCATACCTAGTGAAACATGCGCTGCCAACTTATTCCAGGTGAGTCCTGGCTCAATGTCCAACCTTGTATATTATGCTCGCCATGTCGGAATTAGAACTGTTTTGAATATGTTTCGTAAAATTCTAAAAATTGCACAAGATTACGACAATGTTCATCCAACTAGAGCGATTGAGGAAACACTTTTTTTTCAAATTTGGGAGGTGATGGAGAAAATTGGTGTTCCATGTAAGATTGGGGAACCATACCATCATAAATGCCAAGAGTACAATGATATTAACTATGGGAAATCATATGGATCCACATCAGACAAGATCCTCATTCGGCATGAGGGTATTTTAAAGGTTTAATAATTATGTTAGCATATCCAATATTTTTAATGTGGGTCTTGACTAAAAATAAGTAATGATTTTATGATAGCACAATAGTAAAATTCACTCTTATTTTTATGCAATTTTAATAGAAAATTAAGTAGTGTATCATGTACAATGAAATGTTGTGCTTGTAGGTTATTGAAGGCCTACCAGATGAAGAAAAGTATAAAAGGTTGGTGAGGATGTGGAAGTGTTATAAAGAATTCCACATGGTGCAATTGCAAGGGTGTGTAGGGAATGATAAATATGAATATGAGGAAAAGTATGCCAATTTATACTAAGTTCATAGTATTATGTATTTCAGCATTGTGGTATTATGTCATTCACGATATAAAATTTGATCCACTATCATTGCAGGATTGGATTCCTTGCTAGTGAGTGGATTTGGTTGTGTTCTTTTTGTTTAGGATATGATATGGTTCCTTATAGGCATATCCAAGGGGCCCATGCTCTTCATATGACTAGGGATACTCATCCTTATACTTTAGGACTATTAAGGAATGAAGTAATGGAACGTAAGCATAGGGAAATGAAAAATATGAACAAGAACCAAGGAGGAGGAAGAGGAGTTTCTAAGGAGTATAGAAACACATTTTAACATGACAAAATGTGTCTTGTAAATGATATGCGAGCACAATTTTTCAAACTAATTATGAGATTAGAGGGTACTTTCCAAAATTTTAAAGAAAGAAGATTTTTGGCTTCCAATATTAGATGTCAACTTCATGTTGAATATGAAAATACAAGAATTCCACTAAATGGAAAAACTACAGCACATTTGACATCCTACTTCCCCGATGTCACTTCTAAACAAGTAAAACAACTATTTCAGTCATGGGTAAGACAATCTAAGAAATCATTGATTGCACCACCAATAGTAAGTATGCCCTAATTTTAAATGGTTTCTAATTATGCTTTCATTTTATGGTATGAGGACTCATAATTTGTTTTTAACTACTAAATACTAATATGTTCTCGCAGTTCAGTAATCATCTTCCAAGATCAAGGCCAATAAACAAATATGGGGAAGAGGCTTTTTGTGAATCACATCGCTTCGAAAGGCGCAAGGAAAAAAATAATGTTCAAAGAAGAAATAACAATAAAACCCTAAGTGTTTCATCCAAGAGGAAAGTGGCAGCCCAAAATGGTCAAACACAAGAATTTAATGGGGCAGCTGATGTTGAAATACCTATGATGGCGACTGAAAATTATGGTAAAATCGGTGTTTCATCCTCAAGAAAGGAAGCAGGGAAAATCAATGAATTACAAGAAGTGTATGGAGCAGTTGTTATTGATATGCCAATGATGGAGGCTATGGCTCACAATTAAAAGGGTGTTCCATCCTCGATAAATGGTACAGGGTAGAGTGGTGAAAAACAAGAAATTCAAGGGGAAGTAGTTGATATCCAAAAGATGGATGCTGGGAATCCTATAAAAACTGATGTCATTATAAGAAGTGTGAGACAAGACAAAAAGAAAAAAGTCTTAGATGATCTAAATGCAACATTGTATGCAAAATGGTGAAAGAAACTTATGTTGCAATAAGCATTTCCAGTGATATTTCCGTACTGAAAATTTATTCTATTGTGCTAACATTTATGTTACCAAATTTTGGAAATGTAACAAATGCTGGAAGGCGTATTAAATATTTTTTTTTTTTATGTTACTAGTTCTATAGCCATTATAACTTTGGATTATTCGCCGAAAATTGGTTGCATAAGTAGAATTGTATGACATTATTCCAGAATTGGAGTTTTATTTTCATTAGATAAAGAAACTTACATAAATACAACAATACATAGCATCAAAATTCTCATAAAGAACTTGAAAGTTCTCAATCCATCATCCCCATAATATCCCTATAATATCCACAGTTCCAAGCAAACAGTTAGGATCTACCTATGTCACCAAATCTACTCACATCTCATATCCACTAATCACTATCACTCTTTTCAAATTTCTTACAAATTCAAATATATATGCCTACAATACACAAGTTAAGTTTTCAATTTTGATATTGTTAACTTTATGTCATGTTATGTACACTTATTGAAAAGTTAAATTCAAAATTACCATTCACATTAAATGCATAAAAAACATATACATTGTCGAGAAAGACACACACACGCATATATAAATTTATGTATTAAAACTTGAAATGTATTTACATACACAAGATATATAAATATTTTATTCCATAGTTCTAGGATGCTTGGGAGGTTTAGGCTGCAAGTCCTCCTTTTCTAGAGAATATAAATTTGTACATTCTAGTCTCTTGCCTTGTCTAGAAGCTTTTGATTCTTCAGAAACTGCAGCATGTGCATGTTCTGATTTTCGTTCTAATTCTTTCACTTTTTTTGCATATTTGTGCAAACTTTCTTTCAATCTATCTATATCTTAGATGTACTTCTTCAACAATTCCACATTCTTCTTATTTTTCTCTTCGTGTTCCTTTTCCTTTTGCCGAAGATGATCATTTGCATATTTCAACTTAGACTGAACTTGGGTCAATTTTTTCCTGAGATGATCTTTCTCTGTCTCCAACTCTTTTGCCCTCAATTCTGTATTATCTGGAGTATACACAATTGCTACTCATTGAAGTATGTTGTTCTTCTATAGAGTGGCAATTTGGG
This sequence comes from Pseudotsuga menziesii, assembly GCA_001517045.1. Taxonomy (NCBI): domain Eukaryota; kingdom Viridiplantae; phylum Streptophyta; class Pinopsida; order Pinales; family Pinaceae; genus Pseudotsuga; species Pseudotsuga menziesii. Next base: position 83,948 of record LPNX010093032.1, read on the forward strand.
ATTTCAAATATTCTATCTTAGACTTACACCCCAAATGTTGTGATTCTCTACCCTCCAATATTATCAATATGAGCTATTTAATCTCATCATCCCTCTCTGCTACCTTGTTTTTCAATATTTCACTTATGGTTGACCATGCAGAGAGATCAGCTCCAACATTCATTGTTGCAATACCATCCATCAAGGACTTCTCTCGAATTCTTAAGGAGGCATGATAGTTTTGTAACCCTTTTTTGACTTTTTCATGAGCTTTTATTGCATTAAAAGCTACGTCCAGTGCCTTCTCTCTATTTTGCAGGGAACTCTCATACCTTATTAAATCCTGTTGGTGTGATGACATATCATAAATTTCACCAGAAATCAGATGCCTACTATGTCCCTTACCAATTTCAGATTCTTTTAACTTTTAAATTCCTCTAGTCTACAGTTCAGCAGTAATATTTTCAAGTTCAACTATTTTTACTTTCAACTCTTCATATTTCTTAGCAATTATGTTTTTCATGTTTTCCTCATTTTTTCTGTATTCATTTGTCTCAAGTTGATGTTTATTGTAGTCTTAGCAAGGCTGTTTTGAAAGTCATCCTTCATTATTTCAATTATTATGTTTTTCTTATTGACTTCAGTCGTAAGTCTTATTTCATTGGTGATAACAATGTTTAGAGGGGGAATGTCCAAAACCTCCGGTCAATGTTTCATCTCATCTTTCAGTATCTCTATGGTTTGTTCATATTTCTTCTAAACAACTATATATTCTTCTCTGCATTTCTCATTTTCCTTTCTAAATTCATCTTGAATTATTTCTAGTTCCTTATTCAAAGACTGAAGAACATAATCCTTTTCTGCTATTGTCCTTCTCGAATTGTCCACAATCTTCACAAGGGTTTCTCGTAATCTTGCAATTTCCTGTAAATAGGGAAAATTTTAAGGAGGCTTCAAAAAGTGGAATTTGGCAACTTTTTTTATGGAAAAAAGCATTGAAAAATAACATTGAAAAATGCCTTCTATCTTAAAGAGGTCCAGCATTTGCAATTTTTTAATATAAGATTCCATAGTTTCCACGTGTTCTGTTTCTAACCTTGAATTACTTGTAAATAGTGAAAATTTTAACGAGGCTTCAAAAAAAAGAATTTGGCAATTGTTTCTTTTTGAAAAATGGCATTGAAAAATAGCGCCTACCTTTAAGAGGTCCTAAATTTGCATCTACTTAATCCTACAGAGTTCTATGCTTTGTACTGCGATAAGATACCAATAGGAAAAGTTTTTTCTTTGAAATGCAACATTTTATCGAATGGCTTAAAACCAATTTTACCATCAAAAAAATATTTTGGAGAAAAAGTTTTCTCAACTCCCAATTGTGGAGGTGTATATATAACAAGTGGCATTTATGCAGGAGCATAAATATCATCATCACTATGCTCCTCCTATTCATTAAACTCAACATCATGCATCTCATTTACATTTATTTCTCTGCCTTCATGTAATCCAACCAGAATTGAGACAACCTCAAATTCTTCAGGGTCACTTCCCATACCTTGCAAACTGTACTCAAAAGGCTCTTCGGGGACTTGTACATTGTACTGTGGAGATTGTTGAGGAACTTCCTAGTTAATTTTGTCTAGTTTCGACCTCTTACTGTATGTATTTTTAAATATGCTTCCTTCTATAGTGCTGGGTCGATATAAGTCAATAATGTTTTGTATTGTACCAGGGTAACTGAACTTCACTCTCTTCATTTTGCTCGCTTGCAGTGAAAAATGCATTTTTTTTACCAATAGATGAGGGACATCTATGGCCAGGTCTTCAACCTAATGAATCACCAACTTCATACAATCACCTGAAATAACTTGCTTGTGGTGATTCATAATTGTCCTAAGTACAATTTGAATTAAGGTTTTGTACAGTCCCAGGGGAACATCTTGCATCTTTAAACTATTCAGGGCAACCAAAACCATTTTTCCACATATTTTGTTTTCCATCTCACCCTTTTCTACTTTGAGGGTTTTCTTGGTGGTCAACATTACCTCCCCCTGCATGGAATTTTCATTGCAATAGACAACAAATCAGGGTCCAGACAAACTCTCCTCCCAAAAATATTCAATTCCTTGGACTCGCCATCATAACTAGAAATGGAATTATCTATCTCTTCATTGTTGAAATTGAACTGACCAAAGAGAAAATGATGCACTCCTGCTTTGACCAGGACATTTAGCATACCTTCTGGCCACTTGGTTCTATCACTCCATGCCTCAGTGCTCTCTTCGAATTTTCTGAAAGTGAACCTCTCAGCAACTTCAGAACCCCATGTTTCAGTTGATGGCATGGAACATGAGGCTGCTATTTCTATTTTGCAGGATGATGGCACTCTCAGAAAGGAAGAAGGGGATGCACATGAATGCATGTGCAGGATACTAGCACGCTGAATTTTCCAAACTAAATAAAAATTACAATTGTGTTCTGACGTTTCCAAACTATAATAAAAGTTACAAATGTTTTCTAACTTTTGCAAACTATAATAAAAATTACAAATGTGTTCTGACTTTTCCAAACTATATTAAAAATTACAAATGTGTTTCAAGTCAACTATACACAACTTACATTTTCAATTTCAATATAGTTAACTTTCTAGCATGTTAAGTATACTTATTTTTCTAGCATGTTAATTATACTTATTGAAAATAATAAAGTAAGAGTAAATAATAGAGTAAAAATTTGGCATTCTAACTATTCTGGAAAAAATAGAGTAATAGAGTGAGTAATATAAAAATAGAGTAATATTCTTCTCTACATGTTTTGATGTACTCTCAAACCAAACACTCCTATTAAATGTTTATAGTAAATGGTTTTGGAAATTGGATGGCTCGATATATTGAGAAGACTATCCTTGTGTTAATTTTATATAACCTAACCTCATATGCTCACAGTCGACCTATGAAAGGTACAATTTTAACCTTTTTTTACTTTTATGGACACTTCTTGTAAAATGCAAACCATAAGCATAAAAATGCAAGATAGGAATGCATAGCAATCAAATTGAACATGAATGACTAAAATTCCAAGTGTCTTGGACAAATTAAAAAAAAATGACTGAAATTCTAAGTTTCATAAAAAACAGTGTGTAAATATTCAAAACTGGGATTAGGAAAATGCTCACCACAGTCCATACAATTGTCATAAGTTGAAACTAACACCGTGGGGTTGAATATAGATATATTTTTTACAAAAGCCTCTTTCAGTTTTTTAAAATTATGTTTCATTTGTCCAGAGTTAACTTGACAGAATGACAAATTTTGTGTTTTCAACCTAGTTTTACCCAGATCAGAGAAATGCCTGCCTAACCCTAAGTATTGGGTATTTTTGAGTGAGTTTAGTTGGAAATGGTATGTTTTACTATTTTCCACATTATTATACATTTATTTTTTCAATTTGGGTTCAGAAAGTGCCTGTTGTGCAAAAACACTACATGGATGTCTTGTATTTATGAAATATCCACCTACATTAATAAAAATACAAGCCAAAGCCTCCTATTAAATGTTTATAGTAAATGGTTTTGGAAATTGGATGGATAGATATATTGAGAAGTCTATCCTTGTATTAATTTTATATAACCTAACCTCATATGTTCACGGTCGGCCTATGAAAGGTGCAATTTTAACATTTTTTTACTGTTATGGACACTTCGTGTAAAATGCAAGCTAGGAATGCATAGTAGTTAAATTGAACATGAATGACTAAAATTGCAAGTATCTTGGAAAATTTCAAAATTAATGACTGAAATTCTAAGTTGTTATGTAAAAAATAGTGTGTAAATATAAAAAAATGGAATTAGGAAAATGCACGCTACAGTCCGTACACTTGTCATTAGTTGAAACTAACACCATGGGGTTGAAGATAGATATATTTTTGACAAAAACGTCTTTCAGCTTTTTAAAATTATGTTTCATTTGTCTAAAGTTAAATTGACAAAATGACAATTTTTGTGTTTTCAACCCAATTTTACCTAGATCAGATAAATGCCCGCCCGACCCTATGTATTGGGTATTTTTGAGTGAATTTAGTTGGAAATGGTATGTTTTACTATTTTCCACATTATTATACATTTATTTTTTCAATTTGGGTTCAGAAAGTGCATGTTGTGCATAAACACTACATGGTTGTCTTGTATTTATGAAATCTCCACCTAGATTAATAAAAATGCAAGCCAAACCCTCCTATTAAATGTTTATAGTAAATGGTTTTGGAAATTGGATGGCTAGATATATTGAGAAGACTATGATTTTCTTAATTTTATATAACCTAACCTCATATGCTCACAGTCGACCTATGAAAGGTGCAATTTTAACCTTTTTTGACTTTTATGGACACTTGGTGTAAAATGCATGCCATAAACATAAAAATGCAAGATAATAATACATAGCAGTCAAATTGAACATGAATGACTAAAATTCCAAGTATCTTGGACAAATTAAAAAAAATCACTGAAATTCTAAGTTTCGTAACAAACAGTGTGTAAATATTTAAAACTGGGCTTAGGAAAATGCACGCCACAGTCCGTACAATTGTCATAAGTTGAAACTAACACCATGGAGTTGAAAATAGATATATTTTTGAAAAAAGCCTCTTTCAGTTTTTTAAAATTATGTTTCATTTGTTCAGAGTTAAATTGACAAAATGACAACTTTTGTGTTTTCAACCCAGTTTTACCCAGATCAGAGAAATGCCCGCCCATCCCTAAGTATTGGGTATTTTTTAGTGAGTTTAGCTGGAAATATTATGTTTTACTATTTTCCACATTATTATACAATTTTTGTTTCAATTTGGGTTTAGAAAGTGCCCATTGTGCAAAAACACTACATGGTTGTCTTGTATTTATGAAATATCCACCTACATTAATAAAAATGCAAGCCAAACCTTCCTATTAAATGTTTATAGTAAATGGTTTTGGAAATTGGATGGATAGATATATTCAAAAGACTTTCATTGTGCTAATTTATATGACCTAACCTCGTATGCTCACAGTCGACCTATGAAAGGTGCAATTTTAACCTTTTTTGCCTGTTATGGACACTTGGTGTAAAATGCAAGCCATAATCATAAAAATGCAAGCTAGGAATGCATAGTAGTTAAATTGAACATGAATGACTAAAATTGCAAGTATCTTGGACAAATTAAAAATTAATGACTGAAATTCTAAGTTGTTATGCAAAAAACAGTGTGTAAATATTCAAAAACGGGCTTAGGAAGATGCACGCCACAGTCTGTACAATTGTCATCAGTTGAAACTAACACCATGGGGTTGAAGATAGATATATTTTTGACAAAAACCTCTTTCAATTTTTTGAAATTATGTTTCATTTGTCCAGAGTTAAATTGATAAAATGACAACTTTTGTGTTTTTAACCCAGTTTTACCCAGATCAAAGAAAAGCCCGCCCAACCCTAAGTATTGGGTATTTTTGAGTGAGTTTAGTTGGAAACCATATGTTTTACTATTTTTCACATTATCATACATTTATTTTTTGAATTTGGGTTCAGAAAGTGCCTGTTATGCAAAAACACTACATGGTTGTCTTCTATTTATGAAATATCCACCTACATTAATAAAAATGCAAGCCAAACCCTCCTATTAAATGTTTATAGTAAATGGTTTTGGAAATTAGATGGCTAGAGATATTGGGAAGACTATCCTTGTGTTAATTTGATATAACCTAACCTCATATGCTCACAGTCGAACTATGAAAGGTGCAATTTTAACCTTTTTTATTGTTATGGACACTTGGTGTAAAATGCAAGCCATAAGCATAAAATGCGAGATAGGAATGCATAACAGTTAAATTGAACATGAATGACTAAAATCGCAAGTATCTTGGACAAATTCAAAATTAATGACTAAAATTCTAAGTTGTTACGTAAAACATAGTATGTAAATATTAAAAAATGGGCTTAGGAAAATGCACGCCACAGTCCGTACAATTGTCATCAGTTGAAACTAACACCATGGGGTTGAAGATAGATATATTTTTGACAAAAAAATCTTTCAGTTTTTTAAAATTATTTTTCATTTGTCTAGATTTAAATTGACAAAATGACAACTTTTGTGTTTTTAACCCAGTTTTGCCCAGATCAGAGAAATGCCCGCACAACCCTAAGTATTTGGTATTTTTGAGTGATTTTAGTTGGAAATGGTATGTTTTACTATTTTCCACATTATTATACATTTATTTTTTCAATTTGGGTTTATAAAGTGCTTGTTGTGCAAAAACACTACATGGTTGCCTTGTATTTATGAAATACCCACCTAGATTAATAAAAATGCAAGACAAATCCTCCTATTAAATGTTTATAGTAAATGGTTTTGGAAATTGGATGGCTAGATATATTGAGAAGACTATCCTTGTGTTAATTTTATATAAAGTAACCTCATATGCTGACAGTCGATCTATGAAAGATGCAATTTTAACCTTTTTTTACTGTTATGGACACTTGGTGTAAAATGGAAGCCATAAGCATAAAAATGCAAGCTAGGAATGCATAATCATTTTTGACAAAAACGTCCTTCAGTAGCCTACTCTACATATAAATGGCTGATTATGTATACTTTGGTGAGTGATCCTTGTTGATATATTTAGGCTTGGAAGCCAAAATAGTAAATATGCTAAATGTTATCTATCAGTTACCGAAAAAGATAATGTTTACTAAGGCAGTAAAGGAGAGGATGATATAGAATGTATGCTATTTCTGCTCTGAAATGAAAAGTATGATTTTTTTCCTGGGAAAAAAAACATATTTCACCATACATGTTACACCACAGATCTGTCATATAGAATTCACCAAATATTTTGTTGATTGACTAGGATAAATAGCTATTAGGATACTATGAAGACAGAACATATGTATCTTTTCAAGATCCCATAGGCTAAAAAATGTATATTCTGATTTCAAACTTTGAAATATCAAAGATAATTTTTTTTCCTTGGAAAAAAACCTATTGATAACACAACATCAATATATCATGTGATGCAGCCCTGCAGGATCAACAGATAATACTACAAGGATACAAAATCAGAGTGCACAGCCAGGACTGAATCACTAACAATATCAGGCACACAAAGAAGACTATTTGGATTTCCCTAGATTTAGATTTAGATTTACTTATAAAAACTTCAAATGACAAAGTTCGAACATTTCACCATAGATATTACACCACAGATCTCTCATACATAATTCACCATATTTATGATAGGTATAATGTTTACATATCCAAATGGGCTTCACCAGTCCTCATCCCCAATCCATAACAATGATGGACAGGATCCCATTGGTGTGAATCCCATGAAAAGTGCACTTGCACACGCGGTTGTAGGCTATTATACAAATACCAAAATCTAAATGTTGGTCCCTCTCTCCATTTTCCAACAGGTTGAATTTCATTGCTTGAGCCTGAAGATAGTTGATATCTATTAGGAAAGGTTGACCATGTATAGAAAACAGCCTCCTTAAGATTCGCATAACCTTCTATGGTGAACTCTAGTGCATTGTTTTTCTTCACAATCCTAGGAGGTACGACATGCATTGCAATAAGCTCAAAAGTAACCATGAAACTTTCATTTGAACAAGGAATTTCTACAAAATATTCACTATGTATCATGTTACGAGACCTTATGTGGTTGAAAACTTTGTAAGAAAGAAGATGGATATTGTGACGATGGATTCAATGTAGCTGCAATATTCCAATACATGATGGTAATGCATTGTGAGTTCCATATTCTGTAGAGGCAGCTAATCTGGTAGTCACAACTTGTGGAGAACCTCCTGCAATAAACAATGAGAATGCCCGATAAAACAAAAATATTGGAGCACAAAAGATATTTTATTGGTCGCGGCCCACTTCGAGGGGGAAACCTCCTTTGAGCAAGCTCAATACAAAATAACTCTTGGATGATTTCATTGGCCTCAACAATTAGTTAGATACTAAGTCTAATATAAACAACTATTACTCCCCATGAATGTGGGATAATACAACATACTAACTGGACGACTTAACATTAACTATTAATCCCCATGAATGTGGGATAATACAACATACTAACAGGACGACTTACAAACCATATGCGTCCAATAAAATAAACTAACAAAATAAAGAGGAGGGTTGACACGAGTTCTTAACATCCCCTCCCTCTTAGAAAAGCTTTGTCCTCAAAGCTTAAGATGTGGAAACTGTTGCCGAATCTGAAGGATTAGTTCCCATGTAGCATCCTCTAGTTGCATGTCATGCCACTGAATTGAAGACCTTTGTGATGGACCGAGAGAGAAGCTGACAAGTGAGCTTATTGAGGATGGCCTTTGACTGTGAAATGATGGATCCTTCATTATCCCATTCTGGTAAAACAATTTGTGCGAGGATGTTGGCTCCAATCACTTGCCGAATGCGAGAAGGAGGAAGTGCCAATTTATAAGAAACATACCCAATATTTTGAAGAACTGGATATGGGCCATAGATCTTTGGAGCGAGCATTTGATTCCCTTTGTCTTTCAAGGAGGATTGCTTGTAAAGCTGCAGATGAAGAAAAACCATATCACCAACTTGAAAAGTGTGCTCAGAACGATGTTGATCGACCTGTTGTTTCATGCGGGCTCTTGCCATGTGAATATTGTCATGTAGGAGGTGAAGAAGCTGATGTCAGTTTCGAAGAACCATGTCAATTGCCTGAACTGGTGAACTGCTGGGGGTGGATGGAAGGAGTATTGGAGGTGCGTGACCATAAACTGCTTCATATGTAGTCATTTTAGATGCAGTATGGTAGGAATTATTGTACCACCATTCAGGGAGAGGGAGCCACTTTTCCAAATGATGTTTTTCTTCAGAGGTGAAACAACGAAGATAAGTTTCCCAATATTTGTTGACGACTGTAGTCAGACCATCTATTGGTGGGTGATAAAATGAACTCATATGCATTTTGGTGTTAGTGAGGCGAAAATGACATGCGAAAGTTGTGTTGCGATCCGAGACAATGGAAGAAGGGATTCCATGAAGAAGGAATATCTGGTCCATGAAAATTTATGCGAGTGAAGAGGTGGTATATGGATGGATGAGAGCACAAAAATGACTATATTTGGAGAGTCGATCCACCACAACCAACATTACGGTATTCCCTCCATATTTAGGGATCTCTTGAATGAAATCCATTGAAATATATGTCCAAATCCTTGTAGGGGTGGGAAAATGTTCGAGCAATCTGGAAAAGAGTGTAGTTTCACCCGTGTGGTGTTGACAAGGAGCACATTCGGTAACCATATGTTGAATTTCTCGTTGCACCCCCTTCCAAAAGAAGTTACGTCATGCTAGCACATATGTTTTGATGAACCTAGAGTGCCCTGCCGATGGAGAAGCATGGAGTTCATAAAAGACTGCATGTTTAAGGTCTGTGCTCTGGGGAAGCACCAAATGACCCTTATATCTCAGAGAAAATCCATCCCAAGATGAATACGGTACCACAGAAGGGTTACTTTCCAACTGTTGGATGATTTCAGATAATGAGGAGTCATTGACATAGCCTTGCTAAATAGAGTGTAACCAAGTTGGAACATGCATAGAAATATCTGAAAGAGAAACATGGGCATCAAATGTGTGGAAAAGAGCATCCACCACAAGATTGTGCCTAGCCTTCTTATAGTCATAATCCCTGAGTTTAATAACCCATTTCTATTGTGTTGGGGATGATACTCGTTTCTCCAGGAAATATTTCAAACTCTGGTGATCAGTCTTGATGCCGAAAGGATTCTCTAAGAGGGATGGCCACCACTTCTGTACTGTGTGCAAAATAGTCATCATTTCTTTCTCATATGTAGAGGTGGATAAATTCTTTCTAGAAATGGATTTCTCAGTGAATACAATGGGATGTTCATATTGAAAGAGGAAAACCCCAAGTCCATTGTCATAAGCATCACTCTCAAGAGTGAAGAGCTTGGAAAAATCAGGCATCTGAAAGGTGCATCGGAATGAAAGATCCAAGGGAGTAGTTGAGACCGGTGAAGGTTGCATATGAATGAAATGGAGTTGAGTGATGACACCATGTGAATTCATCTTAAGGATCTTTTCCATGCAATGGGAACTGATGATGCTAAGAGAACCTGGTTGTAATCCATTGATTTTGTGTTTGTTCCCATTGACTGAAAATTGCATCCATAATTCAGCAAAATCCCATAAGATGGGTCCAAGTGTGCGTAACCATTGAGTTCCCAAAATCACATCACATCCTCCTAGAGGCATGACAAACATGTTAGAGCACAAGTTATAATATCCAATAGAGATACACACATTGCGACACTTTCCTTTGCAAGGCAATGTGCTCCCATTGGCAACCATGACTTTAAAGATGGAGCAAGGATGGACAAAACTATTAGCTTGTTTGGAAATCTGAGGGTCAATAAAGTTATGGGTACTGCCAGAATGAATGAGTATTGTAAGAGGAATCTTCTTGAAGAAACCCTTGACCTGCATGGTTTGTGGGGTGGAGAGATATCTCTGGGTGTTCTACATGAGAATGAGGGTCAACAGGCAGTTGCTAAATGTCGACCTGATTGTCTACTGGATCCTGAGCAACTTCACAAATTTCAAGTGCAGGCAGAGAAATCACATCTAAGGGATAGAGCTTTTGTTCAATACATTGATGTCCCCAGATGAATTTCCCATCGTAAACATAGCAAAGTCCTTTTTCCCTACGTTGCCACACCTCGGCTTCAGATAAATGCTTGATAGGAGTGGGTTTAGGAGTTCGAGGGATTGGATGTCTTTGGGAAACCATATTTTTGAATGGAACAAAAGTGGATTTGGGGTGTTGCTAAGCCCTAATCTTGTCCTCTGCCAATGTAGCCAACCCAAGGATTTCCATCATTGTGTTGGGACAGAACATGTTAACCTCAAATCAGATTGTATCCTTAAGACCACTGATAAAACAACTCCTGTAGAATGCATCAAAAAATCCTTCTATGTGCTTGACTAATTTCTCAAATTCTGTCTGATACTCTCTCACAGTGCCAGTCTGGTGAAGTTTGGTGAGTGCTCCTGTGAATTCATCAAAACCACTAGGGCCAAATCGGTGCAAAAGGAGTTTGAAAAAATCTGTCCATTAGGGCTCTTCATGATCCTTAATGTACCAACATAACCATTGAAGGGCTTCACGTTCCAAAGGAAATGATGCAAGTGGGGCATTGGTGACATCAAAAGTGTTATGCATATTAAAGTATTGTTCTTCCTTGTGTATCCATCCAGTTGGATCATCACCATAGAAGCGAGGGGAATCAATCTTCATCCCACGGAAGTTGCTGGAAGAAGAGAACTCGGTGTCTACAGAAGACTCAAGCTATTGTCGATTGCTCATGGCTGAATGCTGAAGATGGAGGTCAAGAAATCTTTGATCCAAATCTGTGAGTTTGGTCTTGAGGGTGACAATTTCTTCTTCCATTTGTCTATTTGCTCATGCGCAGGTGACAACAGCAAGAATTTTTATTTTTTATTTTGTTTTGGGTGGGGGGGCTGTAATGGGGAGAAAAACAAAAACAGATAGGGTTTTAGAAAAGAAAAATTTTGATTTGGGAAAGACGTGAGTGGGTAATTGGAGTTGACTGGGTTTTGGGACACTTTCTGAAGGACAAGGAACAAAAAATGCGAACTTCAGAAGCGAGGTGAAATAATGGGAAAATTTGTCAGAGAGGGACAATGAAGCAGAATTAGGAAACGAACACTGTGGAAAAATGTGAAGGTGATTGGGTGATAATTGAAGAAGTTATGATAAATGTGGAATTTCGAGCTTCGGGAAGTGGAATTTGAGATAGGGTCCTTGATCCAGGTTCGTGAAAAACCCGCGCGGTCACGTATGCTATGGCGTTTGTGGATGTTGCGACGTTGTGGAGCTTAGTTATATGCTGCGACATTTGTGGAGTAGTGGTAACATTTGGCGGATGGATATAATGTCTGTTCCATTATTAGCATATGGTTCAGTCTTGGCGGATATAACATTTGGAACAGCTCTAAATGTGACGGATATCCATTGTGTGGCGGGATAGCAATATCGTATATGGTATTAGATAGAACCATCGGGAACCACTGTGACATTTGGAGGAACAGAAATGAATGTAACGTGCGATGTACAACCAGTTGAAATGTTTCGACTAAATGTAAAAGATAGCATATGGTTGGAATATGAAAAGACAGGTAGCAGATGCGCTGAACCCATTACTTATCCTGAACGCTTAAATAGGGGGGTTCAGACTGTTTAGGGGACAAAGAATCACTTTTCTGTTATGAGAAGTTTACAGAAGCACTGAGAGTTTTGCTGTGAAGTGTCCAGATGCTGTTACTGTGGAAGTCGACATTCTCTATTATAATTTTAGCTTTCTTTGCCTTGTGAAGGCTAATTGTAATTTCCAGAAGAGAGGTCTTGAAGACTTTATACAGCATTCTGTTTTACAGTTGCTGAAGTTGATGTTTCAGAGATTCCAAAACCATTTTTGTACCATTCTAAAGAGATTAATTGGATCGTTACCCATTGGAGAGGGACCCGGAGACGTAGCCCAGTGAAGGGGGTGAACTCCGTTATCAACTTCTGTTTGTGACTCTAATTTTCTGTTTCAGCTTGTTTTTGTTTCAGTTTTGCTGTTATTCATTTCTGTTTTAAGCATTCAATCGATGTTAATGCTGTTTCATGAATTAAGAAACTGATAAATGCATTCGTTATAAAATTTTAATGCACACAAGTTGAGATCCGATGGATCATGTTATGGTATCAGAGCAAGTTAACTGCTTGTGCAAGTTTGTGAATGCTTACCAGGTCCAGGTTAAAGCTTGGTGAAGGAGAATTAATTGAAGGAGATCCTGAGATTGGCTCAAGGAGAACATTCTCAAGAATCATGTCTTCTCCACGAGGGGAAGAAGAAGGACACACAGAACAGGAAAAACCTGCTATTTTTGAAACTGGGTTTTTGGAGGCTTTTATTAGCATGAAAGCCATGATGGAAATTCTACTCGATGAGCGAGCAGAAAGGAAGAAGAAAGAAGAAGGATCTTCATCCAAAGATGTAGAAGTGAAGAAGGAAGAAAAGGGTAAAGGAGTAGGAGGTGATGGCGATCCTCCTGATACTAATCAAACTTTCTCTTCTTCTCATACTTCTGATTCAAATAATGCAAGTCCTAATATGCCTTATTTCAAATTCGATGTTAAATTCAAATTGCCAATTTATAATGGAGATTTAGATGCTGAAAAGTTAGACAATTGGATCAAGCAGCTTGAAGTATATTGCAAGGTGCAGGGCATTAATGATGACCCTTCCAAGATTCAATTGGCCACTTTGAGAATGATTTGTATGGCTCTTACTTGGTGGGAGAGCAAGATTCAACAAGATCTTTGAAAGAACGGTAAAATTATTTCAGTTTGGAATGAATTCATTGAAGTATTAAGGAAGCAATTTTATCCTTTAGGACATATTCAACAATTAACCATGAGTTGGCAAATTTTTAGACAAGCTAAAGGAAAAAATATTCAAGACTATACTCATGAGTTCAGAAAGAGGGCTATTGCATTGAATGTTTCATTAGATACATAGGAAACTCTTCTTAAGTACATTGGTGGCATGGATTTTTATTTGAGACATACTTTGTTGATGTTTAACCCCAGTAATTTGGATGATGTATGTGTTCAAGCTAAACATTTAGAATCTAGCGGTAAGCATGCTAATGATACTTTTGTGAAGAAATCATTTAAATTTGACGGCAAATTGAAAGGTAAAGATAAGGGGAAAAAGAAGATGGCTACTGTTAAGAAAGAGGGTGAAAAGCCTACATGTTCGCATTGTCAGAAGGGACATGATGTCTCTAAGTGTTGGAAACTTCATCCGGAGTTAAGGCCAAAGAAGTACGGAGGAAACAAAGATAAAGGCAAAGCAACATCTACTGCAACAGTTATTCAAGACTTGGGATCTGACTCAGGAGATGAAACAAAGGTTACAGCTGTCGGAATCCAAGGTAAGAATAAAAGTATCTCACTTCCCATTGATGCAAAATCAAGTTCTAGTGCAAGTACAAATATGCCATCTACTTCTAATTCAAATGATAAAAATAGAAGTGCACTGTTTCATGTTCATGTCATTGCAAATCACACAAAGATTGATACATTGTTTGATAGTGGTTCAGAAGTAAATCTGATATCATAAGAAGTGGTTAATAAATTGCATTTAGTTACTATGCCTCATGAAAAACCCTATCCTCTTTGTTGGGTTACTAATGATACACAACTTCAAGTCACAAAGAAATGTGTATTAAAGTTTGCAATTACTGGAAAGTTCATGGATGAGGTAGAATTGGATGTAGTACCACTGGACATTTGTGGAATTGTACTTGGGAGTCCATATTTGTATGACTGGAAAGCAGTCTTTTATAGAGAGCAGAATAAGTATCATCTTTTTAAAGATGGTGTGGAATATATTGTACGAGCACATAAGACAAAAAAAAATCTAGCAATAGTCTCTGTAGGACAAATGAAGAGGCTGGTAAATGCTAGTAAGAATTTTGTGTTAATGATGGTTAAGGTGAAAAATGATGAGATCTCTAAATGTTTTGAAGGATGTGATCCTAAACATAAATCTGAACTGATTGAAATCATCTCTGAGTATGATGATCTATTTCAAGATCCGAAAGGGTTACCACCAAAGAGAGAGATTCAACATGAGATACAATTGCAGCAGGATGTGCCACTCCCGAACATAGCCATGTATCGGATGTCTGTAATGCAGAATGAGGAAATCAAGAAGCAGGTTCAGGAGATGATTGAGAAGGGGGTCATCCGGTCAAGCACTTCTCCTTGTGGCTCTCCTATCATCTTGGTTCTGAAGAAGGATGGGTCTTGGAGGATGTGCATCGACTATAGGTCCCTTAACAAAATCACCATTAAAAACAGGTATCCTCTTCCTCACATTGATGATTTGCTTGATCAGTTGAAACATGCAACTTACTTTACAAAATTGGATCTGCATAGTGGGTATCATGAAATCCTTGTTGCTGAAAATGATGCTTGGAAAATAGCGTTTAAAACAAAACAGGGTTTGTATGAATGGCTTGTGATTCCTTTCGGGCTCTGTAATGCACCTGCTACTTTTATGCGGGTCATGAATGATTGTAATTGTATATTTGGATGATCTCCTGGTGTTTAGAAAAATCTGGGAGGAACACATTGTACATGTGAAGAAAGTTTTAGATGTACTGAGGAAGGAGAAGCTTTATGTAAAAATGTCTAAGTGTGAATTTGCTAAAACTTCTTTAGTATATCTGGGCCATATTATTGGTGGAGGCCACCTGCGAGTGGATCCAGCCAAGGTTGCTGTCATTGTAAACTGGCCACGGCCTAACATCATTATTGAAATCAGAATTTTTCTGGGTGCGGTTCAGTATTGGAGGAAATTCATTTCTGGGTTTTCTTCCATTGCTGCTCCATTACATGCATTGACAAGTGTTAAAGAAATTTTCCAGTGGGGAGGCAAGCATCAGAGAGCCTTCGACACTTTGAAGGAAAGGATTAGCACAACACTAGTTCTGACGTTGCCAGATTTGCAGCAGCCATTTGAGATCGAAACCGATGCTAGCGGGTTTGCCATGGGAGCCGTTTTGATCCAAGGTAGGAAGCCAGTCTGTTACCATTCAGAAACGTTCTCTACTGCAGTAAGTAACTATCTGACTTATGAAAAAGAGTTGTATGCTTTAGTATAGAGTGTGAAGAAGTGGAAACGTTATATCATGGGAAAAGAAACAATCATACACACTGATCATCAGCCACTTCAATATCTGCAATCTCAAACTAAAGTACAGCAAAGTAGGCTTTTAAGATGTATGGGATTCTTGCAACAATTTCGTCTTGTAATTAAATACAAAAAGGGAATTCATAATAAAGTAGCAGACATGTTATTGAGGCCACCTATGAATGTTTCAATCATTCTTCAGAATAGTTCATTAACACATGAAAGTTACATTGAACAGTATGCAGAAGGTAAATATTTTAAGAACGTATATGCATCACTGATACATGGTAAACAGGAAGAGAACTATTATGTGCATAATCAACTCCTGTATCATCTCGGTAAACTCTGTATTCTAGAGAAAGAGAGAATGCATGTGATCCGAGAAGCACATAGTTCATTGATTGCGGGACATTTTGGTGTAAGTAAAACGTTGACAATATTGTAGAATCATTGTTATTGGCCTCAGATGCAAGAAACTGTAGCTAAATATATACGAGGATGTGTTATGTGTGCAACGAGTAAGCCTAGCAATAGGAAATTGGGTTTGTACACACCTCTTCCAGTTTCTTCTCGTCCCTGGGAAAGTATTTCTATGGACTTTGTAGGAGGACTACCTATGTCTAAAAAAGGGCATGATTACCTATATGTTGTTGTGGACAGATTCAACAAAATGTGTATCTTAATGC
>LPNX010093032.1:100619-150418 GCA_001517045.1 Pseudotsuga menziesii
TAGGCAGTTCAGGAACAGTTGGAGAAGAGCCAGGCAAAGTACAAAGCCAGGCATGACAAGCATCGAGTTGATCATCAATTTCAGGTTGGTGACAGAGTTTGGTTACCTATCACTAAAGAAAGAATGAAAGGTAAAGGTAAAAAGATTAAGACTATCAGGTATGGTCCTTTTGAGATCTTGGAAAAGATCGGTACTAATGCTTTTCGATTGAATTTACCTCCATACATGCAAATTTATTCAGTTGTCAATGTTGAGAATCTTAAATTGTATGAGCCTCCTATGATCATAGATGAGGAAACTAACATACATATTCCTTCAGTTGATGATTTGGAATCTGAATACATGAAAGAGTTGCAGGATGGTGTTATTCTTGACAGAAATGTAAGGACTTCACGGAGGGGGAATGTTGAGTACCTTCAAGTGGGGCTTAAAGGCATGCATCCTAGCAAAGAAATATGGATGGAGATTGGAAAAGCAAGGGAGTTGTACCCTCACTTACTTGCAGAGTGACTCAGGATTTTGGTGGTCCAAAAGCTCTCCAATGGGGAGGAATGATCCGGTGGATTATTCATCTTCAATAATTACATTGATCCAATATGGTACAATGGGTATTAATCTATGGTTCAAAGAACATAACATATGTTTTTAACTCGTATGCTAAACATAGTGTGAGACTAGCCTTAATGTATGTTCCACATATATGCTAATCGGTGCAATGTTACATATATATATCGTATGTGATATGATATATTATAACCAAAGTCCACGGTGCCTAGTCTTATGGTTATCATTTAACATTTGTGCAAAGAGGCCGCGCAACCTGCGCATCATCAAGCGTAACACCGCGCAGTTATAGCACGGGCCGCGCAGCCTGCGCATCGTCAAGCATAACTCCGCGTAGTTATAGCATGGGCCGCACAGCTTGTGCACAGTCAAGTGGAACATCGCATGGTTCATGAAAAACTTGCACAGTCATGTATGCTGCGACATTTGTGGATGTTGCGACGTTGTGGAGCTTAGTTATATGCTACGATGTTTGTGGATGCTGCGACATTTGTGGAGTAGTGGTAACATTTGGCAGATGGATATAACATCTGTTCCATTATTAGCATATGGTTCAGCATTGGTGGATATAACATTTCGAACAGCTCTAAAAGTGACGGATATCCATTGTGTGGCGGGATAGCAATATCGTATATGGTATTAGATAGAACCATCGGGAACCGCTGTGACATTTGGTGGAATAGAAATGAATGTAACGTGTGATGTACAACCAGTTGAAACATTTCAACTGAACGTAAAAGATAGCATATGGTTGGAATATGAAAAGACGGGTAGCAGATGAGCCGAACCCGTTACTTATCTTGAACGCTTAAATGGGGGGGTTCAGACTGTTTAGGGGACGGAGCATCGCTTTTCTATTATGAGAAGCTTGCAGAAGCATCGAGAGTTTTGATGTGAAGTGTCCAGATGTTGTTACTATGGAAGTCGACATTCTCTGTTATAATTTTAGCTTTCTTTGCCTCGTGAAGGCTAATTGTAATTTCCAGAAGAGAGATCTTGAAGACTTTGTACAACATTCTATTTTACAGTTGCTGAAGTTGATGTTTCAGAGATTCCAGAACCATTTTTGTACCATTCTAAAGAGATTAATTGGATCGGTACCCATTGGAGAGGGACCCGGTGATGTAGCCCAGTGAAGGGGGTGAAATCCGTTATCAACTTCTATTTGTGACTCTCATTTTCTGTTTCAGCTTGTTTCTGTTTCAACTTTGTTGTTATTCATTTATGTTTTAAGCATTCAATCGATGTTAATGTTGTTTCATGAATTAAGCAACTGATAAACGCATTCTTTATAAACTTTTAATGCACACAAGTTGAGATCCGACGGATCAGTGCTCAATGAATGAAATATGCAGAATGGAATGATGGGGGTGACTATGAATTTTCAAGGGAAATGGAGCTAAATCAAGGAAGATATGGAGAAAAAAAAAAATTTATACTCATTTTTGTTTTTTTTGAAGAAATGATTTATGGCGATGAAAGAAATTTGTGCTTTATCAACTTGAAATGGAGTAAATGATCTATGACAATTCTGGAATTCGGTGCGTTATCAACTGTAAATAGATATGGAACCCAGGTATAATCGATTTCCTAATGGTTCAAAGGTCATCACTCGGCCACCAAGGCTGTCGCATGCTTGAGTATTGGGGCAGTACCCCTCATTTCATGATATTGTAGGTAAAACTGCTAACCGCTTGGCCAAAAACGACAACTCTTTGGTTTTTCTCATGGATGAGAATCTAGTCAATCTGGTGGGGGTCGTTTCCCTTTAGGCTTGGCAGGTCCTCTCAATGGCCAACTATTTCGGGGTTTCTGTGGGAATCCTCACAATGAGTTTTAGGGCTATGCTCAAGTACTCCCCACAGTTAAGTGGATAAGGTGTATTCCATGATCCGAATGAATAGTACCACTGCAAGAAGAAGAACTACTACAATAATCACAGTTCTAGAAAAAATGTGGCAGAAATTCCACTCGATGCCTAAAAAAAACCTGTAATTAGAGTTAGGGTTTTGAGATGAAAATTTAAAATCAGCATAACCTAATCTGTATTGCTCAAAATCGCTATTATAGCCTATTTTTGGAACTAGAAAAGCCACTGTGCTTCTACCCATGCAATCGAAATAGAAATATGGGAACCCGGTCAAAATATTTTTTCTCTACAATTTTCGTGGCCGTCTTCGAAATTCTGAAAAATTACTGATTTTAAATCCGTGATATCTCCACTTATGAAACTCCAAACAAGATGGTTTTTTTTTTTTTAAATGTGTATTTTTACAAGAGAAATTCAGATATGCAACATGTTTATTTTGATTCTGTGCAAAAAGTTTCAGAAATTGATCTGAAAGTCGTCGCCCAGTTTTTCCCTCTTTTTTTCTTTGAAAAAAAAATTCCCACTTGTTCCAAGGAAAGTGCTCTGATACCAAATGTGGATAACGTCCTGCAATAAACAATGAGAATTCACGATACAACATAAATATTGGAGCACAAAATATATTTTATTGATCGCGGGCCACTTCTAGGGGGAAACCTCCTTTGAGCAAGCTCAATACAAAATAACTCTTGGATGATTTCATTGGCCTCAACAATTAGTTATATACTAATTCTAATCTAAAAAACTATTGCTCTCCATGAATGTGGGATAATACAACATACTATCTGGACGACTTAACATCAACTATTAATCCCCATGAATGTGGGATAATACAACATACTAACAGGACGACTTACAAAGCATATGCGTCCAATAAAATATACTAACAAAATAAAGAGGAGGGTTGACACGGGTTCTTAACACAACTTCATCATCACACTTTGTTGCAAGAAGTTAGAAAGTGGTGTTCTTATCATATTTCATAGCAATTAAACGACAAAAAAAAGATCCCCCCTTTCGAGTGCTCTTGCCCCACCTTTTGATAGATCTCATAGTAAAGAAAACATCAACAATGCCTGCAATAAAAATAAAAATAGCATTAGTTACTATAAAGATAACATTAGTTGCACAATTGGGTGAATGTGGGGGAGGTATTTATATCAGATTCCTAGGAAATCAGTTTTTCATGTTTGGTTAGGTTGTGGCAGAGGATCAAACACTAGAGTTGAACTGATAGCCAACTGGGCTTTACTATTCTTTGCTAACTTTAAAAGGATCACATTACTTCAGGTTTGTGGAGATTCAAAATGCATCTTCGACTAGTTGGCAGGGAAGTCAATGTTACAGGTTACAAATCTGGATCAATTGAAACAAAGATTAACAAATGTTGGGACTAATTTTTAGTATTTATCTTTTTTTCATATTCACAAGGAACTCAACACATAGGCATATTTTCTATCAAAGAAAACTATTGGTCTGGAAGAAGGTACACTTTATTTCGAGGAATTTCTAGATTCCACATTAGCAGATAAAGGTTTTATCCATTGTAATTAGTATATAGTCATTTGTGCATTAGATACTATCTGAAGACTTTTACATATGTGCACTCTACCAGTTTAGTACATTTCCAGCTTTTAATATTTTTTTGTCTCAGTCAGTAAGGCATAGTGATCAATATGTACTGATGATTTGATGTGGAATATGTTCTATCCAGTAGAACATACAACTAATGACTGTTACAAAGAGTCTCTACAGAGTCTAGTTGGTATTTTTCTTTGGAACTTATGCACCTTATGTTTTCTATAATTTTCTTTGATTCATAAACATGAATAGCAAGAAACTAGGTTTTTTTCTGGGTGAAAAATAATTGTGATATAAATAAAAAAATATGAATTAAAAGATACGTGTACACTCACCATCAATGATTTCAATTGATATCAATAAACCTTGTTTTCTATAGAAAACCTCATGTGGATGTAAATTCACACCTTGGGGAATATGGTGGCCTCTACCAATAACATCCAACTCACATTCAAAAATTCTTACCCGACAGAATGTTCCACTAGTAGAAACATCTACTGAACAATTCAACACTTCCACAGGATATGGAATTTTCAATGACTCTTCTTCGGAAATACCAGGCAAATTTTCATAATAAATATAGACATACATGTCTATCTTTATGGTAAAATCAAATGGATTTGTGTTGTGCACCAAAATCCCATCCATTTGAATGAATTTATTTCTTCCAATATTGATAAAACAATCATCTCCCAATAAGGGAGTCACATCTGACCTAGATCCCATGTAAAACCCTCGCTTGATGACTGCAGTGGAACGATATTCATATGACCTTGAAGATAACTGTGGTTTTATTTCAGATAATGAAGGATGTTGCAGCATAAGTTTGCCACTATCATCTGCATACACCATTGGAATGGGAAAAACATCATCTATACTACGTGTCCATGTGCCACTAGTACCAATAGTGTAAATAATTGGATGATTCTCACAAGGATCCAAGTTTGTCAACTCTACATTTATTGTATGGGACTCATTAATAAATTTGCAGAGAATGGTCTCTTCTAAACCACTTTCTTCTTTAAGAAGGGAAACAGTATTGAAGTTTGGAGCTTTTCCCCTAACACACTGCATAGATGAGCGACAATGGAGTTGATAACGTATGTGCATATTGTTAAGCTGGACCTGAGCATCATTACCGCTAGACTCTATTTCGTCATCACTCCAACAATCATTTTTAACAATTTTACATAATTTTTGTGACTTCCTTCGTTGTTTAGATAATTTTTGCTTCATTTGTCATTGTTTTTCTTGTATAGCATCCTCTTATGCAAGTATTCAGAATGCTTCTTCCACAAGTTCTGGAGGAAATGAATTCCGTTATTTATGTGGTAATGGATTAGGGTATGCGTTGAACATGATTAAATTTATGAAAATTTATAATCTAGAATCATGACAAGATGCCTAAAGGGGCCACACAGGTTACACAGGGGATCTCTGAATTGGAAATAAATAGTGAAAAAAACAATCTAGCTCTATAGGCACAATATAAATGCTACACTAACCTTTTGTAAGAACCATTAATCTATTTTCTCCTTGTAACCAGGGTTATGGCGTTTCATACACAACAAAATAAAGTCGTTCGATTCTTATAAGATTTATGCATAAAAAAACTAGGGGTAAAATTGATTACTATGCATATATAGTATCTGGTAAATAACTGTTATAGCCAGATTAGTTAGAAAAAAAAATGTACAATGGAAATTAGAAAAGGAATGTTACAAACCTTATAAAAATATAAAAATGAAGAATCTCAAATAGAAATACAAATGAAAGTGGAAAACTTATCCTGCACCATCATACATTGTCTTTGGTTAGAAAATTTTGATGCAATCTAATCTGATTTGATCTGGAATCACATCCCATGTGATCTGAAATTGTACAACATAAATTAAAAAATAAATAATACAAGCCTTATAAAAATATATAAATGAAAAAATGTATTTTCTGCAATTACATTCATTAAACGAATCCCAAACAGAAATACAACCATATTTGAAAAAAAAATAACATTATACCCTTTGTTTAGAAAATTTCCATGCAATCCGAATTGGTTTGATCTAGAATCACATCCGATCTGATTTGACCAATGATTCTTTTTTATGTAGTGGATCCACCAAACTATGGTTTACATGGTTATCTTGCTAGGTTTTCTCAAGAAGGGACTTGGTTTGTTCATAGGGTTATCTTATAAGGCTTATGAGTGAGGTCAAGCATGGCAGATGACCTAGTTTGATCAGAGGTTCTGGGTAAAATCGAAATGGGTCAAAAAATTTGCTAATGGAGTTTTTGGGTAAAATCGAAATGGGTCAAAAAATATGCTGATGGAGGTTCTGGGTAAAATAAAAATGGGTCAAAAAATCCATTGATGGAGGTTATGGGTAAAATCAAAATGGGTCAAAACATCCGCTGATGGAGGTTCTAGGTAAAATCGAAATAGGTCAAAAAATCCGTTGATGGTTACTACGGGGCATGAAAATTTCAAAATTTTTACCTAACCGCACATCATTATCTGTGCAAAATCATTAACCATAGTAGTTTACCTCACATGGGTTCGCATGCAGTCGAAAAATATTTCCGATGGAATTCCCTTAAGTGATTAACTACGCTAATTACATTTTAATTAACTTCTAATCCATTCCTTATTTAGGATACATTTCGGGGGTGGTAGTTTGTTATGCACTCTGCATGCCGCACTAGTGCCCTGCAATGCTCAACAGTCAGTCAACCTTACTTCACTTGGAAACTCACTCAACTCACTCTGACTCTGCTTTGCAAATCTGTAACTCTACTCAATATTGCACAATGGTGTCTTTCGACCACATCCGACCCCTTCTTATAGCATCAAGTTGATCCATACCCATAATGACCAAATCAATGTGGTCCATTTTATCTCATCATGACCAAATCATGCATTAACTGCCTGAATCCATCATCGATCCTATCAATTCAACGGTCGGATCTGCCATTAATATGCGTCGCTTCAACAAGCATCACCAGTTAACTGCTTTAACTGTCTATATTTATTGCCGATTTGACTATGTTGCGACCCTAGGGATGTCGCGACAGACCTTCCTAACTGCGCTAATCACTCCCTACTTGCGCATCCACTTTTTCCTGGTGTGGCATCCTCCTATCTATCCATCCTTCCTTTTTCTTTTTCCCATTGTGCAGTGCCTCAACCATTCACTATCTTAGGCAGTATCGCTCCATTGAACTGCACCTCCTGAAGTAATGGAATTAACAAGATATGGACCTATCCAATGCATCTGTAACTTACCTGGATGATTCATGAACTTGCTGTCGTACAACAACACCAAGTCTCCTTGCTGAAACTATTTTTTCTTTATATGGTGATCATGCCAAGATTTTTGTCAATCCTTCTCGACACACTGGTGAAAACTTGCAACAAAGCAATCTTCCTCGAGCTGTACTAACTGGTCCAATCATTCTTCTAGTGCTTCTTCATCATCCATTCCTGTTGCTGCTGGAATGCATAGACTCGGAACAATGTACTCCATAGGCATGATTGACTCTTTCCCATAAACCAATTTGAATGGTGTCTGCCCCGTCAATCGCTTGCACATGGTGTGATATTCCCACAAGACTATTGGAATCTTCAAATACCACTCATCACGGTTGGTGTTACATACCTTTGTAAGTGCATGCTCCAATACTGTGTTGAATGCCTCCATTATCCCATTCGCCTGTGGATGATACAGGGTACTCTTCTTATGTTTTATTTGAAGTTCCTCTGTCAATGCACTAATTGTGCGATTGATGAAGTGGCTCCCCTGGTCACTCATCAGTATCCTTAGGAACCTGAACTGAGTCATAATGTTGTCAAACAGCAACCTCGCTGTTGTCGTAGCGGTGCAATCCACAACGAGTGCAGCCTTTGCCCATCTTTTCAAATAGTCTATCGCTATAATGATATACCGTGCACTAGTTCTTTTTCCAGGTGGGTTGATTGGTCCCACAAATTCCACCACCCATTTATCAAATGGTTGCAGTGTCACCTGAGGTACCAATGACATCTCATCCCTACTTGATGGTTTTCTAGTTCATTAATATACAACACAACTTCGTGCATAATCCGTCATATCAGTACGAAGAGTGGGCCACCAAAGCCCTGTGCGAAGCACCTTCCTCACAGTAGATCGTCCTCCATAGTGTCCACCAGCAAATCATGCATGTGCCTCTACCAAAATATGTGCTTGTTCATGCGGTAGGACACATCACCACAAAATCTCGTCTTGTCTTATATACCTATCCAACAATCATTTGGAAATATGAGGCATTAACAACCAATTGCTTCTTCTGACTTGTAGTAAGGTCCTCTGGTGCAGTTCTTGTCACCAAAAACTGAATGAATTGATCATAATAACCATCGCAATTCTGAATAAGTGTGCATTTGGAAATATGTCTTCAATGTTTTTTGGTTCCTCTCCTGTCTCAATTCAGGATAAATGATCAGGGCCAGCATTCAAGCGACCCGACTTCACAATTATCTCAAAATCAAACTCCTGAAAGAGAAGTAGCCAACGACATATCTTCCCCCCTAACAAAGGATTATTGACCAGATATTTCAATGCAGAATGGTTTGTAAACATCTTGAAATGAACGCCCAATAGGTAATGCCTAAACATTTGTGGCGCATTTACTATCACTAGACCATCCCTCTTTGTGGTCGTATAATTTTTCTCTGCATACTAAAGCTTCGGACTATTGAAAGCACAACGAACGATGCATCCACATGAACATGGAACTCCTTGTTCCAGTAAGGAAATACCATTATTGGTGCAGAATCCATCTTGGATTTCAGTGTATCAAAACTCTCTTGACACTCTTGACTCCATAAAAATACAACATCCTTCTTCAACATATTTTCCATAGGAGCTGTGATCACAACTTTTGCAGGGTCAACCAATAGTCCTTTCTTGCAATCTTTGACATTGCGACCATCCAATGATCAAATTCTTGTGGGTCGCCCACCGGTGTGCTGGGGTATCCTTTAGTGCTTCCTCCAACGCTAGAAACCGATGTGGTTCTAACATGTTTTCTTCAAAGTCAACAAGGAAATCAGATAACTCAGGAAATCCTTCATAATTTTGTAACTCAATGGTCATAGTCATGAAGCGGCTTAGTGACTGTGTAATCTAACCGCACTTTCTTAGTGACACCTGATGCAAGCGGTTCTACCAGTTCCCTAAGGCATCATCAAAATTAGAAGATGCAGAGCTAGTGATGCGCCAATTGAGTTCCCGATTAGCAGTCAAATGGACATAATATTCTGAAATGTTATAAGCATGATCCCATCCCCTGACAACTTCATCTTTCACTAGCTCAATATACCTTCTCCCTTCATTTGGATCCATCGAAACGATGAATTTGATGTCTTGATTCTCAAATGTCATCACATGCTTCTTAAAATTGATCACTTCCATACTATCGTTTGCCCATCCAATCCCCAACAACATGGGATAGGTCTTCATACCTTCAACTTCAACAGCAAGGTGTGGAACTCACCCAATTGACGTTACTCTGGCCTGGTTAGCCAGTCGCAACTGCACACGAGACCAACTCAACCTTGGGATCCCCATATTTTGCCATGTTTGTCTTGTCATAGTATTAACATTTGAGCCTAGATCTAGAATGACTGAATCTACCTCATAGTCCCCAATTTGAATGTTCATGTGCATCTCTTTCACTATCTTTTTCTTATGCAAGGAGTTCAGCGCGGAATCCGACCACCCCTTAGCCGGTTGATGTAACAGATTCTCAATCTCGACAAGAGCATCGAGATCGCTTTCCATTGACAAGCAACTCTCAAAGAAGTTCTACAAGGTACCATGCTGTCATGATGGTCCTGCCTCCAAAGTGGAATCAAAAGCAATTGACATTTCATAAACGTGTAACTTACCCAATTTTCTGCATATCTCATCCCATGCTTCAAAGAATGTATCTTTCTCCGCATTGACATCGAATTGTACTTTCTTCTTCCCTACTAACTGGAGTTGTGGAATCAAACTATCTTCTCCAGTTGTCACACCTCCACGATTGACGACAACGACATCAAAATCTTGTGTTCTGGGCTCCACCAAGATCATCGCAACCGTCGGTCCTTGGTTCTTGTTCAGCGGTGGATTCACAGGTTGATTCACGTTCTGATTTGTATTTTGGTTTTGAATTGGAATTTGGTTCTTGTTCTAATTTTGCAATTGGTTCTAGTTCTGCATTTGATTCTAGTTCTGCAACTGATTATGATTTTTTAACTGGTTCTGGTTTTGCATCTGAGGAACATTTCCTTCCTACCACATCGCGATTAGTTGTGGAAAGTTCTCAACACTGTGATCAATTGTTATAGAATACGTACATGTACACTGCAATTGTGGACAATATCACTAGTGATTTCCCTGTACACCACAATTATAACATTGTACTGTTCCGTGACCTCCTCCTCCTCAACCAAATCCTCCACCTCGTCCTCCTCAGAATCCTCCTTGTTGTTGATATTGCGGTTGATTAAATTGTCCTTGCATGGGATTTGGCTACTGCTGAACATACTACGTTGACTGAACATGTTGTGGCTACTGCGGAGCCACCTGCATCTGATTATACTATGCCTGTGGAACAAACTATTGCTACAGTACAAACTACATCTATAATGGTTGTTGCGGTACAAATTTATGTTGAGGTGGTGCTTGTACCACTTGTAGCTGGGGTTGTAGTTGTTATACCTCTCCCTTCACATAGTATGAGTCATATGTTCTTTCTGGAAGTTGGCCATATGCGCAACAATCTTTATCTTCGTGCCCAATAGATAGACAAAATGTGTAGTATAAGTTTTTCAGCTTCATCACCATCTTTTGCATGCATCCGCACTCTTCATGTCGATGCCCGTATACTTGAAAAATGTGGCACCATGGTACACTGCCACAACTTAATGGGTTCAGTGCTCTTGACAATGGGTAGTTTCGAAATCTAGGAAATTATCCTTGGTATGTCCATCTGCATGACATCAAGTACACCACATCTATTCATGACACTCTTTTCCATTATTAATATCTTACAACTGGAGCTTCAAGTTTTCTAAATGTGTCTGAATCTGGTTAATACCGACTGTATTTTCTTCAACGTGTGAAGCTTCCAACTTCATTGCAGTATCCAAAGCCTCATTCTGTGTTGCAATATTATCCTGCATGAGCAACAGTCTAATATGAGTTAGTAATGCTGCAATGAACCATTCTTTATACTGAATTTCGCTCATCTCAAAGATGACTCTTGCCATTAGTGTCTTAAATCTTTGATCAAAATCCCAAGCAATCTCATTTGGATACTGCTTAATTTCCTTCAGTTATGTAATGTACTATGCTTTAGATTTTGATTTTATGAACTCTTCAATAAGTCCTTTCCTCACTTTTGCCA
The DNA here is from genome assembly GCA_001517045.1 of Pseudotsuga menziesii. Taxonomy (NCBI): domain Eukaryota; kingdom Viridiplantae; phylum Streptophyta; class Pinopsida; order Pinales; family Pinaceae; genus Pseudotsuga; species Pseudotsuga menziesii. Next base: position 112,063 of record LPNX010093032.1, read on the forward strand.
ATGTCTTCATCGTATTCCCCGTAGGAACTTGTAAACATTTCATGAACCAATCCAATTCACGACCCCAAAGGGTTTTCTCCAACTATCCCTTCTTAACTTCATCATCCATAGTTTGTCTGACAGTCCAAACTTCCTCACATAGGAACCAGTACTGCTCAGGATCCTCAACCCCGTTCCCATGGAACAAAGGTAACTTTGACTCGTCACCCTCCATCCTGGACTTTCTTTCTACAGATGTTGATCTACTACTACTATTAGAGTGTTGCTGGCACGTTGGACACGTCGGTGTTGAACTTGCATTTCTTCCTGATTGGGACATAGTGCGTGGAGGTGTGGGTATGTTGCTGCTGGGGGTTGATCTTGCCTCTACCCTGGGTGTATTCTGGTCATCCTCATCTTCACTGTAGGGCCGCTTCATCCCATGTATTATTCCTTTGTGGCCTTCTGTTTCGATCGCAATAGGACATTCCCCTGTCCTCTGCCTCTTCTCTTGTCGAAACCTTGGTCTTCCTCTCGCAGGACCACTCTCTTCCTTGGCCTACCTAACAGTCTCATCGTGTCTTTCACCCATCTATCTCATATCATTCCATTCGTCTCCCCCCTATCTTCATAGTATCCACAGCCCCTTCACACCAGAGTTCTACTACTAAAGGTGCATCTTCAATATACCCTTTTCAAAGATGAGCATCTTAATAGACAATTGCAAAGACAAAAGGAACCTACCTCATGGTTCGTTGAAGAATTGATGTTCTGCTTTGCTATAGGACTTAGTTTTATCAGTTGTGAACTTAGTGATATATCCCTCCAATATATTGTCAAGCCAAACATCAATAACCCGTGATGCTCTGTCGTCGACCTCCTACAATTCCTGGATCAATTCTGGGGTCCAGGAAGTTGGCTCTCCTCCTTGGAAATTTGTCTTACAATAAGTCAACCGTGTCAACCACTCGTACAATATCATCAGGAATTCAGAGAAAAAAATGAAGTGGACCATGTATGTACCTTTCCATCCATTTATTAGTCGTCAGTCCAGGGTTCTGATTTTCCTTCTCAGTAAACTCTCGTAGCTTCTGGTTGAACCAATATTAAATTTTTTATCTCGTCGGATGCTACAACATGTCCTCTCTTCAGTTGCACTAAGATCCCGACAACAAAACCATTTATTGATGCAAAATCAACCAAAAAAACCAGTCAATAGGGGTTCCCACTCTGTTGACACCCAAACCACCATGATCTCTCTGAGCATTGGCCCAGATAGGTTTTACCCCGTATGGCAACACCCACAGAGAGGATGAAGTCTCACCTGAGATGTTTGAGGGAGAGTTGACAGAACCAATTTTTCGAAGAATGAGAGAGGACAATGTGCATCAACTTATCAACTTAGCACACCATTAAAATATCTGATCATTCACTTATGAATTGACATAACCATATCATTATTCAACAGGTCACATCATTATATCAGAACTGCAGTAAACACATTGATACGCAAACAGATCCAACAAAATAACATCATTTAAAGCATGGAAACATTGCATTATTTACAGATCCATGTCGCAAATACGCATTGCATTCATAATTGAGTCACAGAAAATGGTAAAACAAGAAAATAGAAAAGAACACAATGATTCATCTCAACTTTCATCATATCATATTCTTCCACACAAAATCACAAATTCTCCAAAACAATTCATAGATCAACAAGTGCTCTCAAAAGGTACCTTCAACAAAGATGATCCAAATTCCTCTAACACTTACAATTCAACATCTACTTATAGGCTGGTGCCTTTACATTCAAGTTCCACTTAGACAACTTCCTAACTAATTCTTAACCGATTCTACAAAATAATGACCAATATCCACAAAATATGGTCCAAAACTACAAAATATGACATAAAATATATAAAATATTCCATTCTTAACCTTGCGCACCATCTTCCACTTGAGTAGTGTGTTTGAGCTTACACAACATCCACAATGTTGCACAACTACCTTATCCCAAAACTCCCTGCCAACACTGCTCTTTCTCAATCTCTTTTGTCGGCTCCCTTTTTAGGATGCTTCTATATTTTGATTTCGCTTTTGATATGAAATATGAGTTAGAGCCTCCAAAATCCCCAAAAGGTCAAAAATTTCTTTCTAGAGCTTCCATGAAGATTAACATGTTTATGGCATATCAGAGACTTGTAACCAGTTTTGTGAATTGATACTCATAATTGTCCACCACTCCTTGAATAGACTCATCCACCATGGGTAAGGTTGAAGACTTTTTTTAATACCAGCAACTAGATCCTATGATTAACCACATACCCTAGAATAAAACTCCTATGATATCAATATGATTCATAAATTGTCATGTATATTCCACTAGAACATTCCATCACAGCAGATCTTACAACTTAGTTCTTTTATTAGCTTATTCTTATTGAATTCCAAATAACTATAACTTAAAAAATAATGACTAGAGAAAATAAGTACACAATCCACACAATCCATGCAATACAGGAAGCACATCTACATGCAATTATCTCCACACAAAATCACAAGTACAATATACCACACACACCTATTCCTACTATGGAGTGCGCGTAACACTTGAGTTTGACTAGGTTTAAGCAATAGTCAAGATAACTTCACAGTTTGGAAATTTCCAAAGGTTTAGACTGTGACTATTCCTTCCTAAAAAAACTGAAGAATCCAAGAAAAAGACTCTATAGAGACTCTTAATTCCCCAGTATGGTTGCTAGTTCTGCTGTGTGGGATTTGATCCTATGACTAGGGTGAGGTCACCAACATCTAGGTTGAGTAGAGATTGGTCTAAAGAAAAGTTTTGCAGGCTTTAAGTAAACTCATATAAAGGAAAATCAACCATAATTCAAGACTCAAACAAGGCAACTCCTCTTGACCTTTTCTAGTTTTCTCCTTAAAGATGATTCCCGACCTACAAAACTTAACCACATACCCTTCCTCAAAGCCTTTGGTTACAAAGAAAATAACCAATGATACCAAAAAAATATGCATAATATCAATATCTTTGGCTATGTTTCTATGACATGTAAATAATTTTCAATGTTAATAAACCGAATACAAAACCGTTTAATTTGGGGGAGAAAAATATGTCAAATCTCTATTAGAAATTTAATGATACAATACAATTACGTCTTCTACTATTTAGCACCTTTCAAACCAAAGATTAGGTTCGTTTTCTCTCTTACACCACAACCTCACCTCCACTCTTTTGAATGTAAACAAAGGAGAAATCACTCCGATATAGTGACTTCACACTCAAGGAGATAACGATCAAGGATAAGACTCGTTGATACAAGAGATGGATGTAATGTGATGCAAGATTCCTCCACCGTAATGATGTAACATGGGTATCCCCTTCTTTGGTCAACATAATCTCCTTTTATGATTAATGGAAATAGTTGCATATGGTTACCAATTGGTTTATAGAGTTACACCTGAGCCAAAAATTGTTTAATTAGAGAGTCACAACATAACCAAAAACTATATGAAACTTCCATAAATTCTTCAATTTTTGAACTTTTATATATTTTAATGATTTTTTTAGGCACTCGCGCCTTGTTTAAGGGACTCAATCGATATGGTTTTCTTATTGCTAGTGCTGAAGGCAGATGTGGGAAATTTTATAGTTTCAACTTCATGGAATCAAGGGAATATGAGCTAGAATCTTTCTCTTAAAGGTTATGGCCTTCACAAGGAGTCAAATAATAGGCTCTTCCTCAAACACTCAAGATGTAATAATATTATAGTTATGGCCAAAGTTGTCCTCAAATTCATAGTGTATCTCCTCAAACACTAAAAATGTAATAATAATATAGCTATGGCCAATATTTTTTTAATGTCTTAGAATATGATGTGGAACACTAGACCTGATATAAGAAAAGGATAAGAATGGATCCATGGTTTTTCCTCATACTTTTCTTAATTTGAGGATGCCGCATATTGACATTGTTAAGAAAATGGAACATGTTTAGAGAATCGGGGTTTATAGAGAAGGAACCTAGGAATCTTGTTAAGAATACTCCAACACTTCTAGGGGCATGTAAGGATAAACAAAGGATATTTGAAGAGCTCAATTTGGCCTTTAATATCAGGGGGAACAAGTTTCACAACAATGTTAGTCAATGTGATATTTCCACCATTCCTATATCACACCTTCAAATGGATTTATACAAGAAGCAAGTGTTTCTCTTCATTCATCTCTTGAAAATGCTTGAAATATGTAGTTAGGTTGCAGATCCACGAGTCAAGAAATTCACTCTACTTTTTTCCTCCATATTGGGTAATGAGATATGGGTATCCATGTAGCAATTACAGGTGGAAACCATAAACTACTGTGTCAAGGAATTAACAACAGTACTAGCCAAATCTTGAATGATGCTATAGATAGGATATTCATCTTGATTTGAGAACATTTCCATTCTTGGAGGACCTTTATAAAGAGAGAAGTCAGGAAAGCCAATATATTGTTAGTAGAGTGGGTTTTATTTGTAGGGTGTCCTATAGTAAATCAAACATTGCTTGAAATACAATTTATAAGTGGAAACTGGAGCCTAAAGATGTCAATATTAAAACATAATAAGCCCTAGGAACAAGACATCTAGGGTTTTTACCAAAGAAGGATATAGGTGCAAGGACATGCTCCAAAAGGGAAATAGATTTGAAGAGATGAAGTAAAGCATTGAGAGAAGCCTTAGGACTGAGGTCATCTAAGGTTTGGAATTGGACAAGATTTGGGTGAGATTTAATTCTCCAAAACAAAGAACCATATCTAAGAGGTAGTATGTGTTTGGTGGAAGGGTGTCCTAAAAAACCCAACGTTGGAAGATCACAATCCTAAATCACAGGTTCAATACCAATTGATCAAGCTATCAACCAATTATTGCAATAAAGCCTAGAAATTCAAATAAAAAAACTAAAAACACATAATAGATATGCTTAACTTTATTCATATAGACAAATACCTTTTATGGTCTTGCAATGGGTCCAATTAAGCTAATTGCCAAAAAATATTAATCCATTGGGTTGTTTCAAGCTAATTGTTAGTTGAAAGAACAATAAACTAAATGCACATAGTATGAGGTTGGAAAGAAAATATAAGTAATGCATAAGCACATAGCTTGAAGGCTAAACCATGCAACTAACTATCCCCACATGTTGCTAGAAAACTGGAAAATCACCCTCAAGGGAGGTGTGTAGTTGGGGAGGCATCATTCCTAGGGACTCATGTTCCCTAACTTTCCACATCAGGTGAGGCCTTCAATATTTCACATTGTAACAAGTGAAAGTGAGCAACTTTATATCTATTTCCCATCTATATAACAATTGATATTCCTTTGATAAGGTTCCAATTACAATGTGGACCTCGAAAAATTAAGTAGTGATTGACATGGATTAGTTAATTTTGTATCGCAAGTGGGTGTATATTGAGGGGGATAGGATTAAAAATATCATGGAATAGATTGCCATATTTGAAAAGGAGAATTATACAAATTGGTGGATTAAATTAACAATAAAATTAAACTAAATATTTTAATATTGTTAAAGTCATTCAATTTGAATTTTTCGCCATAGTTTCATCCATGGTGTAGTTTGAAACACCATTTGGTCTTGTGTAGGATTTAGCTACTCAAGTTTAGGTTACATGATCATATTTATAGATGTTGTGTTTGATTCATTTTGATTTTATGTCTCATCCTCCATTGAAGTTATCGATCTTAATTTGATTATGATATGTTATATATACACACATGTGCATGCATGTATTATTATATACGTATTGATTTACTGAGCCTTGTTTTAAAGAAATAAAAATTTGTATTTAGCAATCCCAACTATCAAAGAGCCTAAGGATTTATTAAGAGACCTGTGATAGAGCATTGTAGGTACTAGGAACCCTGTCCTTATTTATGTGTCAAATTAAAGGTCCATCACCTGCTATTTAGGATTTATTTTGATGCTTATTAATGGCCACCTTGTCTTGCTACAAATGGATAAATTAGTGTTACCCATTGGCTATGTTTAGCGGTTTGAAAATAAATTATATGCATTGTCCTTTTATTTAAATGATTTTATGATGGCACCATTTGTAGCTACATGACCAATTATGACATAAAAGAAAACTTCATATAGAATATGCATGTAATAAAAGATTTAGAATTTAGTAAGATCCTTGCATTTTATGGTTTTGTAAATCCGTCCTCCTAAAAATTCTATCTTTCTACAAGACCTTATACCATATATGCATCTATCCTTTGCATTGGATCCCAAAATTATATGCATTATGATTATCTACGATAGCTTTTTCACATTCAATAATAAAATATTTTACATCACCTTGAGGAATATATGTAACACCTCATTTTTTGACCCCAATATATAAATATGATGTAAATATCTAAAGGTTAGAAACTAGATATGAATGGAAGATGACCTAATATATTGTAAACATTAGTACATTTTCTTCTTAATATAATAATCCCCAATGACTGCAAGTGAAGAAGGATGAAGAAGAGATGGGGAGTTATGATTTCACAAGTAGGGGAAGTGAGAGGGGACTAAGGGGTGATGACCCTAGTTAACAATGAACGCTATCTTATGTCCCTAGTCTTCATTAACATTTTTAACCCAAGGTCCCTTAAGCATGATTATGAAAATCAAATTAATTAACCATGGTTTACTTATCATAATTAGGTATTAAGAGGGGAAAAGTGTCCTCTTGTGGGTAATATGTGTCAAGACAAAAGCATGCATATATAATGTTAGAATTCGGATCATTCATTCATTTCAGCATCCAGGGAGGGGGAGCATCCATGTTGTGATGATTTTGGTTAACAATCGAAAGGAATTTTAGTTTCCATAATCTATCACTCAAGCCCACACAGATAAACTACAAGCTTGCTACCTTAAGAAATTGTTTCTTAGAGATTATGGAACTTAGCCTACAACGTGACTTTCTCAGAGAATGGTCATGGATAATTCTTGGTAGGCCTGTATTGGAGCACCAAAAGGGGAAGTGTACAACCTGAAGGATTATAGAGAGAGAAGGGCGTACCTTCTCTGGAATTGTGCAGGTTGACAGGGAATGCGTGAGAGGTTGGGGTCAATTGTCGTGGGGTTATTTGCATCACTTGTGTAGAGGATAGGTTCCATTGGGTGGGGAGTATTTTGTGCTAAATGTGGCCATGTATTGAGGATGAAGATTTGGTAGTTATACCCTTGTGGAATGACAGCCCCAACTTGGGGGCGGTCTTTGTTAAAGAAAGAGACGAACTGTCAAAGTGTTTACGACTGGGATAAACGTCCTTCACTTGCAGTTAGTTAGAGGATATTTAAAAATATAAGTGCCAAATGTGCTTGGAAGGCCTTGTATTTTATTTATGTTATGTGTTTGTTTCGATTACTGTTTAGGCATTATTTTTGTGTATGCTTTATTTAGCATGGTTTGAATGCATTCGTGGTAGTAATAATTAAATTAAAGAAAATGGATATTCTAGATAACTGAATGATGCATAAACATAATATTTATAACGTTAAGTCAATAATATAACCAATTTAGGAATTGAAATTCAAAATTGGTACCAAGAGGAATTTATTTAAGTATTTGAGTACCTCATGATCTGCAATGTAAAAAGGTTATTGGATTTGCCACAATCTACAACTCTTTGATTTCCTATTGCTTATCATTAGAATTTTTTGGTGAGCATTATTTAGTTTTTAATTTTACTTCATTCACTATTTCTACTTTAACTTTTTGATCTGCATTATTTGGTAGTTGTTGCAAGTTATTTGTTGCGATGGAGTTATCTTCCTTATTTTTTTGGCGGTGACCAAGGTTGGTGCATGGACCAAGAAAATCATTGATGCCACTCAACACCTCCAAAATCCACTCTAAATTATAATGAAGTGTATGATCCCCATAAACATGTATTCCATATTTGCAAGATCATCATCATCAAGCCCCAACAATGTTATTTCTATTTCCTATAAAATCTTCAAATTCATTGGTTTCTCATTGCCATTGTAACCATTTAAAATGGTATCAGCTGCATCTTCTATTTAATAAAGATTTAGAACCACAAGAATAAGTTTGTGAATGTTATGAAGACATAAAGCTTCCATTATATGAAGATCGAATACATATAGAGCTCTCATGTGAATGTTGAGTGTTATATGAAGAAGTTTCATGAACGTATCTTTGATATTTAAGGAATCATCATTAGGTGAAAAAAATCAAGATTTAATTATCATTTACTCAATTTCTTTCACTACATTTGACGATAAAAGAAAAGTACAAGTCATATTTTACTATATAGATTTCCTTTTTAATTTGGAAATATTTACATTTTACAACCTTGTTTGAGGTCATTCTTTTACTATCACAAAAACCATTGCCATGTTGGTAGAGATGCTTAAATAGAATGGATAATTATATTATGAAAATGGGTTATTCTCTTGTATCACGACACTCATCGTAAAAGATCTCTTTTTCTAAAAAAAGAATTCGAGCAAATTTGTGACTATCTACAATTCATTAAAGCACAAATTGTGATGGATGTAAGCACAAATTGTGAAAGATGTAGGGAATAAAGCATATGCTATTTTATGTGAGAAGGGGTTACCTCTTTTATTAAAGAGTTGGCTTCAAAATGTTATGAATAAGATATTAGTATCCGGGCGAGGATTTAACCCGGAAACCTTATGCTTACAACTTACAACACTCAATCACTTGAGCTAACCCACCGTGCTATTATTCTGTATCTTCTTATATAAAAAACCATACTTTTAATAATAACCTAATACTGAATTGCAATGATATGCTTGTTTATATTAAGTATGTTTCACTAGAAAATAGGTTATACATATATAAACATAGACACACAATAATTTTTTTTCTTTTATAAAAAAAAATAAAAAAAAGTTATAATGACCATAAATCTTATTGAGCAATTTGTTTCCACAAAAAATTTGGACTACACCTTTATTTTTGCATGCTTTCCTTATTTCTATAAATTATGAGTTTATGCATTACCTTTTAAAAGATTTTTTTTTTTTTAATATATTCTTTCCCTTTCCATATTATACTCTTTTCCACTTTTCACACGTGATAGTTAAACTTAAGAACAAATGCAAAGAAGAAAAAAGTACATATATAATGCAATTATATTCATAGCCACGTAGAACATAAACCTGAAGAGCACTTAAGATTTGTGATGGATCTCATGTGTTTTTTATATGTCATAAATTTCAATTAAATTTGAAAAATTATATTACAATAAATATAGGATATACATTAATGTTTAAATTTATATTTTTTTAATGTAAAACCAGTATAAATCCAAATTCCAAGCTTTATCAAATCTCTCCAGGTATAAATCTCTTATTAAGTATTACACTCAAGAAGCTACTGATTTGATTCAAACCAAAAACACATATTTTTATTTAAGGTCATATAATATTTTTATTATTAATATTTAATATTATTTATGATTGAGATATAATATTTTTATTATTAATATTTAATATTATTTATGGCCTTATTTTTTATTTTGTTAGGAACCGATATTACATCATCTCCCCCATACATGGTTTTAAAACCATGTGCAAGGCCCTCCTAAACCATCTACTATAAAACCATGGGTTGTTGAAGAGGCCTTGCACATGGTTTTAAAACCATTTGCAAAGCCCTCCTAAACCATTTACAATAAAACCATGGGTTGTTTAGGTAAGAACATTACAACATCTCCCCATATTGTGTATTTTTTTACCCACATTTCTATAGCGGATAATTTTTTTTTAATTTTTTATTGTTTTGTTACATAGGAACATTACAACATCTCCCCCATATTAAGTTGTTTTTGTGGCGGACATTTATTTTGGTGGATAATTAAAATTTTATTTTTATTATTTTGTTATTAATAAATGTTATAATAAAAATCTTCATACCACCTAATATAATTACCAATTTTCTTTTTCATAGTTAGTATGATAAAATTTTCATGCTACATAATATAACAAAAATAAAAATTTCATATGACAATCTTCCTATTAAAAAACTTTAAAAACATGTACATAACATATCAACGAATTAAGTACATATCATACCTACTCTTAATAAAATTTATAAACAAATCATAAATAAATTAATTGAATAACTTTAGTATATAGGTTTTTTTGGGATAACATAATGTACATAATTGGTCTCAGGATTCAGGATTCACACTTATAAGCAATATTTACAAAGAACGTGTTCCCACATGTATATAGAGGATTATCTTATTAAAATATCCACTCATCTAATATCCAATGCGCTGTATGCATCGTTTTTAACCTGTAGTCCAGTCATTAGAAGAACACCCAATATTAACTTGTATCCATCCATCATGTAAACAATCTCATGCATATAATTATTAAATACACAATCCTTTCAAAGCAACCCATTTGTTATATTGGCTATTTCAATTCTAATAAAATTGACGAGTGATCGTTTATTATGGTTTAGTCGCTTTGTAAACGGGAAAATTATTATTATGGACAGGTGATCGAATGACCACGAAATGCCAACGGCAAGCTACAGCGAAAGAGAAAACTCATTGTCACACCATAGGTTGATTTGGCTTTGCAGATTTATCACCAGATGCATCTAAGTATATTGTCGGATTGAGGAGATTGCTGTTAAATTAATACAAATCGCTAGAACCTGGTTTTATACCCTTAAACATTGACGCCTCTTTATAGGGAAGAAAGCTGATATTTCATTTCATTATTTACAATTTCCATTTTAATAATAAACTATGCAATATAATTTATATATATTTTTTAATTAAAATAAGTTTGTATAATAAATTGATACAAGACTGGATTACATAGTAGATCTATAGAGGAGTACTTGCATGCTTTAAATGGGGCTACTTTTAGTCTCAATGTTGGCATTCAAGATTTATGTATATAACTATGGGCAAATTTACACAATAATACAGATCTTCTTTGAACATCGGGTGGCACGACAAAATGACTTGGCAGTATGACTAGACAAGACAGAAACACAATGCGACAGTGCACAATGCATTCTTTTGAAAGACTCAAAGGATTGGCATGACTCATGAAAGTGGATCATCACGGAGATCAGCTGAATACCCAATTGACTGACATGATTGTGTAGACAAGTGCCATGTTCAAAGGTAATGACGAACAACTGCCATTACTTGCAAAATGATTCCCTTTCCTATTCACCCCATCATGATTGATGAGTGCCTCTTTTCGGTTTTAAGAGTTCAAAGAGCGTAACAAACACTCGATATAGCTTGTCAGAAGACAAGTCCAGTCTCCAGTTCAGTTCATGCAAAATGCTTCATGTTGAATCTTGTGATTTGAATAAAGGAAACGCTTTCAAAAACGAATATTCATAGAGGCAGAACACAGAGTTATGTACAGTAAATGATCTGAAGAGTTTGATTATTTTCATAAACTATCACCTAGAATTGCAAAACCTTATGATGATGATGACAACGAAAATAATTAGTAAATGTAAGATCAAAAATTCCAGCCAGAAATCAATCATAGACTACAATCTTATGTACAAAAATCTACATAGATAGAGATATACAATGGAAAGATTTGGTGATATGTCATTATTGAAAGTACTTTTTAAGGGCATGCCCATTTACCGGAAGGGTATCGAGCTGTCCTTGTAAAGTCTTTAAATGGAAGGTATTTGGGCCAAGCTTTTCTACTATAACATATGGACCTAACCAAAGACGTTGAAATTTGGTATGTTCCCCATTATCCTCATGTGCTTTATCCCATCTCAAAACCAGGTCATCTACATGCAATTCTCGATCCGAGGACGAGCCATGATCAAACCATGTCTTAATAATTTGCTGGTGTTTCGCAAAGCATTTCTTGACATTTTCTCTTTCTTCTTCCAACTTCAATAATAGATTAATTCTTTCTTCTATGGCTGAACATCCAGTCTCTTGTACAGCTTGTGCAAGCTGCAAGGAAGGTAAAAATAGGTTTGGAGGAAGAATAACATCTACTCCATATACCAAAAAGAAGGGAGAATTACCAATAGATGATTTTGGAGTAACCCTATCAGCCCACAGAGCTTGATGCAGGAAAGTATGCCAGTTCCTGTGATTTTCAGCAATGGATCTTTTCAAAATTTTCAGCAAATTCTTATTTGTGGATTTAGCAAGGCCATTGCCTTGTGGATAATAGTTTGTTGAATATCTAATCCTAATTCCCTTTTCTAGAGCAAATTCAGTCAATTCTCCAGAAGAAAAATAAGATGCATTATCAAATATGAGAGTTTCAGGCACTCCAAATCTGGTGATTATATTAGCTTCAAGGAAATGTAATACCTGATTCGTATTAACCACTCGCAGGGGTTCAGCTTCAGACCATCGAGTAAAATAATCGGTAGCAGTTATAATATACTTATGTTGAAGGGAGGAAGATGGATTTATTGGTCCAACGATATCAATTCCCCATTGTTGAAAAGGCCTGTCTACCATCATAGGTTGCAACGGAAAAGATGATTTTTTAACTCTGCCAACTGCGGTCTGACAATCCTGACATCTTCTAACGAAAGCATGAGCATATTTAAACAGAGTTGGCCAAAAATAGCCTACCCTCAGAATTTTATGCGCAGTAGTATCACCACCAAAGTGGCCACCAGTGGTTCCATCATGTAGTTGTGTAAAAACTAAATCAGATTCTTCCTTCTCTAGACAACGAAGTAGAACTCCATCAGCATTCTATCTGAAAAGTATATTATTTACCAATTGATAAGGTGCTGATTTTAATCTCACTGCTCTTTTTTTTTTGGATCTAAATGATTTGGGGCAGTGCCAGTTTCAAGGTAGATGCGAATGTCAGTATACCATGAGCTAACCGGATCTGGGATAAAACAGATTTCTTTTTGCAATAAAACATCATCTAAAGGCATTTCACTCTGGTCAACAGGGAGATGTGCTGATTCAACAGCCAACTTACACAACCCCAAACCTCGTATGACCTGAGGGGGTTTAATCTCTAGATCATATTACTGAAGAGCAGCCATCCAATGTGCTCTTTTTTCTCCAAGGTCCTTTTGTACCAATAAATTTCTTACAGCACTAAATGGGACAATTACCTTGGTTTTAGACTTAAGAAGATAAGGGCGGAAATGTTTTATTGCTTTGAATACAACAAAAGCCTGTTTGTCCACTTCGTGATAATTTAGTTCAGCTCCTTTTAAATTTGAGCTCATGAAGGATATAGGTACTTCATCCTCCTGCTGATTCTTCTGAGTAAGAATAGCTGCATAAGATATATCAGATGCAAAAGTATAGAGAATAAAGTCTTTCCTAAAGTCAGGACTCACAAGTGAGGGTGCCTCAGCTATGGCTTCCCTAATCCTTATAAATGACTGCTTTTCTCTATCCCCGCATGAAAAACTACTGTCTTTTTTAATCATATTCTGGAGTGGACGGACAATTTCAGAAAAACTTGGAACAAATATCCTTATGAAATTTATTTTTCCCAAGAAAGATTGCATGGATTTCTTGGTAGTAGGAAAATGAATTTTAGAAATGGCTTCTATTCTCTCTAGATCAATCATGATCCCTTCTTTTGACACTACAAACCCTAGAAAAATCCCCTCAGTTACTGCAAATATTGAATTTTTAGGGTTGACGAAAATACCAAATTTCTTGCAGCGTTCAAGCACTTTTCGTAAGTGTGAGATGTGATCAGGCCTGTTTTTTGAAAATACAGCAACATCGTCCAGATAGACAACGCCAGAATGGTTTATCAAATCTCTCAAATCAGCATCCATCGCTCTTTGGAATGTATCCCTAGCGTTTATCAAACCGAATGGCATCTTCTTGTAGGCATAGGTTCCCTAGGGTGTCCTAAAAGTGGTTTTCAACTGATCTACAGGGGAAACAAGAACTTGGTTGTACCCAGAGAAACCATCTAATAAAGACAACATTTGAGCACCTGACACCTTTTGAAGGATTTGCTCCATGGGTGGAACAAGGTAGTTGTCCTTTTCTGATGATCTGTTTAAGTTTCAGAAATCTACACATAGATGAATATCTCCATTCTTCTTCCTAATGGGAACAAGATTAGCCACCCATTGCATATGGTGTACAGGAAATATGATCCTATTAGTACGTAATTTATTCAATTCTTTATTTACTGCTGGTTCTAGGGCAGGGTGCATTTTCCTTATTTTTTGCCGGAATGGTTTTGACTGAGGCTTCATGGGGATCACCTGTTGTATGATCTGGGTGTCAAAAGTTTTCAGATCGTCATAAGACCATGCAAACACATTTTTGAATTCACTAAACAACTTCAGGAAGGCTAATTTTTTTATTTGGAGTGCAATTTGACCCTAAGTTGATATTTTGAAGATTCGATTTTGTGCCTAAATTAATGGTTTCATAACACATGTTCAACGTGTTTGTCCTGCAATTAGGCACTCCCTTGAATTTATCATGCAAATCATAAAACTTTTCAAGCCTAAGAACTAACATAGGGATTGAATTTACAAGTTCAAAAGACTTATCAATGGGACGAGGCAGGTGAATTACCGAAAAATTATGTAGATCCTCATCATGCGTAATTTCATCGATCGCTGATTCCTTAAAAGCATCTTCCCTTGTAAAGAAAGAAATAATCTGTGAATCATCATTAAAGACCCGCCAATTAGTAATATTATCTGGAATGGACGGTCTGAATAATAATTCGATAGAAAAAGTATTAGGGGAAAAATTTTCAGCGGGAATGAGTCGTGAAGCTACGTTTGCTAACAAATCACCTTCTTGATTCTGAAAACGAGGAATGGATTCAATATTAAAAGCATCAAGTGCTGAAATCAGATTCCGTACCTCCCTTTGATAACTTTGCAGGTGATTACATAGACAGTGAATGGAATTACGAACCCGCCTAACAATTATTTCAGAATCGCCAAATGCAATCATAATTTTAACTTTAAAATCTAATGCCTTCTTGAGTCCTTATATAAGGGATTCATATTCAGCTGTGTTGTTTGTGCAAATAAATTCAAGTCTACAAGACAACATGAATCTGTTTCCTGCAGGGTCTAGGAGCATACAAACTACTCCTGCACCTTCATTTGATCGGGATCCATCAAAATATAAATGCCAAGGCTTATCAACAAGACTATTTACATCATTTATAGTATTCACATTATTTACTAGACTAGAGGCAGCTTCCTGAAAATCATAATGCAGAATTTCTGATTTATTTACAGAATTGATAAATGCATATTTAAGTGCAGGAAAACTCCCTAAATCAGAATCATACCGATAATTGCCTAAATAAGAATCACTGAAAAGAACTGGTTCATTAGGAGCATTTATTTTAGTCACCGTATGTTTCATGTACCTTTCTCTGTCAATTCTGATCTGATTTGGACGCCCATTTTTAGGCAACCATAAATGTGACCAATCAGTTGAAAAATATCCTTCTAGGGCTGGAGACCAGTCACGACTTAAAAATAGCCCATAGACATCTGGTATGTCTACTACCACTATGTCAATAACTTGGAAGATCTGTGGATTGGTAGCCATCCTAATCATTACTCCTTTTAATTCTCCTATAATTTTTACCTTGGATTGATCTAATTGGCTGATTTGAATTTCACAAGGAGTGGGCTTGGCATTCAGCTTCTTACAAACCGAGTAAGGCATGACGTTTGACGACGCTCTGGAATCTATCATACAGTTATGAACATTCCGGTTGAAAATTTCAAACGTTAACAGAAAAGGTGGAGTTGTAGATTTGGAATTCTTACCTATAAGTGAATCCTTATCAGCAGCTATTTTGACATTACTGTTATAGCCTACTGATGTTTTACTAGTTGTAGGATCAAGGTTATTAACTGAACGTACAGAGGGTTTTTTCTTTGTTTTGGTGGTTGATGAATTTGATAAATTAGAAAGTATCGAACCACCAGGCATGGGATAAATTTTCAATAGATCAAACATGCTAATATTAGCCCTCTGTTTCTTAAGATCTTCTATGATGTCATATTGTAGGTCTATACCTTGAGTGACAGGCTATTGATTTAAAGTTTGAGGACCGTTCTTAGGTGCTGATGATGGTTGTGGATCTACAGGTCCTTTACTTCTGGTGTTATGGGTGTGTTGGTTTACAAAAACAGAATGGTCACTAGACTCTCCTTCTTTGACTGAACTATCCCAGAAATGGCAATTAAGTGGAAGAGGATCTTCAGAAGTGTCCTCTTCAGTTTCAGGCTGATCAGATTCATGATCATCATCTGACTCCTGATCGGTTGAGGAATCCGGTAAGGCATAAACAACCCTTATAGTATTGAAAACTTCTTCATTAGTTGATATGTTAGGGGGAGTATTTTTCCTAGTATTTGAAGATGTAAAAGGGCGGTATGGGGTCTTGAAATTTCCCCTATTTGAAGTACCCTCCACGTCGTTTCTTTTCAATATCACCACTTCATTTGTAAGAGATTTAATTGCTTGTTGTACTTTCTCTACATCAAAAGCAGGGACATCTTTTTTATCTGTGTTAATTCTAGAAGTGATTTCATTGCGTTTACGAAGAGAACCATCAGCATTTCCAATATTTTCTGGTTCAAACGTCAATGAATTTTTCTCAACCTTTATTGCTTCATCAAAGTTTTCTACTAAAGTGATTTTACCGGCCTGTTTTACAAACATACCCAGGTATTTAGGTAAGGCTGAAGCATAATTCTCGATTATGATGTTTTCTGGAGGTTGGGGGGCCACTAGTATCTTATTCAGAAGAGTAAGAAAACGTTGAATGAAATCCTTTATCCTTTCTTTGCTCTCCCTATTGATCCTAGCAAATTCTAGTGCTAACATAGTAGGAGTTTTATCTTCACCAACCTTGTTCAGGAATGCTTGACTAAAATCGCTCCAGCTTGTTATGGATCCTTGTGTCAGGGAAAAATACGAAACTGCAGCCGTTCCTTCGAAATTTAAAGGGAATAGTCGACATACTACATCCTCATGCTGGACATTCATAGTTTGAACAAACAAGATGAACTTGTCAATGTGATTATCAGCTAAGCCCTTATCATCTAGGTCAAACTTAGGTAACAGTTTATCAGAGTGTTTGGGTAAGTTATGCTGTAGTCTAGGTACAACAACAGCACCACGTCGCAACGATGGTCTATCGGCATTAGGGTCACCCTGATTACAGTCACCCATGTCTGGATCAGGTTCTGAGTCTGATGAAGACTCACTGTTATGGTCATCAGGACTATCTGGTGGTGATTTAGGAGGTGAAGGAGGTAAATCAGATCCACCTACAGATAACAATCGTCAAGAATTGTTATGACCAACTACTCTTCTTAATAGATTACTCAGGTGATAATCAGGAGTCCCTACTAATGATTCAAGAGGTTCTTCTCCAACTGAATCAGCAGCTGATTCAGTCCTTGCTAATGTTTGCTGCTGATTCAGTCCTTGCTAATGTTTGGAAATTGGTTCTGCTTGGTAGTCCAAATTTAATTGGAGGGATCCCTGTTTGGTGAGAATATGCTCCGGTTAAGATTCTACGTGATTCCTCTAAAGTTTTACTTATCTGTTCAAGGGAAATTGGTGAGACATTAGGGTCCCTTTCAATGATAGTCCTAATTGTTTCTTGGAATGGAGTATTTACAGTTTCAGGTTGTGGTGTAGAGACCGGGGTAGACAATGTTCCAAAACTTATGAGAGAGGAAGTTGGTTGATCATTGGTAGGAGTACTATGCGATTGATCATCCATGAAGCTTTCAGCTTAGGCCCTCCTTTTAGCGCCATTTGTTGGCCGAGAAATGTAACCTATAGGGTATTATGGCCAACTACTGAAAAATAGCCCACACACTCGACTTGCCGCAATGTTGTATGTGTTTGGTATAACTGTTTTTCACAGGTTAAAGGCCCTGCTGCCTGTGAAATATGCTCTCCATGTAGAGAGTCTCTTGGGATATATATGATAAGCTCTATTTAATCAAATCTTCACTCAACTAAAGATCTAATTAAGATAACTAACTAATGCTCACAAATATCTTAAACTAAAAACAGTAAATAATAGTAGCTCCTAATATCTATCTATAATGACCTAAGATGCAATATGACTATCCCAAAAATGGGAGCTAGAATTAATAATCAGATAACAAGTTTCATTTGATAATTTGATCTATGATCCTGTAATATTAGGAAATCCTATTCTCAGCAGATACAGATCTAAATCAACTTATTATAAAATAATATTTTCTCATAAATCAATTTGAAAATAAACAAAACTCATAATCGGAATAAATTTAACCTAGTATTGAAGCATAAAAGGAATTACACCCAAGTACTAATGCTGAAATGAATAAGTTCACCTAACAGAGTCAGTACTTTATATGAAATCACATCATTATCAACTAAAGAAAAGGAACATGAAGAAATTCATTTGCTTTTCTATATGACAATTAATGATTTATACTTCAACACTAAGTACTATGTTCAAAATCCATTAATAAGAATTTTCATATATAATATAAAGATATATACATATGAAAAGGAAATTCAACATAGGAAAAAAATATTAAGACAGCATGATAATAACTGATAGACTTAGCTAATGTCTTCAGTATGTCTATAAAACATAGCAATCCTCAGAAAACGTTATGGAGGAACACAAATAGAACATAATAATATTAACTGCTGTATTATATTCATTTATCACAAGTTTCAGGATTCCAACCCATTGCTTCCCTTCTGAAGTTGCTTATAACGGAAAAATAAAAGACTACAACCGACTAACTAGAAATCCTATTGCTTAGGAAAGATTCTAATCTTATCCAAATAAGGTGTAATGATGACCAGCTTCATAGGCACGTTGTTACAAAATCATCCGAAAAAAAAAAATTATGCCCAGAGTTTTAACTTACTGGAAAAGTTCCATCGTTAAACTCTCCCAATCATAATAACACCATACTGGGTAATCCATGCTAACAGAAACTTAGAAATAGGAACGAAGTGATTACTGGGCATCAAACCGGTTGTAAGTCCCAAACATTCTTCATTGAGTAGCCACATACGATCAAAAGACATGAAGGCAGACCAACATCTAGTTTCACCCAAACGGTTTCTTTGACACCTGTACATATTAACAAAACGTTGTTTTAGCAAAATTTTAATGATGATAAATTAAGCATGAGCGAGATATCTGCAGAATGTTAATTCTGTAGATATCTCAATTCTGTAGATATCTCAATTTAATCATTTAGGCCATGAATTGAACTGAAATTGATGAACCCAAAACATTACTGACCTGTAGGAATAATGTAAGATACAAAAGACAAAATTTAGAAGTCACCAAAAACAAAGTATCAAGTTTTTAAGGCCGACTCGACTGAGAATCGAATGGGTACACTTCTCCTAGCTTATTTTAATTTAGCCCTGAACCTGACAGCCATGGTCCTGTTAATTCTATTCTGTCTTTTCAATATTTGATTCTTTAACAAAATCCTTTTCATCATTCTTTTGCATTTAAACTTTTTCCCTCTTAACACATCCCATTTCTCAACCCAGGTGATCAATTCAGCTTTTAAAGCTTTAATTTCTTCCAAGGCGATTGTTTGAATAACTTGTGCTTCTTTTAAATCTGTTTGCAGGGAAGAAATGAATTGAGCATGAGGATTTGTATCAGTTTGGTCTTTTGACTCTCTTTTCAAGTTTACTTGGGTTTCTTCAGTTAAGTGAGGCTTTTTGTCAATTTCTTGGCTACCCTCACGATTTACTTGCTGACTGTCAACCACCATGTCTACAGAGATAGAGACGTATTTAAGATCTAACATAGATGAGCCTATGGGATTTGGATTCAGTCGAACGTCTGAAGAATCACTCAGCTCAAGAACTGAGACATCCCCAACGATCAAATTCCTCCTGGAAAGTAGAGTGGCTGTGATACTGCATGTGGTTCTTCGTATAGCCAGTTTGTTCATAGCATTGCTAGTCTGAATTTCAGCCTTTGTTTGCTTCGTATTAACCTGTGTATGAGAAGAACTCTTGTCTTGACAGGTTAAAGGAGTTGAGGGTTTTCTTTCTTGTCTTTGAAAATTATTCATAGGAGCTTCAACACTGGCTTCCACCTCAATTTTCACATCGTCCAGACTTAGGGTTTGATCAGGCTAAAACCCTTCATCCCCCAAATCATCTTGAGAACCAGATTCCTCGACTTCAAGCTCATCCTCTTCCTTGTTTACCCACCTACGTCAAATCCTAGGCGTCTGTTTGGGCCATTCGTCGCTAAACCCCAAACCCATTTCTTAGAAGGAAAGAATCCTAGGTTTGACCTAGTTCTTCCAACCGACTGGACACAAGAATTTTAATTAATCCATGGTGAAATAAACTTCTATTTTTGTCTCCAACATTATACTGGTAAGTGGATGCCATTTTATGCAAACTGTTTAAAAAGAAAAAGGGCATATTGACAGCGTAACCCTTAAATATCAACAGCAGCCGAAGGTGATAAAATTGCGTTTGAGATAGTCTTCCCTCACAAGTCACATACCTGATTATTAGCTCCAGAAGATCCCTCCACTTCTTCATTAATAACCGAGATGGGAAGCCCGATTTGAACTTAGTTTGCCAATGAGCAGGGGTAAGAAACCCTTTCCACTGGTCATTCTTAATATGTTTTCCTTTATACCACTTCTCACTAGTCTGTGGTAGGCAGATAGCTTGAGAAATGAACTTCTCAGACAGCTTAATCTCAACGTCTCCCACCTGTGCACGAACTCCATCAAAAGACTCTGCGAATGCCTTAGAAACAACCATATTAAAACCAAAAAAATTCTGAAGGAACTCCAACCATCCATACCTCGACACGATCTCTCGACACTCGGGAGCAGCATACAAGTATTCGTCACCGATAAGTTCGAATCTAGACACTGGAGCCATGTCGGCGGATACAAAAACCTCTAGGGTTTTTAAAACACAGATTACAATATGCAATCGTTTCATTAACAGTATAGGCATAACCAACAATACATCAAAATACCCTATTTCATTAAAACCATGAAAACTTTCCTGGAAGTTCATCATATCGTGAATTGGTAGAGACAAGAGGTTTCAAAGACAACTTACCAAAGCATAATGAACCATAGGATAGTCACATAGGTGAGTTATGGCAAGTGATGTTTGCATGATTCCGGATTAACAGATATCAACCGTTGAATGGCATGACTACCAAAACCTTAACTCCACCATTACTCTATCATTCATTGTGATTTCATAACGTGGTAGCAATGGAGGTTGATTCGTCATTTTTTTAACACATGACTCAATACTTTCCAAAACCTTCATTCTTCATTTAATGAATTCAATCACAAAAATATAATCACCTTAGCATAAAATTAATATCTCAGGGTAAAGGTCAAAACTGATCAGAGAATAATTTGATAATGCGACCAAACCAATGTCAAAAATTTAGAAAGTGACTTTAGACCTTCATCACAAAGTCTAAAGTAGGGTTTATGAGGATTCACATTAAATTCACCTTAAAACTTTTGACAACTAAGATAAAATGAATGATTCAGAAGTGATGAAGCTTTACCAAATTTTCCACATGAATTAGAAATAACAGTTATCACATCATGCAATACATAGTTTGAATAAATAACTAATACATTCATTTGATTTTAATCAAACATGAGTGATGAGTGGAAAAATAGGAGCTACTAATCTTCTGTAATTATAATCCTTCTGATGATTGACAGAAATGAAGAATTAAGATCATAAGAGTTGAATTTTTGCTGCTACTAATGTTCAACCAGTCGGGATGGATTAGTCAAGTAATTTTCCATCAGGAGTGCCTTAAGAATCAAAGATTCTTAAGGCACTCTTAAGATATCAATGATGAGTTTTCTTATCAAGACAAAAGAATCAATATTGCTTGAAGATTATCAAACTTCAAATTATTTGTGTAAAAAAATGCTCCGAAGGGTGTTGCCTATCAACAGTTGGCAACATGCTAGGACCGAACCAGTTATCTCTGTAAGAAGACAACATGCAAACTTCAGATAATCACAAATAATGCCATTAAATATTGAATCTTTGCCTAAGTGACTCAAATTCAAAACAGTCTGAACATGTGACTAGACCTCAACATATTTCTATAACAACCCTATGACTGTCATCTGAGTGTTTTGATCCTAATCAGACTCAGGAAAAAGCAAGATGACTTAATTCCAACGGTTATCCATAAGGTCAAAAACAAGTTAACCAATACCCATATAGATATGGCTTCTCAAAAATATCAGTTGGTTTTCCCCCACATTAAAGAAACAGATCAGACAATACTCCTTTTCCCCCTTATATATATATATATATATATATATATATATTGTTAGTATATATACAAATCATATTTATAGAGACAAACATGAAAATAATTAATCAGAAACACTATCTTAGCTTGGTGACCAAATAGATAGCCTTATTCACCAACCCTACCAGAAACTGATCAGGCCAGCTCGTGATGAGACTTCCTGTCTCTCAGTTATTAGATTGAGAGCCACTGTCATTGGCTTGGTAACCAAATTTTGACAACGTCATTCTAATAGAATTTATGATCATAAGTAGGCCGGCTCGTGATGAGACCTCCTGTCTTTTGATAATACTTTTCATATTCACCTAATTTTAAGAGTATTGTCCTAGTTGAATGTCTAAATGTATTCCGAAATGGGGGGAAGAACCACAGACTACTCAAGAGTGCTTAGAGATAATGAGATATCTTCAACAAGTTTTGAGCTTAGCAGACATCTATTGAAATTAGTAAATAAATTACCTGAAGTACTTGATCTGTAAGAAGGCACTCAAAGACAAAAATCAAGGACTGCTGACAGCAAAATTGAGGAGGCCTAAATTGTCACAAATCTAAAAACCTGTTACTTATTAAAGATTCGATACTCCCTGTCATCATGAAATGACTACAGTATGGTATGCATTTCAATCATCAGGTTCTAAGTTCATGGAAAATGCTTCATGTTGAATCTTGTGATTTGAATAAAGGAAACGCTTTAAAAAATGAATATTCACAGAGGCAGAACACAGACTTATGTACAGTAAATGATCTGAAGAGTTTGATTATTTTCATAAACTATCACCTAGAATTGAAAAACCTTATGATGATGATAATAACGAAAATAATTAGTAAATGTAAGATCGAAAATTCCAGCCAAAAATCAATCATAAACTGCAATCTTATGTACAGAAATATACATAGATGGAGATATACAATGGAAAGATTTGGTGATATGTCATTATTGAAAGTACTTTTTAAGGGCATGCCCATTTACCGGAAGGGTATCGAGATGTCCTTGTAAAGTCTTTAAACGAAAGGTATTTGGGCCAAGCTTTTCTGCTATAACATATGGACCTAACCAAAGACGTTGAAATTTGGTATGTTCCCCTTTATCCTCACGTGCTTTATCCCATCTCAAAACTAGATCATCTACTTGCAATTCTCGATTCGAGGACAAGCCACGATCAAACCATGTCTTAATAATTTGCTGGTGTTTCGCAAAGCGTTTCTTGGCATTTTCTCTTTCTTCTTCCAACTTCAATAGTAGATTAATTCTTTCTTCTATGGCTAAACATTCAGTCTCTTGCACATCTTGTGCAAGCTGCAAGGAAGGTAAAAACATGTTTGGAGGAAGAATAGCATCTACTCCATATACCAAAAAGAAGGGAGAATTACCAATAGATGATTTTGGAGTAACCCTATCAACCCACAGAGCTTGATGCAGGAGAGTATTCCAGTTCTTGTGATTTTCAGCAATGGATCTTTTCAAAATTTTCAGCAAATTCTTATTTGTGGATTCAGCAAGGACATTGCCTTGTGGATAATAGTTTGCTAAATATATGATCCTAATTCCCTTTTCTAGAGAAAATTCAGTCAATTCTCCAGAAGAAAAATAAGATGCATTATCAAATACGAGAGTTTCAGGCACTCCAAATTTGGTGATTATATTAGCTTCAAGGAAATGTAATACCTGATTCATATTAACCACTCGCAGGGGTTCAACTTTCGACCATCGAGTAAAATAATCGGTAGCAGTTATAATATACTTATGCTGAAGGGAGGAAGATGGATTTATTGGTCCAACGATATCAATTCCCCATTGTTGAAAAGGCCTGTCTACCATCACAGGTTGCAACGCAAAAGCTGATTTTTTAACTCTGCCAGCTGCGGTCTGACAATCCTGACATCTTCTAATGAAATCATGAGCATATTTAAACAGAGTTGGCCAAAAATAGCATTCCGTCATAATTTTATGTGCAGTAGTATCACCACCAAAGTGGCCACCAGTAGGTCCATCATGTATTTGTGTTAAAACTAAATCAGATTCTTCCTTCTCTAAACAACGAAGTAGAACTCCATCAGCATTCTATCTAAAAAGTATGTTATTTACCAATTGATAAGGTGCTGATTTTAATCTCACTGCTCTTTTCTTTTTTGGATCTAAATGATCTGAGGTAGTGCCAGTTTCAAGGTCGATGCGAGTGTCGGTATACCATGAGCTAATAGGATCTGGGATAAAACAGATTTCTTTCTGCAATAAGACATCATCTAAAGGGGTGTCACTCTGGTCAACAGGGAGATGTGCTGATTCAGCAGCCAACTTACACAACCCCAAACCTCATATGACCTAAGAGGGTTTAATCTCTAGATCATATTCCTGAAGAGCAACCATCCAATGTGCTCTTTTTTCTCCAAGGTCCTTTTGTACCAATAAATTTCTTACAGCACTAAATGGGACAATTACCTTGGTTTTGGACTTAAGAAGATAAGGGCGGAAATGTTTTATTGCTTTGAACATGGCAAAATCATGTTTGTCCACTTCGTGATAATTTAGTTCAGCTCCTTTTAAATTTGAGCTCATGAAGGATATAGGTACTTCATCCTCCTGCCAATTCTTCTGAGTAAGAACAGCTGCATAAGATATATCAGATGCAAACATATATAGAATAAAGTCTTTCCTAAAGTCAAGACTCACAAGTGCGGGTGCCTCAGCTATGGCTTCCCTAATCCTTATAAATGACTTCTTTTCTCTACCCCCCATGAAAAACTATTGTCTTTTTTAATCATATTCTGGAGTGGATGGACAATTTCAGAAAAACTTGGAACAAATCTCCTTACGAAATTTATTTTTCCCAAGAAGGATTGCATGGATTTCTTGGTAGCAGGAAAAGGAATTTTAGAAATGGCTTCTATTCTCTCTGGATCAATCATGATCCCTTCTTTTAACACTACAAATCCTACCAAAATCCCCTCAGTTACTGTAAATATTGACTTTTTAGGGTTGAGGGAAATACCAAATTTCTTGCAGCATTCAAGCACTTTTCATAAGCGTGAGATGTGATCGGGCCTGTTTTTTGAAAATACAGTAACATCATCCAGATAGACAATGACAGAATGGTTTATCAAACCTCTGAAAGCTGCATCCATTGCTCTTTGGAATGTAGCCCCAGCGTTTATCAAATTGAATGGCATCTTCTTGTAGCAATAGGTTCCCCAGGGTGTCCTAAAAGTGGTTTTCAACTGATCTACAGGGGAAACAAGAACTTGGTTGTACCCAGAGAAACCATCTAATAAAGACAACATTTGAGCACCTGACACCTTTTGAAGGATTTTCTCCATGGGTGGAACAGGGTGGTTGTCCTTTTCTGATGATCTGTTTAAGTTTCAGAAATCTACACATAGACGAATATCTCCATTCTTCTTCCTAACGGGAACAATATTAGCCACCCATTCCGTATGGCGTATAGGAAATCTGTTCCTAGTAGTAAGTAATTTATTCAATTCTTTCTTTACTGTTGGTTCTACGACAGAGTGCATTTTCCTTAATTTTTGCTGGAATGGTTTTGACTGAGGCTTCATGGGGATCACATGTTGTATGATCTGGGTGTCAAAAGTTTTCAGATTGTCATAAGACCATGCAAACACGTTTTTGAATTCACTAAACAACTTCAGGAAGGCTAATTTTTCATTTGGAGTGCAATCTGACCCTAAGTTGATATTTTGAAGATTCGATTTTGTGCCTAAATTAATGGTTTCATAACGCATGTTCGACCTGTTTGTCCTGCAATTAGGCACTCCCTTGAATTTATCATGGAAATCATAAAACTTTTCAAGCTTAAGAACTGACATAGGGATTGAATTTACCTATTCAAAAGACTTATCAATGGGACGAGGTGGGTGAATTACCGAAAAATTATGTAGTTCCTCATCATGTGTAATTTCATCGATCGTTGATTCCTTAAAAGCATCTTCCCCTGTAAAGAAAGAAATAATTTGTGAATCATCATTAAAGACCCACCAATTAGTAATATTATCTGGAATGGACGGTCTAAATAATAATTTGATAGAAAAAGCATTAGGGGAAAAATTTTCAGCGAGAATGAGTCGTGAAGCTACGTTTGCTAACAAATCAGCTTCTTGATTCTTAGAACGAGGAATGGATTCAATATTAAAAGCATCAAGTGCTGAAATCAGATTCCATACCTCCCTTTGATAAATTTGCAGGTGATTAGATAGACAGTGAATGGAATTACGAACCTGCCTAACAATTATTTCAGAATCGCCAAATGCAATCAGAATTTTAACTTTAAAATCTAATGCCTTCTTGAGTCCTTGTATAAGGGATTCATATTCAGCCATGTTGTTTGTGCAAATAAGTTCAAGTCTACAAGACAGCATGAATTTGTTTCCTGCAGGGTCTAGGAGCATACAACCTACTCCTGCACCTTCATTTGATTGGGATCCATCAAAATATAAATGCCAAGGCTTATCAACAAGACTATTTACATCATTTACAGTATTCACATTATTTACCAGACTAGGGGCAGCTTCTTGAAAATCATTATGCATAATTTCTGATTTATTTAAAGAATTGATAAATGCAGATATAAGTGCAGGAAAACTCCCTAAATCATAATCATACCCATAGTTTCCTAAAATAGAATCACTGAAAAGAACTGGTTCATTAGGACCATTTATTTTAGTCATCGTATGTTTCATGTACCTTTCTCTATCAATTCTGATCTGATTTGGATGCCCATTTTTAGGCAACCATAAATGTGACCAATTAGTTGAAAAATATCCTTTTAGGGCTTGAGACCAGTCACGACTTAAAAATAGCCCATAGACATCTGGTATGTCTGCTACCACTATGTCAATAACCTGGAAGATCTATGGATTGGTAGCCATCCTATTCATTACTCCTTTTAATTCTCCTATAATTTTTACCTTGGATCGATATAATTGGCTGATTTGAATTCCACAAGGAGTGGGCTTGGCATTCAGCTTCTAACAAACCGAGTAAGGCATGATGTTTGGCGACGCTCCAGAATCTATCATACAGTTATAAACATTCCGGTTGAAAATTTCAAACGTTAACAGAAAAGGTGGAGTTGTAGATTTGGAGTTCTTACCTATAAGTGAATCCTTATCAGTAGCTATTTTGACATTATTGTTATAGCCTATTGATGTTTTACTAGTTGTAGGATCAAGGTTATTAACTGAAGGTACAGAGGGTTGATTCTTTGTTTTGGTGGTTGATGAATTTGATAAATTAGAAAGTATCGAACCACCGGGTATGGGATAAATTTTTACTAGATCAAACATGCTAATATTAGCACTCTGTTTCTTAAGATCTTCTATGATGTCAAATTGTAGGTCTATAACTTGAGTGACAGGCTGTTGATTTGAAGTTTGAGGACCGTTATTAGGTGCTGATGATGGTTGTGGATCTACAGGTCCTTTACTTCTGGTGTTATGGGTGTGCTGGTTTACAAAAACATAATGGTCACTTGACTCTCCTTCTTTGACTGAACTATCCCAGAAATGGAAATTAAGCGGAAGAGGAACATTAGAAGTTTCCTCTGCAGTTTTAGGCTGATCAGATTCATGATCATCATCTGACTCCTGATTGGTTGAGGAATCTGGTAAGGCATAAACAACCCTTATAGTATTGAAAAATTCTTCATTAGTTGATATGTCAGGGGGAGTATTTTGCCTAACATTTGAAGATGTAAACGACTGGTATGGGGTCTTGAAATTTCCTTTGTTTGAAGTACCCTTCATGTTGTTTCTTTTCAATATCACCACTTCATTTGTAAGAGACTTAATTGCTTGTTGTAATTTCTCTACATCAAAAGCAGGGGCATCTTTTTTATCTGTGTTAATTCTAGAAGTGATTTCATTGCGTTTACGAAGAGAACCATCAGCCTTTCCATTATTTTCTGGTTCGAACGTCAATGAATTTTTCTCAACCTTTATTGCTTCATCAAAGGTTTCAACAAAAGTGATTTTACCGTCCTATTTTACAAACATACCCAGGTATTTAGGTAAGGCTAAAGCATAATTCGCGATTATGATGTCTTCTGGAGGTTGGGAGGCCACTGGTATCTAATTCAGAAGAGTAAGAAAATGCTCATTGAAATCCTTTATCCTTTCTTTGCTCTCCATCTTGATCCTAGCCAATTCTAGTGCTAACATAGCATGAGTTTTATCTTCACCAAACTTGTTCAGGAATGCTTGACAAAAATCGCTCCAGCTTGTTATGGATCCTTGTGTCAGGGAAAAATACCAAACTGCAGCCTTTCCTTTGAAAGTTAAAGGGAATAGTTGACATACTACATCCTCATGCTGGACATTTATAGTTTGAATAGCCAATATGGACTTGTCAATGTGATTATCAGCTAAGCCGTTATCATCTCGGCCAAACCTAGGTAATAGTTTATCAGGGTGTTTGTGTAAGTTATGTTGTAGTCTAGGTACAACAACAGCACCGTGTCGTAACCATGGTCTATCGACATTAGGGTTACCATGATTACGGTCACCCATGTCTGGATCAGGTTCTGAGTTTGATGAAGACTCACTGTTATGGTCACGAGGACTATCTGGTGGTGATTTAGGAGGTAAATCAGATCCACCTACAGATAACAATCGTTGAGAATTGTTATGACTAGCTACTCCTCTTAATAGATTACTAAGGTGATAATCAGGAGTCCCTACTAATGATTCAAGAGGTTCTTCTCCAACTGAATCAGCAGCTGATTCAGTCACTACCAATGTTTGGAAATTAGTTCTGCTTGGTAATCCAAAGTTAATTGGAGGGATCCTTGTTTGGCGAGAATATGCTCTGGTTAAGATTCTACGTGATTCCTCTAAAGTTTGACTTATCTATTCAGGGGAAACTGGTGATACATTAGGGTCCCTTTCAATGATAGTCCTAACTGTTTCTTGGAATGGAGTATTTACAGTTTCAGGTTGTGGTGTAGATACCAAGGTAGAAATTGTTCCAAAACTTATGAGAGAGGAAGTTGGTTGATCACTGGTAGGAGTACTATACGATTGATCATCCATTAAGCTTTCAGCTCAGGCCCTCCTTCTAGCGCCATTTGTTGGCCGAGAAATGTAACCTATAGGGTATTATGGCCAACTACTTAAAAACAACCCACACACTTGACTTACCGCAATCTTGTATGTGTTTGGTATAACTGTTTTTCACAGGTTAAAGGCCCTGCTTCCTGTGAAATATGCTCTCCATGTAGAGAGTCTCTCGGGATATATATGATAAGCTCTATTTAATCAAATCTTCACTCAACTAAAGATCTAATTAAGACAACTAACTAATGCTCATAAATATCTTAAACTAAAACAGTAAATAATAGTAGCTCCTAATCTCTATCTATAATGACCTAAGATGCAATGTGACTATCCCAAAAATGGGAGCTGGAATTAATAATCATATAACAAGTTTCATTTGATAATTTGATCTATGATCCTGCAATATTAGGAAATCCTATTCTCAACAAATACAGATCTAAATCAACTTATAATAAAATAATATTTTATCATAAATCAATTTGAAAATAAACAAAACTCATAATCGGAATAAATTTAACCTAGTATTGAAGCATAAAAGGAATTACACCCAAGTACTAACACTGAAATGAATAAGTTCACCTTACACAGTCAGTACTTTATATGAAATCATATCATTATCAACTAAAGAAAAGGAACATGAAGAAATTCATTTGCTTTTCTATATGACAATTAATGATTTATACTTCAACACTAAGTACTATGTTCAGAATCCATTAATACAATTTTTCACATATAATATAAAGATATATACATATGAAAATGAAATTCAACACAGGAAAACGATATTAAGATAGCATGATAATAGTTGATAGGCTTAGATAATGTCTTCAGTATGTCTGTAAAACATAGCAATCCTCAGAAAAAGTTCTAGAGGAACACAAATAGAATAGAATAATATTAAGTGCTGTATTATATTCGTTTATCACAAGTTTCAGGATTCCAACCCATTGCTTCCCTTCCAAAGTTGCGTATAAAGGAACAATAAAAGACTACAACTGACTAACTAGAAATCCTATTTCTTAGGAAAGATTCTAATCTTCTCCAAATAAGGTGTAACAATGACTAGCTTCATAGGCACATTGTTACAAAATCATCCAGAAAAAAAATATGCCCAGAGTTTTAACTTACTGGAAAAGTTCCAGTGTTAAACTCTGCCAATCATAATAACACCATACTGGGTAATCCATGGAAACAGAAACTTAGAGATAGGAACAAAGTGATTACTGAGCATCAAATTGGTTGTAAGTCCTGAACATTCTTCATTCAGTAGCCACATACGATCAAAAGACATGAAGGCAGACCAGCATCTAGTTTCACCCCAACGGTTTCTTTGACACCTGTACATATTAACAAAACATTGTTTTAGCAAAATTTTAATGATGATAAATTAAGCATGAGCGAGATATCTGCAGAATGTTAATTCTGTAGATATCTCAATTTAATCATTTAGGCCATGAATTGAACTGAAATTGATGAACCCAAAAAATTACTGACCTGTAAGCATAATGTGAGATACAAAAGACAAAATTTTGAAGTCACCAAAAACAAAGTAGCAGGTTTTTAAGGCTGACTCGACTGAGAATAGAATGGGTACACTTCTCCTAGCTTCTTTTAATTTAGCCCTGAACCTGACAGCCATGGTCCTGCTATTTCTATTTTGTCTTTTCAATATTTGATTCTTTAACAAAATCCTTTTCATCATTCTTTTGCATTTTAACTTTTTCCCTCTTAACACATCCCATTTCTCAACCCAGGCAATCAATTCACCTTTTAAAGCTTTAATTTCTTGCAAGGAGATTGTTTGAATAACTTGTGCTTCTTTTAAATCTGTTTGCAGGGAAGAAATGAATTGAGCATGAGGATTTGTATTAGTTTGGTCTTTTGACTCTATTTTCAAGTTTACTTGGGTTTCTTCAATTAAGTGAGGCTTTCTGTCAATTTCTTGGCTACCCTCACGATTTACTTGCTGACTGTCAACCACCCTATCTACAGAGATAGAGACATATTTAAGATCTAATATAGATGAGCCTATGGGATTTGGATTCATTCGAACATCTGAAGAATCACTCAGCTCAACAATTGAGACATCCCCAATGATCAAATTCCTCCTGGCAAGCAGAGCGGCTGTCATACTGCGTGTGGTTCTTCGTATAGCCAGTTTGCTCATAGCATTGCTAGTCTAAATTTCAGCCTTTGTTTCCTTTGTATTAATTTGTGTATGAGAAGAAATCTTGTCTTGACAGGTTAAAGGAGTTCAGGGTTTTCTTTCTTGTCCTTGAAAATTATTCTCCGGAGCTTCAACACTAGTTTCCACCTCAATTTTCACATCGTCCAGACTTAGGGTTTGATCAGGCTAAAACCCTTCATCCCCCAAATCATCTTGAGAACTAGAGTCCTCGACTTCAAGCTCAGCCTCTTCCTTGTTTACCCGCCTACATAGAATCCTAGGCCTCTGTTTGGGCCATTCCTCGTTAACCCCAAAGCCATTTCTCAGAAGGAAAGAATCCCAGGTATGACCTAGTTCTTCCAACCGACTGGACATGATAATTTTAATTAATCCATGGTGGAATAAACTTATATTTTGTTCTCCAACATTATACTGGAAAGTGGACGTCATTTTATGCAAACTGTTGAAAAAGAAAAAGGGTTTATTGACAGGGTAACCCTTAAATATCAACAGCAGCTGAAGGTGATAAAATTGCGTTTGAGATTGTCTTTCCTCACAAGTTACATACCTGATGATTAGCTCCAGAAGATCCCTCCACTTCTTCGTTAATAACCGAGATGGGAAGCCAGATTTGAACTTAGTTTACCGATGAGCAGGGGTAAGAAACCCTTTCCACTGGTCATTCTTAATATGTTTTCCTTTATACCACTTCTCACCAGTCTGTGGCAGGAAGATAGCTTGAGAAATGAACTTCTCATACAACTTAATATCAATGTCTCCCACCTATGCACGAACTCCATCAAAAGACTCTGCGAATGCCTTAGAAATAACCATATTAAAAACAGAAAATTTCCGAAGGAACTCCAACCATCCATACGTTGACATGATCTCTTGACACTCGGGAGCAGCATACAGGTATTTGTCATCGATAATTTCGAATCTAGAAACTGGAGCCATGGCGGCGGATACACAAACCTCTAGGGTTTTTAAAACACAGATTACAAGATGCAATCGTTTCATTAACAGTATAGGAATAACCAGCAATACTCTGAAATACCCTATTTCATTAAAACCATGAAAAGTTTCC
Organism: Pseudotsuga menziesii; assembly: GCA_001517045.1. NCBI lineage: Eukaryota > Viridiplantae > Streptophyta > Pinopsida > Pinales > Pinaceae > Pseudotsuga > Pseudotsuga menziesii. Next base: position 144,789 of record LPNX010093032.1, read on the forward strand.
TGTAAGTCCATCATATCGTGAATTGGCAGAGACAAGAGGTTTCGAAGACAACTTACCAAAGCATAATGAGCTGTAGGATAGTCACATAGCAGTTATGGAAAGTGATGTTTGCTTGATTCCAGATTGACAGATATCAACCGTCAAATGGCACGACTACCAAAACCTTAACTCCACCATTACTCTATGATTCATTGTGATTTCATAACGTGGTAGCAATGGAGGTTGATTCGTCATTTTTTTAACTCATGACTCAATACTTTCCAAAACCTTAATTCTTCATTTAACGAATTCAATCACAAAAATATAATCACCTTAGCATAAAATTAATATCTCAGGGTAAAGGTCAAAACTGATCAGAGAATAATTTGATAATGCGACCAAACCAATGTCAAAAATTTAGAAAGTGACTTTAGACCTTCATCACAAACTCTAAAGTAGGGTTTATGAGGATTCACATTAAATTCACCTTAAAACATTTGACAACTAAGATAAAATGAATGATTCAGAAGTGATGAAGCTTTACCAAATTTTCCACATGAATTAGAAATAACAGTTATCACATCATGCAGGACATATTTTGAATAAATAACTAATACATTCATTTGATTTTAATCAAACATGAGTGATGAGTGGAAAAATAGGAGGTACTAATCTTTTGTAATTATAATCCTTCTGATGATTGACAGAAATGAAGAATTAAGATCATAAGAGTTGAATTTTTGCTGCTACTAATGTTCAACCAGTCGAGATGGATTAGTCAAGTAAGTTTCTATCAGAAGTGCCTTAAGAATCAAATTCTTAAGGCACTCTTAAGATATCAATGATGAGTTTTCTTATCAAGACAAAAGAATGAATATTGCTTGAACATTATCAAACTTCAAATTATTTGTGTTAAAAAATGCTCCGAAGAGTGTTGCCTGTCAATAGGTTGGAAACACCATCCATCAAAGGCTTTAAGGGTCGTAGGTGAAGTAACAAGCTTGGCAGAGCCAAGAGCTTTCCAACAATTCATAGATAACACCAAGGTCGAAGCTCCTTCATCTAGTACCGTTCAAAAGACTTTCTTTCCCAGTACTTTCGTAATGATCTGAAAAGCAAGTTTATGCGGTAATCTAGGTTTATAGTTCTCAATATTGAAGTGAATCAAGTTAGTGTTATTCGGGTCGATAGCTCCTAATGCGGTCAACAAGTTCTTGCGTTGTGTAGGGAAACTTTGGAGTACTTCTAAGGTAGACATCGCACAAGGTGCCTGAGCGAGATCTTCAACCACATTATAGAATTGAGCAGCTCAGGAATTGGGATTAAAGACAACCTTTCGAAGAGTACTCTTGGGTGAGCACAAAATCATGTCGAGAGTAGGCTTCTCGATAGACAAGGGAACAATAGATGAGGATTCCTTAGAACTAGTAGAGGGAGCTTTCCTTGAAGAAGATTTATCTTCTTGCTTATCTGTGGGTTTATCATAATTATGGCTTTGATTTTGCAGATGGATGGTATTTGAGGACATCATACGAATTTCCTCCAATGAACCTGAGTTACCCTGGTTCGACATGTGGTCTACTAGCTGTTGTTGAGAGGGAAAGGGATCTGTAAGTACTGCAGGTGCGGGATTAGACTTCAAAAACTGGGAGATTTCATCCTGGCAGGGACACTCCTTTGAGAAGTGGTCACCGCCACATAACATACAAGGGTATTTAGCCTTCCTTTTCCCTGTGTTGTTGTCATTATTGGTTGATTGTGGGGTCTCCTGCTGGTTTCCAGGTTTTTTATTTCGATTTTTACCTTTCTTTTTATTACTCGAGGTTTGATTACTTTGAATAGAATTGACCTCGACAGAAACCTTAGGAGTCGAAGGAGTAGCAGCTTGGGTTTGCTTGGAAGGTTTTGCTGTGGATGGGGACTGGATTGAACCAACAATCCCATCAACAGGTACTTCTGTTGATGGCTTGGCAGGGTCAGCGTTGGGGCGAGGAGCTTAAGGAATCAGGTCATAAAGAGTCCCAGATTGGGAATAGACCAAGTTTAGGTACTGATCCCGACTAATAGCCCGCTCTTCGGTGACAGCACTGCCCATGGCCACATCTCAGGCAATAGGAGGCAACAAGGACTTAGTGAACCAATCAACTGACAACTGATCTGGAATAGGGGCCTTAATAAGCCTTCTCCACCTTCTCCACTCATGAATATGATCAGAAATGTGGGTGGAGGTGTTCTGTCATAGAGAAGTTAAAAGATTAGTGCTCGTTTCATAATGAATAGGGAGCTGAAAGCGCGTAAGAAATACGGTTGACAACGAACCAAAATCCACAAACGAGTGTTGTGGGAGTTCAATATACCACTTCACGGCCATACCGGCCAAAGTTCGCTGGAAGAGTCGTAACCAAATGGAATCATCCATGAGGGAGTTCAAGGAACACCATAAATGAAAAGTCATAACATGGTTCCGCGGATCTTCACCCTGCTTCCCATCAAATTTCAAAATATCTGATGGTAACTTTATCGAAATGGGAGGCCACGAGGGATTGTGTCGAATGGGATCATTAATCAACTTGGACAAATCAGGCAAGTTCAAAGTTGCTAGGAAAGGTAACTGTTTATTGGGATGCACATACTGATAATATTGATATGGCATGTAATTAGCAGTAGGGCCATAGGTAGACTGATAAATAGGTTGCTATGAGGAATAACCATCGAAAAATATGCCCATGGGGGGTTGATATCCAGAATTAGGACCGCTAGGACCACCAGGGCCTCCAGGAGGAGGACCGCTAGAGCCACCGAGACCACCAGGACCACCGAGATCACTAGAAGGCAGACCACCAGACCCTCCAGAACCTCCAGAGCCATTGGAACCACTAGGTGGAGGGCCACCAGACCCTCCAGAGCCATAAGGAGGAAAGCCACTAGGTCCCCCAAGACAATTAGGACCTCCAGGACCATGAGGAGGACCGCCAGATCCTCCGGGACCATTAGGTCTCGCAGGGGGAGGACCTCCATAAGGTGGTCCTCCCTCACTTCCCACAGTATGTATAGGTATCCCTCCCATGGATGACATGTAAGACTAGTTGGGTTGTCCCCATGGCGTAAAAGTGTTGCTAGGGTATGGAATTCCAGTAGGATTAGATGGATGATTACCTATAGGTATTTGATAACCATAACCACTAGAATATTGAATGGCAACAGGTTGTGTCCCCAAGGGCTGACCTGAACTAGATGGGGGATTTACCACATTAGTGTGGGTGGGAGGGACAAAAACTGTAGATGTTTCTATGTTAGAGGTATGATCTTGACTAGGTACAACTCCAGGATCAGATAACGTAGGTCATGCCGGGGGTTGCCCCCCAACATTCAAAGGTACTGAAGAAACAAGAATTGAAGGTCGGGCCCTAGATGCAAAAGACCTGGGAGGATTTGGAACAGACATAACATAAGGGGTGAGAGGGGTGGACATTTGACTTGGGCTATGGGTTGTTAATGGACGATCTATAATCGGTTTAATGGGTCTCATAGAATCGGCTAGTGAATGATAGCCCACAGGAAGGAATGTGGAACGAACTAGTGAAGAGCCTAATAGGTTGTCAATCTGCTTTTCTATCTCCTGTGCATGAAGGATAGCAGCACGTTATTTCCTATGTTCTTCTTCACTCTCAGGAGAACTTACACAGGTGCCAAATGAGGCAATGGCTTGTGTGATAGGTGTCTCCCAAAAAGGAGCATTAGGACCAAAGTTCAGACGGGTATCATCAATCTTCCCGGGAAGGCTGTTGGACCAAGGGGGGCGAGTGTGAAGAATATGGTACTCCACTTTCCACCACCACATTATCTCCCACTTGGGAGGTGGTAGCATCTCCTTGGTCGATATCTTCCATTGGATTTTCTTCTGAAACAAAAGTAAAATTAGGTGGCAAGCCCCATACTCTCCTAGACTGTCTTAACTTAGCCAGTGTCTACAGTTCCTATCTAACCTAGGGTCTGAAAATCTAGAAAAAAAACACCAAAATACTTCCCTACTCAAACTATAGGTTAAAACAAGCAGACTTAAAATGACAGGAGGAGTTCAAAATTCAGGTCTCTCACTAGGATTGTCAAGCAGGTGCCACTCACAATATACCTCGAGGGTACATGCGTAGTAATCTCCTCAAATGTTGTTTTCAGTGTATGGCTCCAAACAAGATGGCCAAATGGCTTTTCTCAGATAGATAAGGTACCCTAGTGGGGTCTCCCGATATATTCAAGGTACATGGGAGATCGAATCGGTAGTAGTGCTGTCTAATGCATAACCATACACAAGGGGCCTTCCGATATACAATCAAGTACATGAAGTACCTTTCTTCTACTGTTTGGAATCTTTCAAAACAAAGAATAGGTTCCATTTCTCTCATACACCACAATCCCACCTCCACTCTTTTGAATGTAAACAAAGGAGAAATAACTCCGATATAGTGACTTCACACTTAAGGAGATAACGGTCAAGGATAATACTCGTTGATACAAGAGATAGATGTAATGTGATGCAATATTCCTCCAGCGTAATGATGTAACATGGGTGTCCCCTTCTTTGGTCCACATAATTACCTTTTATGATTAATGGAGATAATTGCATATGGTTACCAATTGGTTTATAGAGCTACACTTGAGCCAAAAAAATGTTTAATTAGAGAGTCACAAGAGAACCAAAAACTATATGAAACTTCCATAAATTCTTAATTTTTGAACTTTTATATTTTTTCATGATTTTTTGAGGCACTCACGCCTTGTTTAAGGGACTCAACCGATATGGCCCTTTTATTGCTAGTGCTAAAGGCTGGTGTGGGAAATTTTATAGTTTCAACTTCATGGAATCAAGGGAATATGAGCTAGAATCTTTCTCTTAGAGGTTATGGCCTTTACAAGGAGTCAAATAATAGGCCCTTCCATATTTTAAAGTCCTTTTTGTGAATGATCAATGACAATTAGGTGTCATAATTTTGAACCATTGTCACGGACATAGAAGTGTATATTTGAGCTATAGCACTCATCCTAACATCTTTCGAGAAGTTATGATCCAATTTGTTCTTAAAGTATTAAGGTCTCTTGTCAAACACTCAAGATGTAATAATATTATAGTCATGGCCAAAGTTGTCCTTAAATTCGTAGGGTATCTCCTCAAACACTAAAAATGTAATAATAATATAGCTATGGCCATTTATTTTTAATGTCTTAGAATATAATATGGAACACTAGAGCTCATATAAGAAAAGGCCAAGAATGGATCCATGGTTTTTCCTCACACTTTTCTTAATTTGAGGATGCCGCATATTGACATTGTTAAGAAAATGGAACATGTTTAGAGAATCAAGGTTTATAGAGGAGGAACCTAGGAATCTTGTTAAGAAGACTCCTACACTTCTAGGGGTATGTGAGGATAAACCAAGGATGCTTGAAGAGCTCAATTTGGATTTTAATATTACGGGGAACAAGTTTCACAACAAGGTTATTCAACAGGATTTCCTTTTTAAAAGGTTTTATGTGTTGTGGGAGGCATTCCGTAAGGCATTACAGTGACATTGATATGGGGTATCCAAAAGTAAATCAAAACGATCAAGGGATATACATTGCATTCAATTTTATTTTAGAAAGGCCTTGTGGAA
>LPNX010093032.1:150682-165418 GCA_001517045.1 Pseudotsuga menziesii
ATCACGGGAAAGATCAAAGTTCTGTAAAAGTTGTTCATCATTGTAGAGGTTTTCATGCAAAGATTATCATTGCAAGGAATTACAATTGGGAACATCATGATAGTGGAATTTGTGATAAAGACACCATCAGGGATCTCAAATGATGCACCAACGTGAGGGTTAGGTATAGAATTATGCTAGTGTATTATTGAAAGGAGGATGAGAAGGAGGGTGAGATATATGAGTATGAGGGAGTTTTCCAAGTTTATATTCCACTATAAGGGATCTAAGGAAGAATTGATAAAAAAATCTCTCTAATAAAGCTACTTCATGTTGAAAAATCACTAATAAACCATAATGAAAATTGAGAATCGGTGCCTCTTCATAATCTATGATCTAAAGTTGGATATGAAGCTTGGTGAAAATATCAATTTATTGTTGAATGCATTAGCGTAAGGCTTATTGAAATTGCAATCATCTACACATGAATTTTTAATAGTAACCAAGAAGGTAAAAATGTTGTATCAAGGGGAGGTAGAAAGCATCCCATGCATTGAGGTAAACATGTGACTAGAATTGAAGCTCGTTGTTGTTTGTTAATTAGATTTAGTGTAAATATATATCACTTCAATGTGATATTTACACCATTCCTATATCACACCTTCAAAATGGATTCCTACAAGAAGCAAGTGTTTCTCCTCATTCATCTTTTGAAAATACTTGAAATATGTATTAGGTTGCAGATCCATGAGTCAAGAAATTCACTCTACTTTTGTCCTCCATATTGGGTAATGAAATGTGGGTATCCATGTAGAAATTATAGGTGGAAACCATAAACTACTGTGTCAAGGCCTTAATGACAGTACTAGCCAAATCTTGAATGATGCTATAGATAGGAGATTCATCTTCATTTGAGAAAATTTCCATGCTTGGAGGAACTTTATAAAGAGAGAAGTCTGGAAAGCCAATATATTGTTAGTAGAGTGGGTTTTATGTGGGAGGGTGGCCTACAGTAACTCAAACATTGCTTGAAATACAATTTATAAGTGGAAATTGGAGCCTAAATATGTCGATATTAAAACATAATAAGCCCTAGGAACAAGACATCAAGGGTTTTTTCACAAGGAAGGATATAGGTGTGAGGACATGCTCCAAAAGGGAAATAGATTTGAAGAGATGAAGTAAAGCATTGAGAGAAGCCTTAGGACTGAGGTCATCTAAGGTTTGCAATTGGACAAGATTTGGGTGAGAGTTAGTTCTCCAAAATAAAGAACCATATCTGAGAGGTAGTATGTGTTTGGTGGAAGGGTGTCCTAAAAAACCCAACGTTGGAAGATCGCAATCCTAAATCATAGGTTCAATACCGATTGATCAAGCTATCAACCAATTATTGCAATAAAGCCTAGAAATTCAAATAAAAAAACTAAAAACACATAATAGATATGCTTAACTTTATTCATATAGCCAAATACCTTTTATAGTCTTGCAATGGGTCCAATTAAGCTAATTGCCAAAAATTTACTAATCCATTGGGTTGACTCAAGATAATTGTTAGTTGAAAGAACAATAAACTAAATGTGCATAGTATGAGGCTGGAAAGAAAATATAATCAATGATTATGCACATAGATTGAAGCATAAACCATGCAACTAACTATCCCCACATGTTGCTAGAAAAATGGAAAATCGCCCTAAAGGGAGGTGTGTAGTTGGGGAGGCATCATTCCTAGGAACTCATGTTCCTTAACTTTCTACATCATGTGAGGCCTTCAACATTTCACATTGTAACAATTGAAAGTGAGCAACTTTATATCTATTTCCCATAGGTATAACAATTGATATTCCTTTGATAAGGTTCCAATTACAATGTGGACCTTGAAAAATTAAGTAGTGATCGACATGGATTAGTTAATTTTGTATCGCAAGTGGGTGTATATTGAGAGGGATAGGATTAAAATGATCATGGAATACATTGCCATATTTGAAAAAAAGAACATTATACAAATTGGTGGATTAAATTAACAATAAAATTAAACTAAATCTTTTAATATTGTTAAAGTCATTCAATTTGAATTTTTCGCCATAGTTTCATCCATGGTGTAGTATGAAACACTATTTGGTCTTGTGTAGGATTAAGCTACTCAAGTTTAGGTTACATGATCATATTTCTAGATGTTGTGTATGATGCATTTCGATTTTATCTTTCATCCTCCATTCAAGTTATTGATCTTAATTTGATTAGGATATGTTATATACACACACATATGCATGTATGTATTATTATATATGTGTTGATTTACCGGGCCTTGTTTTAAAGTAGTAAAAAATTGTATTTATCTATCCCAACTATCAAAGGGCCTAAGGATTTGTTAAGAGACCTATGATAGAGTGTTGTAGGTACTAGGAATCCTATCCTTATTTCTTTGTCAAATTAAAGGTCCATCTCCTGCTATTTAGGCTTTATATTGATGCTTATTAATGGCCACCTTGTCTTGCTGCAAATGCCTAAATTAGTGTTACCCATTGGCTATGTTTAGCGGTTTGAAAATCAATTATATGCATTGTCCTTTTATTTAAATGCTTTTATGATGACACCATTTGTAGATACATGACCAATTATGACATAAATGAAAGCTTCATATAGAATATGCATGTAATAAAAGAGTTAGAAGTTAGTAAGATCCTTACATTTTATGGTTTTGTAAATCCGTCCTAAAAATTCAACCTTGCTACAAGACCTTATACCATATATGCATATATCCTTTGCATTAGATCCCAAAATTATATGCATTATGATTATCTACAATAGCTTTTTCACATTCAATAATAAAATATTTTACATCACCTTTAGGAATATATGTAACACCTCATTTTTTGACCCCAAGATATAAATATGATGTAAATATCTAAAGGCTAGCAACTAGATATGAATGGTCTAGGATGACCTAATATATTGTAAACATGTACATTTCATTCTTAATATAATAATCCCCAACGACTGCAAGTGAAGAAGGATGAAGAAGAGACGGGGAGCTATGATTCCACAAGTAGGGGAAGTGAGAGGGGACTAAGGGGTGATGACCCTAGTTAACAATGAACGTTATCTTATGTCCCTAGTATTCATTAACATTTTTAACCCAAGGTCCCTTAAACATGATTATGAAAATCAAATTAATTAACCGTGGTTTACTTATCTTAATTAGGTATTAAGAGGGGAAAAGTGTCCTCTTATGGGTAATATGTGTCAAGACAAAAGCATGCATATATAATGTTAGAAATTCAGTTCATTCATTCATTTCATCATCTAGGGAGGGAGAGCATCAATGCTGTGATGATTTTGGTTAACAATCCAAAGGAATTTTAGTTTCCTTAATCTGTCACTCAAGCCCACACAGATAAACTACAACCTCACTACCTTGATAAATTGTTGCCTAGACATTATGGAACCTAGCCTACAACGTGCCATTCTCAGAGCATGGTCATGGATAATTCTTGGTATCCTTGTACTGGAGCACCAGAAGGGGAAGGGGACAACGTGAAGGATTATAGAGAGAGAAGGGGGTACCTTCTCTGGCATTGTGGAGGTTGACAGGGAATGCGTGAAGGTTGCCGTCAATTGTGGATGGGGTTATTTGCACCACTTGTGTAGAGGATAGGTTCCCTTGGGTGGGGAGTATTTTGTGATGAATGTGGCCATGTATTGAGGATGGAGATTTGGTAGTTATACCCTTGTGGAATGATAGCCCCAACTTGGGGGTGGTATTTGTCAAAGAAAGAGACGAATTGTCAAAGTTTTTACGACTGGGATAAATGTCCTCCACTTGCAGTTAGTTAGAGGATATTTAAAAAGATAAGTGCCAAATGTGCTTGGAAGGCCTTGTATTTTATTTATGTTATGTGTTTGTTTCGATTACTGTTTAGGAATTATTTTTGTGTATGCTTTATTGAGCATGGTTTGAATGCATTTATGGTAGTAATAATTAAATAAAAGAAAATGGATATTCTAGATAACTGAATGACGCATAAACACAATATTTCTAATGTTAAATCAATAATATAACCAATTTAGAAATTGAAATTCAAAATTGGTGCCAAGAGGAATTTATTTAGGTATTTGAGTACCTGATGATCTGCAATGTAAAAAGGTTACCGGATTTGCGACAATCTACAACTCTTTGATTTCCTATTGCTTATCATGAGAATTGTTGGGTGAGCATTATTTAGTTTTTAATTTTACTTCATTCACTATTTCTACTTTAAATTTTTGATCCCCATTATTTGGTAGTTGTTGCAAGTTATTTGGTGCGATAGAGTTATCTTCCTTTTTTGTCAGTGACCAAGGTTGGAGCTTGGGCCAAGAAAATCATTGATGCCACTTAACACCTCCGAACTCCACTCTAAATTATAATGAAGTGTATGATCCCCATATACATGTATTCCATATTTGCAAGATCATCATCATCAAGCCCCAACAATGTTGTTTCTATTTCCTATAAAATTTTCAAATTAATTGGTTTCTCATTGCCATTGTAACCATTTCAAATTGTATCACTTGCATCTTCTATTTAATAAAGATTTAGAATCACAAGAATACGTTTGTGAATAAACTCTTTTTAAAAAAAATATATTCTTCCCCTTCCCATATTATATTCTTTTCACACGTGATAGTTAAACTTAAGAACAAAAGCAAAGAAAAAAACAGTACATATATAATGAAAAAAACAATACATATATAATGCAATTATATTTATAGCCACTTAGAACATTAACATGAAGAGAACTTAAGATTTATGATGGGTCTAATGGTGTGTTTTTTATATGTCATAGATTTTAATTAAATTTGAAAAAGTATATTACAATAAATATATGATATATATTAATGTTTAAATCTTTATATATGTTTTTTATATGTCATAGATTTTAATTAAATTTGAAAAAGTATATTACAATAAATATATGATATATATTAATGTTTAAATCTTTATTTATATTTTATGTAAAAAATTTGATATTTAAAAAAAAAATTATAAATCATATACATTAACTATAAATAAATTAGTTGAAATAAGGCTTAGCAGCAATGCTGCATATTCCCTACTTTTAGTATTATAAAATGTCGAATATTTAAGATTATAAAAATTCGAACATATATCGAATATCAACCGCTCCTTTAACTTGATATTTTCAAGATCAACTGCTCCTTCAACTTAATATTTTAAAAACTTTAAACTAAATGAATAGAACTGTCTATGAAACTTAAGCCTCTAACTGGGCTGCACTTATCACTGAGACTACTCCTAGAACTACAGGATTGTTGGAAGCATGCCTTATTATTATTAACTTATTCTTTATCTTGTTAATTGATGTACGGAGTGAAGCAACAAAAGAAGACTGTCAAGAAAAAGTTTCTATAATAATTTGATCGTTTTTATTGTCATGTAAGGAACACTCCTTTGTGGCTTAGCTTTGGCCTTAGAACAACCTCATAGAAAGATTTGTAAGGTGGAAGGATTTTGTGAGGTAGAACATAGATCATGTTAGTGAACACTATGAGCACTGTAAACATTAAAAATAAAAATAAAAACTTTAACATTATAAAAATTATGTAAAAAATATAATAATTTATTACTCATATTTGTAATTATAATAGAAATTTATTTTTTAATATATTATTATTATGACTTACTTTGTAGAAAGTCTTATTTATTAAGAAATTTAAAAAAAGATATAGATATAACTGTTTCTACATTTATGTAGAGATTAATGAATAAAAAAGTAGAAATATAATTGTTTATACATTTATGTGGAGACTTAATTACATAGATAGCTTTGGATATTCCTATCATTATTGGCATCACTAATTATATAATTATATATAAAAAATGTTGAAAACTATATGTAAAACTAAAACTATGATGCAATAACTTAGATCTCCTCTTCTCTTTAAACCTTATTATAGAAATTGCACATCACAATGTTGAATTGAGAGGGTTAGTAAGTATAGTTAAAAAAGTTAAGGTAAGACCTCCTTCCATAGGATATGGGAGGTCTCCTATTATGACATCGAAGCATTCATCTTTCTTAGCCTTGCGTCGAAGAATTTCGATTAGCCTTGAGTAGAAGAAATGACATCTTAAGTTTTAGTTTTAAGTTATTGTTTGGCTCATTTTATTTAAGTCAATAAAAAAAGAAGCTAAGTATGTTGGTTATCAAAGATGGATGATAATTTAGTATTCTAAGGAACCTAAGAAGTATAAAGTATAGTTTGATAAAATGAAGCATCTAGAATACATGGTTCATTAATGCATCGAAGTCATAAATAATTCACAACATTATCAAACACTTATCCACACTTATGGCATGCATGCATGGTCTAAACACACGTCTTGCAGAAAAAACCATCTTAGTATTGACACGCATGGCATGCATAGTCTAACCACACGGAAATTGAATGGCGATGGTCATCTATTGGGCATGAGGAAAACATAATGAAGAGAAAAAATAAAAGTTGAAGCACAAAGGTAAGGTAATGCTACTAAGGTAATTGAAAAACCAAGATCTGCACTTATTTGCCTATATGAAAGTTGCTTTTGAGTGCACTTATTTGCTTGTATGAGAGTTGCTTTTGCATGTATGAGAAGGTAATTGACAAACTAAGATGTATGAGTTGTTTTTGCATATATGAGAGTTTCTCTTATTTGAATGGTAAATTTTGGTTTTAAGATCTGCACTTATTTGCAATAAAACCATAAATTAATGGAGAATATTCTCTTATTTTGTTAGATAGAGAAGCTGCATATTCTCTTATTTGTAAATGTTTGAGAGTGCATCTATTTGAACGCAACCTTTTCAGTATGCATATTTATAAATAGCTGCTTTATAAGAGAGTAACCATTCAAAATTATTGTCAATAATAGGCAGTGATGGTAGACAAATGCTATCACAAACCCTTATCATAACTATTATAATTTAAATTATCATAAATTTTATGTTTTCCCATTGGTGAGAAGGTGCTTATGATTAACTGTCAAGTGCCTTAGAAGGCTATCAACTTAACCTCACACATTAATTAATTAATGTGGCTATGTTGCCAGTGGAGTAATGTTTATTTGTTCTTACCTCCATCAAACGGTTATATATTTCCAAGATATTATTGAGACAAGCAGCCATCTCATGTGTAAAATTCATCTTTTTAAATTAATCCATTGTATGAGTTACTCGTGCAAGCTTTCCCAAAATAGCACACTACTTATTATGTTTTTAAGAAAAGTAGGACAACTCTTTTTATTTTGATTTATGTAGTCAACTCAGAGTGTGGTTACTTCAACCATTAGTTGCTCTTCAAAACACAGAAATGACTTTCAAGTTCAGTCATTCCTCAAGTCCAGTCTTAGTTGAATTTCCCCCTCCCCTCCACTAACGATATCACTATGTTAGCAAAGCGAATTCATACCAAAACTGTAATGAACAAATACTGTAACCAATGCATACATAATTTAATACCTGAGCATGAAAGGAAATCAAGCTACCTTATGCTCCAGTATATCCATTGAACATAAGAGACATCACAAGGTTTAGCTCTGGGAAATATCCTTACCTCTATGTGATTTAGGTAATATCTATCGAACTGAATAGACATGGCAAGGTTTAGCTCTGGGAAATATCCTTGTCTCTATGTCCTTCGACCAAGTCGGCTCACTACTTTCCTTCGACTAAGTCAGCTCACTACTTTCCTTCGACTAAGTCGGCTGCTACAGTCGGCTGACTCAACCGACCACTCAAGTCGGCTTACGCAATCGACCACTCTAGTCAGCTTACACAATCGACCACTCTAGTTGGCTTATACAACCGACCACTCTAGTCGGCTCACTTTGGTTGAAATTTGCAGAATATGTTTCTTAGTCTAAAGACTTAAGAAATTACAAATGCTTTTCACCTATGAGTAAGATGAAGTAAAATAGACACATTTACAAATCCAAATAACTTATAACAAACATATGCCCAAATATATTGTAGGAAGACTTGAGTCGACCAATGTGCCTTAAAACCTGGAACTTTCACGCGGTGATATTTTTATGGGTTCTTTGATCTTTCACTTATCAGTAATTGTAAAAGACATTTACAGAAGTAGATCTAGAAATATGTGCGGCCAAATAATCATGCATTCAACCATAGACTATTTCATATATTAACTATGCGGAAATAACAAAGTATTACAAACTGGTTGGTTACAAAACTGGTCGGTCTAGACTTGTCGGCTGGAAGTCAAGTACAGATATGCGAGTAATGACATTTTTCCAACACTCCCCCTTAATTATGAGCAGATGGGGTTTTTAAAACAAAATTTACAAAATGTTTCAGAGCTTAGACATGCTCTGTTTATGACAGAGTTCACGCTGGAGAACTTGTCATTCTAAGATAACTACGCAGATACTGGAATGTGTCCTTTGCCAATGATTTTGTGAAGATGTCGGCAAGTTGGTCTTCAGACCTGCAAAATTCCAAATAGATTTCCTTGTCATTCACCAACTCTCTTATAAAATGAAACCTTGTGTCGATGTGCTTGGTTCTCTTGTGAAACACATGATTCTTTGATAATGCTATGGCTGAATTGTTGTCGTAGAAGATTGTTGTCAGTTCTTGATGGTTCTGTGACAAGTCTTTTAAGACTCTCCTCATCCAGATAGCTTGAAATGCAGCACTTGTTGCTGCAACATACTCTGCTTCAGCTAAAGATAGAGTTACTATGGGCTATTTCTTTGAAGCCCATGAAACAACACCTGTACCAAAATGGAATGTGTACCCAAATGTTCTTTTCCTGTCATCTATGCTGCCTCCATTGTCACTGTCAGTATAGACAATGAGTGTAAAATTTTCTGAGGTTGAATACATAATACCAAGGTCTTTTGTGCCACTTACATACCTCAAAATTCTTTTACCTGCTTTCCAATGTGAGTCTTTTGGTGACTCCATGAACCTTGAGATCATACTTACTCCATACATAATGTTTGGTCTTGTTGCTGTCAAATACATAAGGCTGCCAACAAGCCTTTTGAACAACGTAGGATCTACAGTGGATCCTTCATCATCCTTGCTCAATTTTAAACCTATTATCACTGGTGTTGGGGCTGTCTTACAGTTAGACATGTTAAACCTTTTTAAAAATTCATTTGCATACTTAGACTGTGATATAAAGATACCACTTTCAGACTGCTGAACTTCAATGCCCAGAAAAAACTTCATAAGCCCCAAATCAGTCATTTCAAATTCACTTTCCATGACTGTTTTAAAATCTGCTATGCCATAATCACCAGTAAATATTAAATCATCTACATACAGGCAGACAATTAACATCTTACCTTGCTCATCGACTTTGGTGTACAAATTCGGTTCACTTTCACTTCTATGAAATCCATTTTCAATGAGATAGGAATCAATTCGACTGTACCAAGCTCTACGAGCTTGCTTCAAACCATACAATGCCTTTTTCAGCCTGTACACTTTATGTTCTTAACCTGGAACTTCATACCCTTGTGGCTATTCCACATATAATTCCTCTTCTAGATAGCCATTTAAGAATGCCGACTTGACATCCATTTGATGAACATGCCATTTGTTTTGTGCAGCAATGGCCAAAACTGTTCTGACTGTATCCATGCGTGCAACAGGTGTAAATGTTTCATTGAAGTCGATGCCGGGTTGCTGTGTGAACCCTCTTGCTACCATTATTTCCTTGTGCTTTTGCACATTCCCATCAACATCTTGCTTTGTCTTATAAATCCATTTGACACTGATTACATCTTTGTCTATTGGTACATCGACCAGTTCCCATGTCTAGTTTTTCTCAATGCATTCTATTTCTTCATTTATGGCTTGTGCCCATACTTCTTCTTCAATAGCTTCTTCAAATGTTAGTGGATCATATATAGGGGAAAATAATGCAAAGAGAGAGAATGAATTAGGTGTACCAGCTGCACATATCTTCCGCAGACTTCTTGTCTTCACCGGTTCTGTCGATGTCGACCTAGACTAAATGCTTGATGGAGTCTGCTGTCCTCTTGGTGTACTTGTCGGTGTAGCTTGAGTTGGTACTTGTGTCGATGGTCCTTGTGCTGAACCATGTCTTGGTGTCATGGGAGTTGACGGTGCTCCGACCGGTTGAATTACATGTAGTGTTTGAACCACTTCCTCTTCCATATCATCATTGTCGACATTCGACACAATCTTGACATTTATGTCAACGGTTCCATCCCATGATTTGTTCTCGACAAATTGAACATCCCGATTGATAATCACTTTCCTTGTGACAGGATCATATAGCTTGTATGCTTTTGTGTCTTCTGAATAGCTGACAAAAATACATTTCTGTCCCTTCTTGTCTAGCTTCCTTCTCAGCTCATCTGGAATATGAGCATATGCAACACAACCAAAAAAATTTAAATGGGAAACACTATGATTCATACCTGTCCATGCTTCTTGGGGAACTTTGTTCTTCACACTCTTTGTCAGACATTGGTTCATAATGTATACGGCAGTTGCGACTGCTTCACCCCAATACTCATTTGGCAAATGCTTGGCTACCAACATGCTGCGTGCCATCTCCATGATGGTTCTATTCTTTATTTCGGCTATGCCGTTCTGTTGAGGTGTATACCGTGCAGCGAATTGTTTCTGTATGCCATGGGTTTTGCAAAAATTCAAAAATTCATTTGAAACATATTCACCTCCTCTGTCGGTCCTTAAGATCTTGATGTGGTGTCCACTTTGGTTCTCCATGAGTGCCTTGAACTGCTGAAAATAACCAAATGCATCAGATTTATGTTTCAAAAAATATACCCATGTCTTTCTTGAGTAGTCATCAATAAAGGTTAGAAAATACTTGCAGCCACAAATGGATGATGTCAGAGTTCACAATTTCAAGTGGTGTGCATGCTCTATAGGACTTTTCGACTGGAAATGTCTCTCTGTGCTGCTTGCCAAAAATGAAGCCTTCACAAACCCTCTCTATTCTGTCAATCAATGGTAATCCCTTCACCATATTCTTTGTGTGCATTAGCTTCATCCCACCAAAATTCAGATGTCCAAATCTGAAATTCCACAACCGGGATTCATCCTGAACTTTTGTTTGAAATGCAGCTTGCAAATTAGCGCTGCAATTTTCTCTCTTGCCGAGGAGCTCGACTGTTTCTTCACCTTCTGCCTTGAATGCAGCTCCTGTCTTTGTCTTCCCTTTTATGTCGGGAACTATTCTCAATGGAAACAAGCGGTTGCTTGTCATTGGCACTTTTGCTATCAGTTGGTCGCTTGGACGCTTGTCTTTGATCACACAGTGTTCATCTTCCATGTAGACTCTGTAGCCTTTTTGTAACAACTGTCCAATGCTTAACAGATCATGTTTCAGACCTTCGACATGATAGATATAAGGGATATACTTACTCTCCCCCTATTTGGTTAGAATATGAACAGTGACTTTTCCTAAGACAGTAACATGGACATTGTTTCCAAGTGTAACATCAGTTTTAACTGAAGTGTCTAGACTGGAAAATAGATTTAAATTACCAATCATGTGGTTGCTACATCCTGAATCTAAGTACCATATGTCATGTGGAATTTCTTGAACAACATTGCATTCAAGTGGAGATGTCGATGCCATTAACATTGCACCTGTCGAAGTGTTGGTGCTGGTCGACTGACTTGGGCTTTGCCTCCCTTGGTCATATTGCTTCTTCCTGCATTCATATGCATAATGACCAAACTTCTTACAATAATGACATTGAATTTTTTATTTATCAAACCTCTGGCCACTTGGCTGACTTGAGTTCTGGTTATCTCCTCTTCCACCGACATTTGCAGGACTTCTGCCTCATCCTCCTCTTGAAGAACTTCTTCCTCTGCCTCTGAAGTTGTTTCTTCCCCTGCCTTTACCACGGCTTATGGATGACTGTGCTACAAATGCACTTTCCAATGATGTCTATGATCTATTGAGTTTGTGTTCATGATTGATGAGTGAAGCTTGTAGCTCATCAATGGTAAATGTTGACATGTTTGTGTGTTCCTCTAAGGTCACAACCAAATTTTCAAATCTTGGGGGAAGACTTCTGAGAATTTTTTCAACAACCCTTTGGTCTGATATGGGTTCTCCATGAGATTTCAGTTGGTTTATAAACCCAACAACTCTGGTGTAGAATGTGTCTACATTCTTTGAATCTTTCATGGACAGAGATTCAAAATCTTTTCTCAGAATCTGTAGCTTGGATGTCTTTACCTTTTCCAAACCTTGATAGGAAGTCTCCAATATATCCCATGCTTCCTTGGCATTAGTCTTTGCTGCTATTCTTTGGAGTATGCTCTCATGCATAGCTTGATGTATGAAAAACACAGCTTTTCCATCTTTCTTCCTCTGTTCTCTCAAGACATATTTCTCAGCCTATGTGAGATTGTTATATGCTGCCATGTCTGCTGGTTCTGCATAACCATGCTGGACTATCTCCCAGACATCTTGACCTCTGAATAAAGCCTTCATTGTTAAAGACCAATATTCATAATTCTTTCCTGTAAAACTTGGAGGTTGCAATGAACCAGAAGTGGAAGCCATTTTTAAATTTTTTTTTAACTAACTTTCCTTAGAAAATTAATTTCCACCTTTTAAGACAAGATTTCTTTCTTAAATCTTGGGCTGATATAAACCTTGCTTTGATATGAAACCGGGCTCTGATACCAGTTAGCCAAAACCAAGCCGACTAAACTTGGGTTTAGGGCTCAGTCGATATTAAAAAAAAAATTAATTTTCACTTTTCACGCCGACCACTTTTTTTTTTCACCTGTCGGGTGAAACTTGTATATGTCCGACTAAACAAGTTTATAAGTTTTATTAGGTCCTACACTCGACCGAAATTACTTCGACTTACTTGTTCGACTGGTTTTTACCTCGACCACTTTTCACTTCGACCAAGTCGGTTGACTTCTTGTCTTCGACCAAGTCGGCTCACTTCATGCCTTCGACCAAGTCGACTCACTACTTGCCTTCGACTAAGTCGGCTCACTACTTGCCTTCGACTAAGTCCGCTGCTACATTCGGCTGACTCAACCGACCACTCAAGTCGGCTTACACAACTGACCACTCTAGTTGGCTTATACAACCGACCACTTTAGTCGAAATCTACAAAATATGTTTCTTAGTCTAAAGACTTAAGAAATTACAAATGATTTTCACCTGTGAGTAAGATCTATGAGTAAGATGAAGTAAAATCGACACATTTACAAATCCAAATAACTTATAACAAACATATTCCCAAATATGTAGGAAGACTTGAGTCGACCAATGTGCCTTAAAACCTGGAACTTTTACGCAGTGAGATTTTTATGTTTCTTTGATCTTTCACTTATCAGTAATTGTAAAAGACATTTACAGAATTAAATTTGGAAATATGTGTGGCCAAATAATCATGCATTCAACCATATACTATTTCATATATTAACTATGCGGAAATAAAAAAGTATTACAAACTGGTCGGTAACATGGTCGGTCCAGACTAGTCGGTCTACAGAGCTTCAACTCTTCGACTAAATCACATGCACAGAAGCTTGAGCTTCGACTTCTCTTTCTCACCCTGAGTTCCTCTGTTGTCTAATGTCTATCTTTGTCTCTGTGTGACTGTAAATTGATTTACAATTTGCTTCTTCTATTTATAGGCAACCTGAAGATTGCTACAGCATGGGTGGACTCTTCCTTCTTGTCCATGTGTGGACTCTTCCTTCTTGTCACACTGAAAGACGAGATCTTGACTTGTACAGACTCTGACAGAGTCGACTGGAAGTCAAGTATAGATCTGCGAGTAATTACATTTTTCCAACACATTTCAGCAAGCCTTGTTGATTTTCAGAGAAAAAGTAATTAACAATCTTTACTTTATATATTTCTAGATAGTTTACTGCGTATATTTACCTTGCTAAAATTAACCTTAAGTTATTACAATTTCGTTTAGCAGGTTTACAAAATTACACAAAATTACAAAAATGCAGGTTTACAAAATTACAAAATTTACCAATTTAGCACGAAACACCAACGAAGATTTTCTTCAATTTCTTCTTCATACCAAAAACATTTCAATCTTGATTGGAAAGGTTATTAAAATGTTTACCCAACTTTTTGGGTAAAACCTTATAAGCAATGGAAATAACAGTAAAAAATTATCAAAAAATGGGAGCCCCTATAACAGGGAATTCTAGAGATAAATTCCAATATAGTGCCGCTATCAATTACCTGTCTGACAAAAATTAGGGGACTTAGGACTAGGCTATATAACAAGCTCTGTAATATCATAAGGAAACCGCTAGTGTGACCAAAATTAGGGGACTTCTAACATCTTTGTATTTTCCTTGACAGAAAACACTAACCCTACAATATCAAAAGATAGAAACTGTAAAAAGAGAAGCAAACTAAAGAAAGTTTCTCAGATCTTTAAAAGATCCTGCACTTTATGAAGAAACAAAAGTAGTACACAGCTCAAAACTGAGCATACGGACTTGCATTTTTAAAGCAGATTACATAGATTCCTTAAAACTCAAGAATCTGTCTGCCCTATAAAAATAGAGACAATTATATATTTGGGGAATAGCGGAGACTGCATAAATTCAACAACTTGTGAATATAACTTGTGTTATATTCAGATCAATTTCAGCTGAAAATGGCAGTAAGAAAGCTGATATACAAGCAAATGAAACTAAAAGAAAGCAATCACATTAGAGTAATAGTACT
>LPNX010093032.1:183148-194352 GCA_001517045.1 Pseudotsuga menziesii
AATGGCAATGGCATATAAGGATGATACTCATGAAAAGGGATCCTAGCCACGGAAGAACAATGGTAGAGACAAGGGACTAATGGCTTAAAATACCATAGTCCATGGCAAAATGTTGATTACTAAGGTTAATGTGGAGTGATAAGATGCCAACATGTGTTGGAAAGAGCAAAAACCACCCTATAGAAGCATCAACACTTTGTAAGAATTGGTAAACCTGTTCCAAGGCACAAGGAGGGTGAAACTAGTCAATTGACATTTCAAACTATATAAAAAGACCCACTTTACGAAATATTATTTCTATAAATAGTTTGAAAATTAAAACATTTCATACCATTTGCACTTTTTGAACAAAAAAGGAAAGTTTACCCTCTATCTTTGATCGATCGCCATGGACAATTGGACTGTTAGAATCAGAATCCGTCAGCTTCAGGTAAATCTACACCCTAAGCTCTTCAATTTGATCCAAACAAATTTTCAATTTAATGGTTAATTCAGTATTTTTCATCAACCTAAATTATGGAAAAACGCATTCACGGGTTGCAAGGCATAAAAGTCGTGAATGCGCGTTTCATTCATGGGTTGCTGAACAGCAGAGTCGCGAATGAATCACAACTTGTCGAAATGGACAGTCGCGAATGCTGCGTGATAGGGCAAATGTTTAAAAATAGTCAAAATTTTTAAAATTTTTATGATGCAATACTGAATCAAAATATGTGTTTTTGTCAGGAACAATATGGTGCTGGAGTGGAGAGAGAGGGAACATGAAATGATGGATCAAGCGACTCTCCAAAGCCCACCTACCATCCAAGCATTGAGGACTAGTGGGCTGCTCAAGTTCTTTTGTTCATCGCCCATGCGGGCCAATGTCCGCATAGTAGAGTTCTTGGTCAATTACTGGGACCATGACCTGGGGATGTTCAATATTCAAGGTGAGACTTTGGAGCTTACCGTACAAGATATCTAATTCATAACCGGGTTGTCACAACGGGGAGCACCGGTGAACCTAGAAGGCACTGGCAGGGGTGGAGACCCCTTGAGTGTCCAGAACTATGTCGATGTATTATGTAGACCGGGTACTCAAAAGAAAGGCAGCAGCGTTCTCATTGCAGATATTCAGGATCTTACACTTCAGGTATTGGCTAGTACTATTGTGAGACTTTCAAGGTCAACAGGGTTACACATGGCCACCAGGACTTAGATGAGAGTGGTGGTGGACTGCTTTAGAGGTGCTCTCTTTGATTGGTGTATGGGAATTGCCCCCATTATGAAGATACAATTATCCGACTGTAAGAGGGGAAGACGCAAGAACTTCATCTATGCGAGTATATTGGTAGCGTTCTTCTTTGAGAAAGTGCCGGCTATGAGCCCTGTTATACCATTACAGGTCCGTCATCCACGTCAGCCGAGGCTGAGCCAGTGGGGAGATATCTTCCTCCGTTAAGGAGGAGGAGACGTAGTACATAGCATGTATGATGATGACTTCTATACATGGTGGGAACGACAGGTGCCAGCGTTGGAGTAGTTTCCATACGCCGGGTTAGATTTCCAAGGTGATCCCGACCTTGTCCTCCCTCTAGGAGGAGCATGGGGAGAGATGGGTAAGTATTTTTTTATTTTTTATCATTATCAAATTTTTATGAATTTTCAAACGATAGGATATATACATATGCACAAGTCTAAACCCTATTTATGTGTCAAAATGCAGATATTGGACTAGTCTGCCCTGAAGGGAACCCACGTACCTTTGCACGTCCTGTTGCAGGGGGAGACCCAGGATTGATCAGAGTACTCGAGATGAATCTAGGCAGGCTGACTGAGCGAGTACCTACGATATGGATAGAGCATCTCCCTGTAGCTATGCAGGAGTTCGTGGTTGGGGTTCCACTAGCCTGGCTACATCTTTTCAGACGAGTAGCTAGAGCAGTACTTGTATACAGAGATGCGGTGGAGGCTGCCGAAGCCAAGGAGGCTGAGGAAGCCAGGGGGCACCGAGATCACGGGGACCAAGGAGGTCCCAGTGGTGATGGAGGGCAGGCTTAGTTCTAGGGCATTTTGATGGATGATGATCCACATTTTTGTATATTTGTACATGACGGGATCTACGAATCAGACTCGACCTATCTAATCCTATTTTTATGAGCTTGATTTGCAGTCAACACATCTCTACGTTGTTCATCAAGGTTCTCTAAATGGAGCAACCATTCCTCAAGCTCAGTCGTATCACGTAGCACATGAATAGCTATCTGCAAGGATGGGATTTCGCATTCAATCGACGTAATAGCTTCCACCCCGTGAATGAGTTGGAAGGGGGAAAAACCCATAGCAGTCTTTACATTGGTTCGATAAGCCCAAAGAGCAGGATATAACATGATGTGCCAATTCGAGCGGGCTGCATCAATAGTACGTTTAAGGATAGTTTTTAAGGTCTTGTTTACAGCCTCAACGTGACCATTTGCTTGCGGATAATATGGAGAAGAATGTTCTTGTCGGAATCCGAGCATGGTGGTCAGTTCTGTCATCATGTTATTTTGAAAATGACTGCCATGGTCAGTGACAATCACTTTGGGAATACCAAACCTAGCAATAATTTGATTAAACA
Organism: Pseudotsuga menziesii; assembly: GCA_001517045.1. Classification (NCBI taxonomy): domain Eukaryota; kingdom Viridiplantae; phylum Streptophyta; class Pinopsida; order Pinales; family Pinaceae; genus Pseudotsuga; species Pseudotsuga menziesii. Next base: position 185,748 of record LPNX010093032.1, read on the forward strand.
TGAAGAAAGCTGTTGTTTCCCCATTATCTTTGAAAGTAGGCATTGCCTCTGCCCATTTTGTGAAATAGTCAACAACGACAATGATGTATTTATGCCCCCCAGCCGAGGCTGGGTTGCATGTCATATAATCGATCCCCCATTTCATGAAGGGGCCTACTGATACAACGGGAAACAAGGGAGTAGGATGTGACCACATTTTTCTGGTGTAAAGCTGACATGGATGACAGCGTTTCACTACTTCCACACAATCTTTAAAGATGGTGGGCCAGAAATACTCGGCACGTAATATCTTCTGGGCCGTTGCTAACCCAGATAAATGACCCCCACATGCTCCTCTATGGGAATCATTTAGGACAATCTCTGCTTCCTCATGAGTAAGGAAGTGACGCAAGACGAAATCTACCCCTCGTCGATATAATGTATCTCCTATAATGAGGTAGTTTTTAGCATGAAGGCGTAACTTGCATCTGTCTTCCCTAGAGTAAGCGGCAGGATACTTCAAAGTTTGGAGATATATAAGAATATCTCCGTACCAAGGATTGGAGGTGGATATGAGGAAGATGTGCTCATCTATGAATGAGTCATCTTCAATCGCTACATCTTCTTCCGTAGGAAATTCTACTATAAGCTCGGCAAAAACTAAGGAATTTTTGGATTTAGCGGATTGGAAAACCAAGTCAAAATATTGGAGAATGACTATCCACTTATTGAATTTTCCCCCAACAATCCGTCGGGATAAAACATATTGGAAAGGGTTTACATCCGCCACTACAGTAGTGGTCCGTAGTAAGATGTAGTGCCGTAACCTCTGTACAGCATAAACAGTTGCTAAGGATAACTTCTCGATGTGGGAGTACTTAAGCTTAGGTCCAACCAGAGCACGGCTAAGATAATAAACAACATGCTCAACGAGCTTGTCATTCTCCTGAACTAGCACTACCCCAATGGTAGACTCCAACGCGGCCAGATATAATATAAAATCCCTAGAATAATCTGGTGGGCATAATAAAGGAGCCGACAACAAGGCTTTTTTCAATGCCTCAAATGCGAGTTGTGCAGTTTCATCCCATACAAATGGGGTGTCCTGTTTAAGCAGGTGCATGAAACCTTTAGTGATCTTGGCATAATTAACGATAAAACGTCGAAGGAAGTTAGACTTTCCTTGTAGACTCTGAAGTTGCCTAAGAGAACGAGGAGGAGGCAGATTTACAATGGCCTCAACTTTTAAAGGATCCACCTGAATGCCCCTACTAGAGACAATGAATCCAAGCAATCTTCCTGACTCGACGCAGAAAACACACTTGTGGGGATTCAAGCGAACTTTATAGTATCTGCATCTCTCAAAAATCAACCGTAAATGATCTGGATGCTGGATCCTCTTACGAGAATGAGCAGGAAGATCATCAAGGTAAGGCTCGACAATGGCTTTTATATCGTGAAAAGCAAAGTTCATGGCTCGTTGAAAGGTTTCCCCTGCATTTTTCAATCCGAAGGGCATTTTTCTATACGCGAATGTACCCCAAGGGAAAATAAAAGCAGTTTTATGCTGGTCTTCCGGTTTGATTTGGATTTGATTGTAGCCAGAGAAACCATCCATAAACGAGAATACCTCACTTCCCACACATGCATCTATGATCTGATCAATAAATGGTGTGGGGTAGTTGTCCTTAGGACAGGATTTGTTAAGGTCTCGAAATTTCGTACAAACGTGAATAGTCCCTTGATTTTTATCAACAGGAACTGGGTTGGACACCCATTCAGTCAAAGCTATGGGGTATATAAAACTTGCTTTCAACATCTTTTCAACCTCTGCCTTCACAGCCGCCGCTTTACGCGGGTTCACGGGGCATAATTTTTGCTGAATTGGCTTGGCTTCAGGATAGGTTGGGATCTCGTGTTGAACAATAGATGGATCAATGCCTGGCATCTCCTCATATGACCAGGCAAAGATATCACGGAATTCCTTGAAAAGGGAAGTATAAATGGCAATCTCCTCTGGAGAGCAGTTTGCACCTATATAGATATTTTCCACGACATCTGGTTTTACAGAGATGTTGATCGGTATAGTGGCGGAAATGTTTGCCATATTCCCCTTGGCAAACACTCCTTCCCTAGGTAAAGGGTTGACAGGTGTATCAACATCATCTGACAGTCTCACATGAAACTCTTGGTTTTCTATCTTGCTTAGCTCTGGAAGGAAATAAGATTGGTGATGAAGATCCTCACATATCTTATCACATGCACACATAGCTTCCAGAATAGCTTCATCGAAAGGTAAAACAGTGTCTAAGCAATCTATGGAATGTAAAGAGTTTTCCGCCCATGCGGGCATGTAGACTTCTTCCAGATCATCCGAGACTGTAAGAGGATCTAGAATGGGATCAACAATGGTTTGGGTAATAGCTTGATATGCCACTTCCACTGCAGATAAGGGCACTTCCGGTTCCTGAGGGGTTGGGAGAACCCAAGGATCAGTCCTATTGACTACTGAATCAATGGACTTCCCTATAGTAGTAGAACCGATATAAAGGACTGGAGCTGGAATATTGAATGTGCCCATCAATGATACGTACATTCCAGCCCCCAAGCTCTGTGTAGTAGGTTTGGCCTGATCAACCAATGGCACAGTGGAATCTTTAGACTCTAAGCGGCCTTTTCGGGTAAAATCAAGTTGGTCAATAGTGACCACCTTGCCCTCATGTGGAAAAACCATGACACGAAAGACAACTGATACAGCAGCAGACATTGCATAAGTCTAATTCCTACCTAGAAGCAAATTGTAGTCCAACGGAGCATCAATCACTTCAACTTCAACAGACACTGCTTTTCCAGCCAACTTTATCTCAAAATCCGGCAGGATACCATGTGGACAGAAAGACCTTCCATCAAAAGTAGTAAGTAAAGTGGTTGATGGGACCAGCTCTAGGGATCCAAGAGCTTTCCAACAGGCCAAGGACATAACACATGTAGAGGTTCCCTCATCAACAACTGCTCATCCAATGGTCTTACCACCATGGACAACATCTATCGATAGAGCTACATGGTAAGGGAGGCGAATTTTAACATCAGATAGATGAAATTTCACTGTGAGACTCGAAGATTCCATGCTACCTAAAGCTGCTAAGAGGGCATCCCGCTGAGCGGGACAGCTCTGTAGCACCTCCAAAGCTGACATTGCACACAGAGTCTGAGCCAATTCTTCAACCACAGAGTAGTTAGAAGCGGCTCTGGCATTTGGGTTATGCAAAGTCTTCTTCAAGACACCTTTGGGTATCTTTGGCATTATTTCTGCAGGTTTCTCTATAGTGAGAGGGTTGGAAGGTTCAACTACAGCTTTACCCTTCTCATCAGTCTCTTTCTCATATTTTTTGCTCCTGGTTTGTAACAAAGTTGAGGATCTAACCATGTTGATATAATTGGGGTCAGGGGCAGCTTGAGTGCCCCCTGCTACAGTAGAAGCTGAAGCAGAATTCTGCCCTTCGGGAAACAGATCCTTCAGGATAGCCGGTGGTTGAGCTTGGAGCAGCTTCTGAGCTTGTTCCATGAGGGGAAAAAGATGATTAAGGTGGTCCCCTTGGCACAACTTACAAGGGAACTTGACTTTCTTCTTTTCCTTTTTTCCCCCATCAGCATTGTTTGCGGGCTTTGGCTTATTTTGATTTTGGTTTCCCTCTCCCTTTTTACCTTTCTTCTTCTTCCCGCCGGGCTGTTGATTGCCCTTCGAAGAGGTTTGTACAAAAAAATTTGCACTTTGGGAGGAGGGGGCAGCCTTTGCTGCCTCCGCCGTAGACTGTTTGACAGACAATTGGTGAAGTTGTTTTGTCAAAGACTCTACAGTGGGAGATTTTACGGACCCAACCACACCATCGGCATGGGGTCCAGGCTTGGGTTTCTCAGCCTCATGCGAAGGCCTTGGTGCCTCAGGGATAATTTCATATAGAATCCTAGACTGTGAATAAATTAAGTCCAACTGTTGGGCCCTGAGTATGGCTTCGTCTTCACTAGTTACTCCTGATGTGGACACGTCCTTAGATATGTATGGAAACAATGATTTAAGGAACCACTCTAAGAGAAACTCAGGAGGGATGGTAGCTTTGATAAGACTCTTTCGCCTCCTCCACTCTTGGATATGATCCGAGATGTGGGTTGCCTTGTTTTGTCTGAAAGTAGACAACAAATCCGTTCCGAAATCGTAACAGACCGAAAGCCGAAAGTGACTGAGGAAAGCACTAGCTAGGTCCCAGAAACTACTAAAAGCAGCAAAAGGCAGCTCTATGTACCATTTTGCTGTAGTGCCAGTCAAGGTCCTCTGGAACAGCCTCAATCTCACTGAATCTTCATTCAATGAGTTGGAAGAACACCATAAATGGAAGGTGGTGGCATGAGCCCTAGGATCTTCACCATCCTTACCTTCGAACTTAGGGATGTCCGAGGGCAGTTTGGTGGGAACAGGTGGCCACAAAGGGTCATGCCTCACCGGGTCATTCATCAATTTTGATAAGTCTGGCAAGTTCAAAGTTGCCAAAAAAGGAAGTTTGGGCCTAACCGGTGCACTAGATGTGCTAGCTTGGGGATTAGAGGGTCCAGCCCCCGAATGCCCATAGGTAAAGGTGGGGTTTCCCCCTGACACCGATTGTGAAGTGGGAAGGTTGCCTTGAAATAGATTCCATCCGTAGGCCACAAGATTTTGGGTGGGAGGTGCAGTGTAAGTGGTTCGGGCCATCCCCATAGAAGCTAGGGTCTGAAAGACTGGAGCAGGTATCCCTCCGCTAAACAAAGAAAATGGAGAGCTTGTGTATGGGACCGAAAGAGGGGTTTGGAAGTTCTGCCCATAAGAGGTGTTGCTCCCAAACTGCACTCCTACATATGAAGGAGATGGACCTACGTATGGACTGGATGGGGGAATGTGCCCCGCATTCCAAGGAAATCCTTGGACATAAGCCAAGGATCCTACCGGACCACTCTGAGTAGTGTAAGGGAAGGAAGAAGGAATGGTAGGTATACTGGGGATCCCAGCAACCGTGTTACTAGAAATACCTCGTATTTTGGAGTGAACCGGTGGTTGAACCACCCGGCTCGCTGGAGTCAAAGGTGTAGAAGGCAAACTAGATCTAGGGGCATTAACCGGGGGAGGTAGTACCCCTTCAATCGGAAGGGTTGAGGTAAACACAAAAGAACTTTCTTCTGCAGAAGACATGACTCTACTCAAAGGGACACCTACCACTGGTGAACTAAAAGGTCTAACTTGGACGATCACAGGATCGTTAAGATCAGTCAAGGGGGTGTTAAAATTTCTTGCAAACTCATCAGTCTGCAATTCTTCTATCTCAACTGTGTCAAAATAAAAATGGTTAGCTATCAATTCCGTTTCACCAAGAACCTCACTTATTCCTACTGGTTCAAAAGAACCATCTGTGTCTAATCTCCGCCTTTGGGGTAAAGGTGGAGGCTCCAATGCAGTGAGAGGAGGAAGGTTTCTCAACCTTCTTGACCTTCTAACAAGTTGGTCCTCCATAATTAAAACTTTGACTAATCACACCCTAAGGTCAACTAAACACAAGCAAATCCACAGAGCATACACTAAACAGATCCTAGAGTCTCAAGCAATCAAACCAGGGTATAAAGATATGCTTTCCCGGAGAAAGTTGATGAACGATTACTTGGCGTCCTTGAGGGGTTCTCAGGCACAAGCAAAGGAATCACCCACCATCCTCCTGCACTTTCCACAAGGGTTACCTTCCAAGCCCGTTCAAGGTGAACCAGAAATAACCTTTTGGTTTACCTAGGTATGAACCCTAAAAGACAAGAGACTAAAGGCTACCTTGACAATACCAGCTGTCTGGGGGGACAGTTGTCAGCCAAAATTGTACACATGGGCAGGGTAGCTGAGCCCGAAACTCTGTCTAGGATAGAATCCCCAAATGCGTAAAAGTCTTGGGTTACGTTTGACAAGGATTCAGAGGGTTATCTCCTCTGTCCAAACCTCCACACGGCCTAGTGCTTAACTCCCGTTTGAGAGGAGCTTCCCAGATACAGTGATAGAATCAAGGATTTACCTAAAGAACGGTCCACTACATCTGAGTTTATAACTTGTGGGAAGTTTACACTCCCTATCCCACAAGTCTAGCCTAAGCTAGTAGGTGAAAGGCCCCTAGAAATAAAACTTACTAGTAAATTTTAATTTATGCGTTTATTTTAAGGGATGTTTCTTACTCAAGAGGAAATGGAAGTGATGTACTGTATGATGTTTTGACTCAGCAAGAAATAAATGAAAGTAAGGTGCATTCAAAGCAAACTACTACTATAAAATAAACTTCTTTTCATTTTTTTCAAAATATATATTGATGAACTGAATGCAAAAATCACAATGCAAAAGACTAACTATGTTTTCTTTTTCACTTTAAAAATTACTCAAAAATCTACTATGCATCTACAATGCACTATGCTTGAGTAAACTTGAAACTTATGAACTGTATACAAGCTACAAATTGAAACAAACAGGCTGACAGAACCAACAGACCAGCAAGAAAAGCAGGATAGGAACCCTAGCTTGGGTGTAAACAATGACACAAAACCACTGCAGACTTAAAAAGGCAAGTGCAAACCAGCAACTGTCAGAAAACAGACTGGAAAAACAGAGCCCAAGACCCTGATCACTGATCTGGACTAAGACACTTTAACCAAGAACCCAAACATGCCAAATGCTTCAGGATGCAAATAGTAAATAAACCAAGTAAAAAAGACTCAATGGATTTCAAAAAGCACTAAGATGTGATCACCTGAGGCAATCAAGAAAAATCTACAGCATTCTTAAAGAAAGTATTCTAAGAAAACAAGGACTATAGCAAGAAAAGAAACAAGCAAACTCTTCTTTAAAAATCCCAACTTTCAGGAGTACTCGCGACTGTGCAGTATAACAACCCATGAATGCAAATTTATACTCGCAACTGTTCAGTAGAACAACTCGCGAATGGGTATAAATTTTTTCTCAAAAGCAAAGAAAAAACCCTAATACTTTCAAACGCTGAAGTAAGCAAGAGCCAGGATAAAAAACCACAAACAGACTCACAAGCAAAACTGGTCAGGATAACAAAAATGACCTACAGCAGTCTAGGCTTCCCCAGTGGAGTCGCCAATTATGTTGTAAGGGATTATGCACCTAATAATCGTAGGTCGGGGGTTACCAACATACTCAAACACTTGCATACAATTGAATTCTAAAGTGCAGAATAGGAAATAGGAGGGTTAGAAGAACTTACTTGTTAAACGAAGTTCGATCCTTGCTAGTTCTCTTCCAATCTGCTCTACTTCCAAAGTCTTCAAGGCTCACTCCTCTTTCACCTCTTCAGAGACAATATTCCAGATATAAAGTGATTCATATATATATATATATATATATATATTAGCAGGTTAGATAAATCAAATATGAAATACTGAGGCATAAACAATTATCAAACCAAGATATATGAGACACATGTGGAAGAAGTAATCTCTTTATTATCAATAATGAGAAAGTTCAGAGTACAACCAAACGTCTGAGACAATGACTCCTCTGTCACCAAAGGATTCCGAGTTTCACTGCTCCAAAGACTTCTGTGAACAATCCACCGGCATAACTTTTCTCTCAAAGTGTAAGTGTCTAACATCCTCCCCAAGGCCTGTATTTATATGGGTAAAATAAGGCAGTTCTCGAAGGTTGTGGAAGTTGTAGCAGTTAGGGAGATTAAGTAAAATGACTTAACTAAACTCCCATTAGCGTGTGTTTTTATGTTTTCATGTTAAGAGGCACATTCACAGGTATGTAGTAGAGCAACTTGTGAATGACTCGCAACTCTGTATAAGCACAACCCGCGAATACAAGGATTCACGACTTGCTGTAAGGGATACTCGTGAATGATGCGCGAGTTGTCTATAAAGAGAGTCGCGAATACATCCTAACATGGCAAAATGGTAAAGTAACTAGCTGGATGAAGGTAGAATGTATTTCTTGACAAGCCAAGCTATAATGTTATGGGCAAACCTCTATCCATAAGTGTCCTTTTGTGTGCCGACATGAGGGATATCAGCACTCGGACGGAGAGGTGCCACTTAGGTGTATAACAAAAGGGAAGTGTCGTAATGTGTGTATCTCTATGGGAGATTATAACCTCCACTCTGACATGTTTTCCTTTACCTTAGGCGGATGTGATGTGGTTTTGGGCGCTCAATGGCTGTGCACACTTGGCCCCATATTATGGGATTTTGCTGAACTTTGGATGCAGTTCTCCCCCGATGGACACAAACACACATTGAAAGGATTACAACCAGGGTCTCTCAGCATCATCAGTTCACATCGCATGGAAAAACTCCTCAAGAAGAGTTCCCATGGTGTCATCGCTCAGCTCCATTCCATTCAAATGCAACCATCAATGGCCCCCACTACTCCTTTGGATCTCCAACAAATTCTGGATCAATATACAGGTGTTTTTGTTGAACCAGTGGGACTTCCACCTTCACGATTAGAGGACCATCGTATTCAGCTCCTTCCTGGAAGCATTCCTCCCAACATCAGGCCCTTCACTATTGAGAGTGATGCTTGTGGCAATGGACTTGGTGCTGTTCTCCT